>VZTD01003481.1:1454032-1912614 GCA_013397725.1 Rhagologus leucostigma
GGAGCGGAGCTGCTGTGCCGCTCCGGGCACCGGGACTTGTCATCCATTGTCGGCGGAGACACTGTGGCCGGAGTGGAGTAACTTCATGAATTCACCTGTTTCCTCATGCCTCTTGTCTTTAGTGTGTCCCATAGCATTCTTTTCATCGCGCATACTTAACCTAAATATTTTCATAGCCTTGAACAGACTTCTTAGTCTATTTCTGTGCTGCAGGTTCCCGAAAAACAACCCTGAACGTTTTGACAAGCATGGACTTCTCACTGGAAGTGTGTTCTGAGATGCACATTGTCTTGGCCTCCACACAGAGTGTGGCCTTTAAAAGAAAAAAAAAAAGACTGTGAAAGTGTATTTTAAAATGCCGGGAATTAAGGGGTTAAACAATGCATTTGTAAACACTGTAACCTGAATTTCTGGACGGATCACTTTACATAAAGTATTTGATAGTGGAAATCACAGGGTGAGAAAAGCATGTGTAATGACCTTATAAGCCTTTTATTTTGTCTGGCATCATAGTCTCAGATGAGCATTTGAGTACAGACCTTAAATTTTCTCTTCTACAGATTTTACAAAGATATTTTTATGTGATGAAAAAACCCGTACTGAATAAGTGGCTCTATCTGTGACTAACTGCAAAAGCTGTCACATATAATAAGTTATTGTGCCAGTAGTACAATAGTAATGGGATATTAAACCAGCGCATTTTGGCAGTAAGTAGCTGTAATACTTATGCCCTGTTTTGACGTCTCTAGAAGGAGGATTAGCTCAGACAGAATTTGTAGTGGGAGGGTGTGAGTGGGATGAAAAGCAAAAGCTGCTTAATTTTAATCTTCTCAAAAAGGTAACTACAAGTAGTGCACATGGTTAAAACACATATGCTCCTCTCTCTAATGGCTTTTAATTGCAGTATCTTAAATATTTTATGTAAACTCAGTAGTACTGAAATACTACTTTTTATAAGATTCAATCCATAGCGAACAAGCTCCCTGTTCTGGGGCAGAGGAAGCATTGAGGGATAGCAGGGTGTCATAAGAAGGTCTGACAACAACAGAGCTGTGAAATGGCTTTGTTGTAACTGAGGCTGTGGCTGTACCGGTGGAGAGGTGTGCCTCGGGTTAGGCTGCAGGCATTTACTTAAATTGTTTCACTTTCATGATTGGGAACTTCATTTTCTCTAACAGCTTTCTTTTGTCTTCTAAGCTTTTTTTTTTGTCTAGTTTTGAAGGTGGGTGTCTTGGAGTGAAGAAACACAAAAAGCGATGCTTCAAGGTGTGCAAAACCACTGTCCCCCGAGAAGTGTGCTTTATCCAGTGGTTTTACAAGGGGGTGTATATTTTTACATACTTAACTCCTTAGACGAATGAAACCTCAAGTGTTCTGTGGGATTTCTTATGTAGGTCTTTGTTTATGTTCACAATCTTGTAGGAGACCTTTGAAACTAGACTTTGGTTGAAGTTTTTTGGATGCTTTTTCTGATGAAGTTGCAGGTATTAAAAATAAAAATTGTTTTCCTTATAGAGGGTTTGTATCATAAGTGTGTCTGCATGTTATTGCCCAAAAGATGAATGGTGGATTCATGTGGTCCTGAGTGTGGCTTTTATCTCGATTTACGGTCAGTTCTACTTGCAAATTCATCTCCCCACGATTTTTTTGTTATCATTTGGTTAACAAAACCATGCTGGCAATTAATTAAGTGGAAAACCACTGCGAGATATGTGTTGCTCACAAACATACATCACACGAGCGTAGGAATTAAATGTTAAGCCACCTACTAACATATGCTTTATGGTTTAGATTTATGGTTTATGATGGATGCTACAAAGGAGGTGGTGGTACTTCAATTGTTCAAAAGGCTGGAGTCTTCAAGCCTGTCTCTACCGAAAGAATGGAGGTGCTCTCTCGAGGAGATTGGGAGTGTGCAGAAAATACACAGCTAGTGCTTTGACTGTTAAGAGAATCGTTTGGTGAAGGAAGTATGAGAAGATTAAAGAAGATGGGGTTTGTTACAGGGAGTACAGGAAAGTTTTGGGAGTTGCTGGTAGATAGTTACCAATAAGATGCAGGAAAAGGCAGCATGGCAGCCCAGCCACGCTGACAGGCACTGGAGCAGCACACGCACAAACACTGGTAGACAGCAGCCTCAAGAGCTGCTTAAAAAGAACCTGAAAGGTCCAAATGTTGGACGAACAGTGTAGTTTGGGTCGAAACTGTCGCAGCAGTGCATCACATTCGGGAAGTGTTTGAACATAGTCTTTCATCTTGACTCTTCTGAGAGAGAGAGGCAAGCAAGCGATGCATTGATTCACATTCAGAAGGGTGTATTTAAAAATAATCTGGCTTGGGTGGAAAATTATATACAAAAATGAAAACTTAAATTTTGCAGCAAAAAGAGAAGAAATGTCAAATGCTTGGGAGGAGACTTTAAATGTAGATTTCATGCAAGATTTCTACTTGCATGGGTTTGAGTGTCATGGTAGTTTTACTGGATTTGTATTAAAATATTGCAGTACTGATAAAATATTGTTCTTCAAAGTACTTATTTTCTTTGAAAAGCTTTTGAAAATGCTTTCCATAGCAGGGAATGGAAATGCAAGCCACTGTATGGCATAAATTACACAGAAACAGAATTGGAAAAAGTTGATCATAAAGCTACTTAAAGGTTGCTGACGACTGAAGGTTTCTGTAGCAGTTTTCCAGGACGATACTAGGAATGCTGTACAGACTGTGACATGCTTCATATTCTGTTAAAATCAGGCTGCTCTTTGGTGAATCCCAAAGAGAGTCCCCTGAAGCAAGCATTTGACTTTGCACACTATTTAAGGTAGAAAAATTTGGAAAATTTTATTGTCTAAAATGTGTAGGGGAGGATACATGAGTCTTGACTTATGTCAGTGTAGGAGCACATGAGCTTTGCCCATGTGGCTTGTTTTGTGCCACTGGGTTTAGGTTAGAATTCAAAACTCATGTTCTTGTTTGTCTTGAAAATATTAGATATTCTCTGATAACAGCTGGGTAAGGCATTCTCTTGTTCAGTGGAGAAATAAAAGAGTGGGAAGGTGTACTGTGACAAATGGCATTTATGATTCTTTTTAAAAAATCAGATAATGCCTGAATCATCAATGTAATGGTTCATCCTAAGCAGCAAGAGAGCATTTTTTTGCATTGTGCAAGCTGATAATAGAAACATTTGCTAGGAGGGCTGCAAAGGTAGATGGTAACTGTGTGATTAGGCACTAAGTGGTTCTGATGACAGGCAGAGAATTCAGAGCGTGATTGACAGGCTATTTCATATTGATTAGAGAAGTAAACTGGGCTTTGAAAAGCTAGACAGCTGGCATATTTCTTAGAAGTAACTGATTTTTGGAAGCTGAAATAATTAGGCTTATTTGTTTGTGCCACATGGTAAACATGTTCAGAAGTCTGTCTGGAAATACTAATCAGTGGCTGTTTTCCGGCTGATCCATTCATCGTTTCTACAGCCACCTAAAACTTTAGCATGGACCAAGAATGAAGTCAGTTTCCCCCAGAAATTGTCACAGGATTCATGGTTTCCCTTGTGGAAATAAAAAAATAAACACCACAACTTCGTGTGGGTGCCTGCAATGATCAATGTCACGGTTACTCGAGTAGGGGAAGATGCTGTTCTGTGCCTTCCTAATGCTGGCAGTGGCTGGCTGGGGACCCTGCAGACAGCTGGTACCCTCTGTGGTTAATCATTGTTGAAAAGGACAGAGCAATGCTGGCACTGGTTCTTGCACTTCACCATGTATTTCTCATGCTTTATTCATCTTCCCTGCGTCTGTGGTTGTGGTGCTGGTTTGTTGATTGCTCCTGAGTCTGAACACAGGCTTGTGTTTCTGCCTCTGAAGACCTTTGGGTACCTTCACAAGGCGCTTCTGTGGGCTGATAAAATGTAAAACCAGCTAAGCAACTAAAGGAACAAAACTAAGGAACAAAACTAAGCAACAAAACTTTAGCCAAAGGGCCTTTCTGAGGAAATGCTGGGACATGATGTTTAATGCCAGCGCTGTTTACCTAAACCTATTTTTATTTTTCCTTCTGAAGCAATAACTGCCCGGCCCACACCTGTGTGTTCAGCTGTCTGTAGCTGTAAGATGATGTGTTCCTAGTGGTTAACTTGTGCTGCTGCCATGAGGATCCAAGGAAAAGCCAGGCATGCCCTTTTGCCAGCAGCGTGGCAGTTTTCCCGGTATGTTGCCTGCGTTATTCCCCATCCAGCTCCCCAGCAGCCAGGCAAGTTGGCAGTTGTGCGAAGTGTTGGAAGAAAGGGCAGCAGAAAATGCTGACACTGTGCTAATGCATCTGTGTAATCACCATGCTGGGGTTAGATTGCAGGAAGATGACAAAACTGCTGAATAAAGTATGTTTAATCTTTTTTTTTCCTCTCTGTGAGCTGCAGTGGGTAATAGCAGAATCTGTGGAGAAGCACAACTTTTCCATTTGGAACAGAAGTATGTATCTACCCTGTAATTCTGAATCCTTGAGATTGTATGGAAGTGGTTGAGTATGGAAGTTTTGGGTGACCTGACGTATAATAATGTATATTCCATATAGGATGGAACAGATCTCGTGCAGGACTATAGGCAGAAGAAAAATCTCTTGGGATGAGGGTCAAAATACAGCTTGAGCACAAGGATAGGATAGAGTAGAAATGTGATGGGGAATGAAATCAATGTCATCCCTTCCATCCCTCTTGCACAAACTCCTCTAACATCAGGTTGTTGCAGTGCCATTTTTCATATATAATTTAGCTGATTTAGTAAAATGGTGTTTTACTACTTGGAAAGCTCTTGCTAGTAGCTACATCCCCAGATGTAAAGTGGTGCATTTTAGGGTGAGCTGAAAGCTGTGGGGGAATGGCTGGGACACTGGGTGGGTTCAGATTCTGGCAGTTTTCCAGAGGGTGAGGGATGAAGGACCAGGGGAAGATGGGATGAAGAGATTATTAAGTCTCCATAAAAACATGCAGTTGGATACGGGGAGCACATCAACCTGTGTCAGCCCCTGAGGGCTGTGGGTGTGTAACTTTCACCAGCAGAATATGTGTGAGGTAGGGTATAAACTGACCCACTGTAAGGTCGTTTGGAATTAAAAGAAGTACAAATGTGGGAACTGAGATCACATTCTCAAATCCAAATCTAACTTGAGTGGAAGAGCTGACAAGCAGTGAAAAATGCTGTCCTTAATACTAACATCATCTTGAACTTTTGATGGGTTAAATTTGACTCATTGCAGGAAAATAAGCATTTTTCTGTGTTTATGAACTTTCTTTACTGATCTGTTTATCCAACTTGTCTTCCCTGTTTGATCACAACTATCTTTGAGTGCATCCCTGCAATGTTTGCTTTCAAAGTTAGTGCCAGAAGAAGGTATTTGCCACAGGACACAACCCCTGACACTGGGGCAGAGGGAGGCAGATTCCTGCTCGGACGAAATACGTGCACAGGGGAGTGTTACAGCAGGAGATGGAGTTGTTCAAACAATTAAAACTGTAAAAAGTAAAACCTTAACTTTAAAAAAAAAACCCCAAAAATTATTTAACAATTCAAGCACGTTAACTGCTTTGCTTTTGTGTGCTTTTTGGAGCTGTGATGTTATCTATCTGACCACTGGCTGCGTTCTGGGGGTGATTAGGATCTGTGCTCATAGTTATGAGCATATGGTATATGGTTTTAAAATTGTAAGTTTAAAATAATTACATTCTGGCACTGTTTTTTAAGAATTATTTAATTATCTGTATGTTCTAGAATGGTTTTGCTGCCAGTTAATATTCAGTTCTGGCCCGGAGCCATCAAAATCATAAGGTTTCTTTCAAGTTTCATAATACTGTTAAAAAAGAGTTGCTCAGTTTCCTTTAAGGAAGTAAAAGAACTTCCTTTGGTTTTGTTTTTACTTTCTCTGCAGTTCAGAGGTTTGTATGACCTATTGCGTAGGAGAAGGAGTAGGAATATGGGGACATTCCTGAAGTGGATAACAGAGAGTTGGGCTTGTGACAGATTTTCCTAGATATTAAAATTTGGTTCACCCAGAGTCTCCAAAGTGATGTGCTGGACTGGTGGGTTGGTATTGACTTCAAGTTTTTTAAGATTTCTACACAGTAGACACTGATCTTTTTAGTGATCAGGACACTGATCTTATTTCCAACCAAAAAGAGGTAATCAAAGCACTTACTGAGAAGTCTGTCTGAATGGAAGAATCTCTTGAACTAAGGGTTTACATGGACCAAAAGAAACCAAAGTTAAGGACACCTACTCCTGGAAATATTTCATGATCTCATACATTTGCTGTTCAAATGAGTAAACCACGTGAGATCTATAAAATCGTAGTTGGAAAACCAAAGGCCAAAGCCTGGAACTTTCAACAATTCATAAAAGGAATATGAAAATAAGATAAGAGGTTTTAAGCTAGCAAAGGAACTGCAGTGGTCTCTTCAATACTTAAGATTTGGGTATGCTGTGAAGTCTGACTTTTTTAGAAGGGGAATGGCTTGTGATCCACTGTTATTTAAACTCTGTTGGAAGCTTTGTAATTTGACAGATTTTATTACAGACTATATTAAATTGGTAGACTGTAACACAGTGAAGCTTCTCTGTGGTTTGAGGGAAGCAGTCCTTGCTGTATCATTTTCTGTCCGAAATGCAGTTTCAGATTCAAACCCACATCCATCTTCAGGGATTGTGCTGCACTCTGAGCCCTTAGAGCAGCACGTCGTGCCAAACAGACATCTCTGCTGAAGGACTGGACTTCAGAGGTTCCTGTGAGTGCCATGTGGAGCTTTCCCTGTGTGTTTTCCATGATGTGGAGCAGAACTCAGGCTCAGAGGTTCCTGCCTGGGCTCTGAGCTCCCGGAGTGAAGTGAGACACAGCATCAGTGACTAGAAGTACAAATCAAAAGGGAGAGAATGCGTGAGCTGGCACGCGTGAATTTTGCTGCTGACCACTGTTTTGTCCTCTGATCTAAACAGATGTCTAAATCTGTGAGAAAGTGGAACATAAAGAGGACTGCAGACAGGTTGGAATAAACATTCCATAATTGTTTCTATGAGCAGCCCTGCTTTTTCTCTTTGTTTACAGTCAGGGCTAATTTAGACTCTCGTTAAGTTCCTGCAGGCAGGGGCATGTCATCCTTGTGTCCTGGCTGATGGGAACACTGGATATTCTGTATAAATAGACCAGTGAAGCTGGTAGGAGCAGAAATGCTCTCTGCTGTCGGGGTGCTGCCAGAGCCTGGGCATGAAGGCAGCAAGCTGTCTCCAGGCTGAGTCTCTAAAGGGGAAGTGTTCTGGGAGAAAAGGAGACTAATGTTAAAGTGGTTTTATTTAGTTATTTTTAACAGAAAGATGTGCAGGACATAGAAATAATATTTGAATCGCAGCTGTTCAGAACTTCTCTCACATATACTGATAATTTTAGGAAAAGCAGAGAGCATGAAGAAGGAAAAGAGTGATCTAGGGCAATGACTTCATCCCAAAAGAAAAAGATATTTACAGTACCTTATATTTTGGAACTATAGTTTTCTTCATCTCTAACTTAGTTAATGTATTTACTTATATTTTTCTTATTAATAGTTCTAGGAACCACTGATTATGTAGAAATAACTGCAGTACTGATTCCCTTTAGTGACTGCATGTCAGAAATGACTGCGCTTGATCTTAAAAAAAAACCTGTTTCAGTATTCATGTGTTTGCAAGTGTGATTTTGAAACATTACTGAATCAAAAAGGATATTTACAAGTCACAAGTATTGTATTTCTTCCAAAAGTTTTTGTTTGAATTTTCAGAAGCATTTGATTTTGGAAGTGTTTCCTTGCATGGTGATTAGTGGTCAGAGTACAGGGGAAGTAAGCTGACACACCTAAATGTTTTGCTGTGCAAGGGTGAAAAAAACCAATTAAAATCCAACACTTAATGATCTTTTCATGCTTTTTAACAGTTCCCACACTTTTTTTTAAACTCATTTATGTTTGTTCGAGATGACACAGGCATCATTTCGTCAGAAAATTGATGTAAGTCTAAGGAAATTCCAGAAACTGGAGAGATTTTTAGCTGCAAAATAAGTCAACTTCCAATGCTGTGAAACCCATAAAGAATAGTTGTAGTGTTCTAAAGTTACACTGCATTAACTAGAACAGTAATACACAAAACTTGAACATAGGTGTCTCTGCATGACTCTGTTCATTGCCCGGTTTCAGGAGATTCATAGACTGGTAGGTTCTAAGCTCAATAAAACAAATGTGTTCTAAAGCACCTAGACTGGCAAAATCAAATGCAAACCTAAACTATGCGAACACTTGTTCTGCTCTCATCTCTTAGCATCTGATATGTGAAAGAAGGCAGCTCCTAATGGTGACTGAGTAGGACAGAATTGAAGAGAAGGAAACAGCCCTCCGAAGGATGTAAGCTGAAGGTGCTGGTTTTCCAGCATTTCCAGCAGAAAACTTTGAGAGTCCTGCTCAAACTTGGAAGCTGCTTAGGACGAAGAGGTGTTTGAAAGGTTCACCAGCTCGTCTGCTTGCGCACCTGGAGGTTTAAAAGCTCAGATTTTGGAGTCAAGGGAACCTTGTACTTTGAGAGCAGTGGATTATCTTCGAGGTGTGTCAGTGTTCAGCCTGCTGAGAGTCCCTTCATCACTTCTGTGTGCTCAGCACTCGTCACTGTCCGGGCTTATTAAATTCAGGGGCAAATTTGCACAGGGAAATTGAGTTCTGTACAGAGGGGCAGAATTGTTCAAGTAAGATCTGTTTGATCCCTTGGCTTATATGAAGTGGGAGCTTGTGCTGGTTGCTTGAAAGACTGGGCAGTACTGCTGGGCCATTGCCAGTAGCTCTTGCCCTTTGTAGGACCAGCTGTGCCAGTATGAGGATTTTAGAACTGGCTAGATAGGGAAGGAACTTGCAAACAGAAGACAAGGAAAACTTAGATGTGGACATTTTAATGTGCTAAAATATATTAAACTTCAGCATCTTAGTTTTTTTTTTTTTTTAGATCAGATAGTTGTTGGTAAAATGTTAAGTTACTAAAAATATCTTGTAAGTAACTATTAGTTTTTACATATTAACGTGTAGCCATGCTGTATTGGACAGGCACTGCTTCCTGCTGTTTCAATGCCTTACTTATGGTACATGTTGCCTTTTTTATCATGACTTTCTTATTTTCTCTTAGGTGTTGGGGAGTTTTTTGTGTGTGTGGTTTTTTGATTGTTTTTGTTTCATGAGGCTGCTGACCCGTTTGTATTTTCAGTTGAGTTTTGCATGTCCTGTGGTTACTGACTTCCACCTTCACTTATGGGAGTGGGTGGGCTAACATGAGTGACACTATTGAGCAGGTTTTATTTAATATTTTCAGTGATGAGCCGGTTTTACTCTTTTTAGAAATGCATTTATTTGCACCAAATGTTGTGACCTATTTTTCTTAAATGCTATTAAAAAAAAAAAGTATATTTCTTGTGTTTTTCCAGTGGGAAAATGGAGAATTGTGCTGAACAGCATCACAGATGCTGCCTTATTTTGTGATGCCGTGCAAAATGCACCCTCAGTGTTGCAGGGATCATATGTCCAATTTAAGTTGCTGCTGCTACAATGGCTGCAGGGGTTTTGTGAGGGTTTCCTCACCGTGACAATTACAAGCATCAGTAAGCAAGCAGGTCATGCTGACCAGAGAATTGGTTCTGCTGCGTGTTCCCATTTCCACTCTGTTCTGGTGCTTGCCACGGCTCTTTATAGCACTGGTCGATTTGGTCATGACCAGAAAATCCCAGCCACTATTTTGCATTCCTGCAGGAAAAAAACCAAATCCCTTGAAGTGCCAAAGGAAAGGTTTGACTTGTGCCATTTGCTGACACAGCTATTTTCTGTAGTTGCCAGCTCAAGACTATGAACTCACTGTCTGGGGGCTGGACTTGTGAGTGGATGAAAAATGTACCTGGTGGGCTGCTGCCCAATGGCTGGGGACTGATTGGTGGAGCATCATGAGTTAAAGTGAAAGTCAAGGCAGAACTTTTCATTGTAATTGTATCAGGAACTGTCACCTTCATTTCAGATGCCTTCAAAACAGGCTTTGTCAGAAAATAAGCCTACAGATGGAGATGAAAAGCAAAAGATATATCAAAAACAAGTGATAGTTTAAACCTCTTAAGCAGTGTAGAGGTATCAGACTAATGGGTGGGTCTCTGTGTTATTCTGTGACTTTTTCTAAAACTATCTATGAATGTTACTCCGAATCAACCTTATGTTGTCTGTGGGCTTTTTGTTCTCCTCCTACACTCTATAAGCTTGGTCCAAAATACACTTTTCTCTGTCTTTGGCACGTATCTATGTACAGACTGAGCACTACCTTCCTTTTGGGGCAAAGTTACCATTTGTCTTGGCTGTTTTTTTCATTGTGACCAGCTTTGCTCACTTGTGATTCAGTAGACAATGTCATTTTGATGCAGCACATCAGATAAATAAGTAATTTTATTGAGGCAGACTTTGAGGAGTAGTATTGATTATTTGTGGAGACATGCTCTTTTAATCAAGTAGGTTCATTTAAGCTGTCATGGTGAGTCAGTATAATTCTGTGCTTACGCTCCATGCAGGAGAGTAGGTTTGTATTATAGATGGATGCTGCTGATTTGGAGGATATAACAGCATCAGTCAATTGGCACAGGAGTTTGGCAGTGCTGGTTTAGTGTCACATCTAATCTCACAAGTGCTTGGAAAGCATTGAGGTAAAGTTATTTTCAGAGCCTGACTTAAAACAAACAAAAGAAATAGTTTATCCAGTCAGCCCTGCAAGAAATGCCTTGTCTCTGGTTTGCTGAGGAGCTGGTGCTGCCAGGGGGAGGTTCTGTGTGATGCCCTGGCTGGCAGTGCCCCTGCAGTGCTGAGCAGAAAGTAGGTTAGTGCTGCCAGCTGCTCTGCTCCAGCTTCGTGCCTCGCCTGCGCTCCGGGCTTGCTGCCTCTCTCCCAGCATTTCTAGGTAGTTACTAATTTTTCCTGACTTTCTGGCCTGGCCTTCCACCATAAAGCTTTTTACCTTTGTGTGAGCATGCAATAACACCTTACACCAGCACTTGTGTGAGATTAGGTAAGAACCGAGGGTGCTTTAAATGCTGTGAGTCATTCTGGCATGTTTTGATGAGTTGAGATTTTGGATCATATTTAAAAGGAAAAGTTACATTCTGTGGGTAGGTATGTAGGTAGGTATGCTAAATTCTGTAGGTAGGTATGCTGCTAAAGGTGGCTCAGAAGTAGCCTTTTACTTACCTGCATTTCGATGTAGGATGCTGTATTAATGACTGTCCTTATGAATTTCTAAACTAAAGTGTGTCACATATAAAATCAGTGTGACTGAAATGTTTGGAGTTCTATAGGTCATCTTTATCAAGATGCGTTCTATGCATTTCTATGCATTCATAGAAACAGAATTGTGGAATTGTTTAGGTTGGAAAAGGTCGAGTCCAACTGTTCCCCAGCACTGCCAAACCCACCACAAACACTGTCCCTGAGCACTGCATCCATAGGTCTGTTAAATCCCTCCAGGGATGGTGCCCTCACCACTGCCCTGGGCAGCCTGTTCCAATGATTGACAGCCCTTTCTGTGAAGAAATTTTCCTAATATCCAATCTAAACTTCCCTGTCTCAGAGATGAGCATCAACCACTGCATTTTGGGCACATGTCAGAAGCTGCTGCTCCTGTCGCTGAGTTCCACCTCAGTGTGGAGCTTTGAAAGCAGTAAGTACTTCCTTGGCTCCAAACCCCAGAGCCAGGGCCCATTCCTGCAGCCCAGCGAGGTGGTGCTGTCAGTTGTTGACGGAATCGCCCTTTGGGAGCTCACAGTGTGGAGATGTTGAGGCTGGGGCAGGACCTGCACTCTGGCCTGGCTAAACAGATAAAGATCAGCAGTGCCTAAATGCCAGGTGAGCAGTGGATGCTCTGCAGTGCTCTGGCTCTGTGGTGGTCTGTCCTCAACATCCCAAATGTGTTTTGATCTGTGGTTTGTTGTTCTGTTTCATCTGCATGTCAGAATAGTTTTGTGGGAAGATTGGTTTGCTTTTATTTCTCCTTCCTCCAGGCTTCGTTCTATCTTTTTTAGTTTACCAATGCTCACTTCAGTGAGTGCTTACAATACTTATTGTGCTGCCTTCACTTAACATGTGCTGGCCAAGCGGTGCTGTGCCCTGGGAGCACCTTGTGTGCCAGCCTGGAGGAGCAGAGGCTGCAGGACTCAGTCTCGCATACCTTCACCTGATTCCCAGCAGCTTCTTTCCAAGGAGGAGCTGCTGGCAAATTGTATTGACAGGCTTTTAATTTACAGCTTCTCAGCAGGAGCTGTTCTTATTCCTCGTAAGTTGCAACACAGCAACTTTTAATTTGTTAGCAAGCCAAAGTATAATTAAAACAAAAATCTTTCCACCTTGTTTGTAATGTCTTGAATGATGCATTTCCACACTCAATGTTTTAAAACTTCTGATCTTGCAATTAAGGCTTAAAGCTCATTAAGCTTACTCACTAAAACATTTGCTAATAAGAGGTGTGTAAGATCTCCAATTTTCCAGTCTTATAATTTTTCCTTTTTTGTGGCAGCTTTATTTTATGCAACAACAGTATTAATGAGTATAGACTGTGCACAAGACCTCTTGTTCCTGAGAGCTTTTTAATAGATTTTACCTTCTCCTCCCTGCTAAGTCTATTTTTTGCTTTTTCCTGTGGTTTCCCTTCTGTTCTCCCATCTGTTTGGTTGAACTGCTTTATTCTCTCCTGGTGTTTGGCATACACTAATCCTTTTACCTTCTATCCTTCACAGCTTTGTTGAGTTGCAGTGGTGTAGTTCAGTTTTGCTTCTTCCTGCCTTTCACTGGGATGTTCCAGGATGAGCTACGACTTTTTGAAATTGAGAACTGTTGAAATTGTTCCTTCCAACTTTCTCTCTCCCTCACTTTTTTACTTTTATTTTTATTACTGCTGCGCATGCCATTTATGGTGCTGGTGGCATTTGGGAAAAATACTGTAATGACTCTGGTTTCTTGCTTCTCAGAATCTCCAGATCTTTCCATTTTTCCACAGTTTCCAAAAGCTATAAAGGTAGCTGTACAAGTAAAATGAGATGGAAAGACCTCGATCCTGCAAAATGTATGTTTTTAATGGATTCCACTTACTGCAAGCCCCACTGCCTTCGTTTCTGTGATCACCACTTGTGCTCGTGGGTCCGTCCCATTGCTTTGTGCTGCTGAAGTCCCCTTGGGGCACCTCATTCATCCCACAACTCTTTTCAAGACCAACCCCAGTAGATAAAATAAGTTCAGTGATCCCTGAGACCTTTTCAAATACTAGTAAGAAAATTAATTGAGGGGGGAGAGGGGGTGTAGAAAAAATGAGAATTTTGAAGTTGTGATTTTATCAGCACTCAGAGATTAAAATCTTGCTAAGATGGTTAGTTTTTGGAGTCCAGAAGAGTTTTGGTAAGCAAATATGTATTAATTACATGTGTATGTAAGACTTGTCATTCTCAAAAGCAGGAAAAACAGAGAGGCCTCTTTCTGTGAGGAAATAAGTGCTGGGGCAAAAAGAAACAGTGGCGGGGGGAAAGAAGTTACTTTCTGTCAACATGTTTGAATGTTCTGTCGTAAACAGAGCTCAGTTCAAAGGATCTGGGAATCTCAAAAGATTTCTTTAAAGACCAACCAATTTCCTGCAACATGCTGTCAGTGCTAGGAAGAGGCATCTCTTGCACATAAGAGCAGCTGGCTGTTTAAAAAAAAAAAAAAGGCATGTAGGGGGGAGAGCAACCCCCCCTCATCCCTTTATATAGAGCAGTTTTCCAGAGGAAAACGTACATCTGTGAAAACAGGGCACTTCAGCAAATTCTGTACTCTTTGGAATGTCATTTTGCAAGGAAAAGTGTGTTTGGATGGTTTCATGTGAGGGCTTTGTTTTTTTGTATTTTTATTTTTGCAGTGAGTAACGAGTTCTGAGGTTTTATTACTTTTTTGTTTACTGTGTTAGTGGTGTTGACAGCTTTCCTTACTCTTTATTCTCTTAAATAAGAATTGTGGATGTGAGTATTAACCCTGTGTTAGCAGGAGCAAGCTTAATTTTATGGGAAATGGACATCTTTTTATTTACCTGAAAGTTTTGTTGTGGAAATACAGTTAATCCTTTTATTAGGGTGAAGGCAACTTACCCATTCTGTTGTTGCCAATTTGAATTGCCTTGTGTGCTTGCCTTTAAGGAATAACTTGACACTGTCAAAGCGATATTTGAATTTTCTTTGCTATAGCTGGTGCTTCCACATCTGAAATATATATTTGCCAATGTTTTGTTGTTTGCAGGAACCGCAGATATCCGAAGATGAAACCATGAAGAGCAAGCAGAGTGAATAATAATGCTTTTCCGAAACCGTTTTCTGTTCTTGCTGGCCTTGGCAGCCTTATTAGCCTTTTTGAGCCTCAGTCTACAATTCTGTAAGTGTCCTCATGTTTTGTTTTCCACATATAATGGTCTATAGGTGTGTTTAAAAATAGCCATGATTACATGTTGTTTAAGCATTCTTTCTGTATTGAAATACTTGGGGTTTGTTTTGGGGTTTTTTGTTTGTTTGTAAGGATTTTTGTTTGTTTGTTTTCCAAAAAAGTAGGAAACATAGTTTTGTGTGCCATATAGGAATCTATACCATCTAGAGAGTTCAAATCAGGCTATTTTATTTTAAAAAAATATGCATTTTGTAGTGCAGTTAAGTAATTGAATGTGATTGAATCCCTCCATGAAAGTAGACAAACCACACTGGAGTCAAAAACTGCTGCAATTCCTATTTTACATTGCATCAGACCAGACGGGATTGTGGAAACTGCTGTGAGAGGTTTGAGTGCTGCAACTCCTCCTGATTTGTACCCTCACATCAGGAAACTTCACACAGTTGAACTGGTTCATCGCAAGTGGTTGGTTTGTTAAAGAACAGATAAATTGTGTTGTGCTTCAGGTGAATTTATCGTGGATCAGTGCAGAGGGCCCTGGTGTCCTGATGAGTGAGTAGAGGGTGGTGCTGAAGGCAGGGCAGTGGAGGGGACAGATGAGCGCTGTGCCCTGTGGCTGATTATCCCCTGCTTCGTGAGAGAGAACAAATTTCCTAGGTAAAGCCGTGTTTTGTGATAATGTGGTCTGTACTAATGCACAGCAACGTAATGAGTTGCTGTTAGAGGGCAAGTAAAAGTGCACGTCCATAGGACAGGATAACATTCTTCGTTGTTGCTGTAACCTTTCATCGTGTTTCAATCAGCACAGTCCTTCTGGGCTATGCTCTTTTTGCATAGAGTAAAAAAACCCCAAAACCTAAGCTATTATGTTAGATTTAGAATGTGTCTTTTGCATATGACAGACAACTTTAAAAAAGGGGGAGAGAGAAGATGAAAGACACTTCGTGGTTTTCTGCTATTGTTTTTGTGTGCTTAAACTCATCTGCATGTAATAAAGGAACCTGTGGCTCTGAACTGCTTTTTGGGCCTCCTCTGGGCACAAGCCAGAGGGTCTGATTGCAGCTTCTCTTGCCCCTTGGGCTCGTTATGGCTCTGCCCTTGATGTTGTAGGGTTGGTTATGAATTGTGCATAGGGCGAAGGTCCTAGAGGAGCTGCAGCTGAAACATGAAACTGAATTGTTAACTAAAATGAGTTTTATTTAGAGATGAGGAGGTAGGCATTTAGGAGAGTGAATCACATTTCATCTAAAGATAAAATTATTTTCTACTTAATTAGAACATAACATTTCTGCTAGAGATAAAGATGTTTGAGGGGTGCTTTAAAAAGCACGTAGCTGCAGCAGGCAGCCACCATGCAGCCAGTGCCAATACCAACACTGATACAGAAACTTCTACATAATGGGAACTGCAATACAGTCCAGTGGGAACCAAAACATTCAGGTAGCCTGATACTTTAACTTCTACCAGGTTCAGGGAGTAGAGCAATTAGTTCAAACTTGGAGCAAAGACCATCTCCACAGCTAAAACAAAACTCTCTTCGATCACCTTGTGCTTCTAGGCGAGCTGTGCCAGCTGGGCAGCCTGCAGCTCAGCAGCTTCAGGTGAGTTACTAGTGCTGTCACTTGTTGCTTTCTTCATCAGGAATTTTGTCGCATCCTCACCAGCGCCTGTTTCTGTCAGGAAACACTGTTTTTTTCACATCCTCAGAATGTTTAACTTTGGAATTGTTGAGTCAGGCTGGTCTCAGCATTCTTCAACACCAAAATCAGCATGACCCCACCCTTCTCCATCCATCACTGATAACTTTTGCAAATGGGGTAAAATTTGAGCTGTTTTACCCACACTTAGGCAGAGCATCCTGCTACAGGCCCCTCATGACAAGACAGATACTGAGGTCTGGAGCAATTCCCCGGTGGAGCTGGTGCAGGGTCTGGAGCATGAGTCTGATGAGGAGCAGCTGAGGTAGCTGGGGGTGTTTAGCCTGGAGAAAAGGGCGCTCAGGGAGATGTTATCACTCTCTACAACTACAGAGAGGAGTTTGTACAAGATGGGAGTCAGTCTCTTCTCCCGGGTAACAAGTGATAGGACAAGAGGAAATAGTCTCAAGTTGTGCTAGGGGAGGTTTAGATTGGATATTAGGAAAAATGTCTTCACCAAAAGGGTGGTCAGGCATTGGAACAGGCTACTGAGGGCAGTGGTGGAGCCACCATCTGTGGAGGGATTTCAAAGACATGTAGATGTGGCACTTGGGGTCATAATTTGGTGATGAACATGGTTAATGTTTGGAGTTGGATCTTAGAGGCCTTTCCCAACCTAAATGGTTCTTATGATATTACGATTTATGTTCATGGAATGAAAATGAGTTTTTATACATTTAGACTCAGGAAAATGCCAAAGCCACTGTTTGATTTTGTTTTGTGTGCAGGGAGGTACCTCTTGAAGCATTTGGAGTGGAAATGGATGTTTTATGCTGTTGAGAGATTGTGAATTTCTGTTAGCAAGCAGTGCACAGCTTTGTGGAGGAGGGCTGGTAATTTTAAAACATGCTACTGCTTTTCTAAGCATGGAATGTTGAAAATGTCTCTTCCTTTTTGTGATAAATTTGTTTATAAAAGCAAAACAGTAATACTAAATGTATAAATATAGAGGTGGTACGTATCTTCCTTTTGTAAACTTGTGCTTTAGGGCAGGGCATAACTCGTGTAAATGTTGGATGTTTATCCCTCTTGTCCACACGTGGAGCTGTAGCATTTGAAGCCAGACTTGTGAGTTGTAGCTGACTCCGAAGCGAAGGGAGTAGTAAAGGCCAAGCTCAGCTGATTTTCCACAGGTTCTGATTCAATATTACAAACAGCCCACACTGGGATGGCTGACAAGGTCACAGTCTGGCTCATGCTTGAGCTGTGAGGGTTCAGGAATTGCTTGCAGCAGTCTGCCACTCAGTCAAACAGAAAACTATGCTGGTTTACTTTAATACACTGTGCTGGGAAGGATCTGGAACTGCTTTATGAGCAGTGGTTTCTGCAGCCACGATGAAGTGGAGGTGATGGGTGTCATGTCAGCAGTCTTAGTAAGTCTATCCTTGCTTGTAAGACAAACTCCTGAGGCAATTGTTTCAGAACTAATAGTTGTCACATCTTGAGTTTAGACACAGGGAGAGAAACACTGGGGAAAACAATCAGTATAGGACTTCAGAATCTTCAGTGTTAGTAGGCTGGGGATGGACCCAGGATTGATACAAAACTCTGTCCCCTGTTTTGATGTTTGTTTGTTCATTCTTGGTCCTTTTCTGTTGCGGTTTCTGAGTTCTGTAGTCTGCTTTCCTGTGTTGTTTTCACTACAGGGCTGGTGCTTTACATGGATACTAATAGTTCAACTTACAGGGTAAATCTTGGAGAAAGTTCCCCCCAGTGTCTCTCTTGGCAGCAAACAACAGCTCTGGATGCTAGAAGTATTCTCTCCCACCAACAGTTTCAGTGGATGGACATGGAGCAGTTGGCAAGGATCCAGGTCAGAAGCTGCCCTCTGAGCTCTGTCCCAGGAGTACAGCAGGCAGCTCTTGGAGCAGTTGGTTCACGTTTGTCACACGTTGTGTGCTGGTTTGGCTGGCTGGGTCGAATGCCAGCTGCATCTTCTTCATCTCCTTGTCCTGGGAAGAAGGAGACGTAAGCAGACTGCGCTTTGCTGCACAGCTGGAGACTCTTTTTAAACTGTACTGGTCATTCTACAAGGTGATGTGATGCTGTGGATCCTGTAAGACACCCTCCTTCCTGCCAGGGTCCTCTGTCCTGGACCTTTTGGGCAATGGGGCACCTGACTAGTTCTGCTCTTTATGTCCTTGTACAGGAGCAAAAGGCACAGGGTCTCTGTATGATCTTTGCCTGAGGGGCTGGCTGCTTTCCTGGGAATTTCACTTGGAGCAGTAGGGTAAGGGAGCTTTCTTCAGGAAGTCCTGCTGTTTTCTAGCTCCATGTATCTATTTAGATAAATAATGCCACAGTTTTTTTTTTCTGCACATACCTGGTGGATGATGGAGAAATGCATTTGAGACACATATGAAAATTTACTAGAATATTCTAATACCTATTCGTAGTTTTTCCAGGTTTGGTTACCATTTCTAGTAGGCACATAGAACACTTTTAAAAGGGAGTTTATACTTGCTGAAAACATACAAACCTGAAGAGTTCTAGGCATCTTTAATATAATTGTGTGGCCTGGACTTTGATGCAAAAACTGGGGACCAGATGTGCCCTCAAATTCAGTTTGGCTGTTAATGCATTGTGCAGAGTGAAACCTGGAGCAATCAGCAATAGAAGGAACCTCTCTTGAATGGCAAATGCCACTGGGTTTTGTACATGTTTGAATTTTTAAATAGTGTAGGAAAATGACAGTGTTAAAAGTTAACACTAAAAAATGTTCCACTGCTGGGCAAAAGCATAATCTGATGTCTCTGATGGATAATTATAATTCTCTCTGATGGAGAGTTCGTGTTTGGGAAACCCATTGGATAGGGAAACTGGTTGACTTCCACACCAAATATGACTGGCAGATTAAAGTTTTATTAGTAATCATCATTGTTTCCCTCTTGTTTTATGTTTGAGGCCAGATGTACAGAAAAGGGTGAAGTATTTTTCTTATAGTGTTTATCATTCCACATGTGTTTTTATTTTTCTCCTCTGTTTTTGTAAATGGTCATGGTTGTAAAAGTTTAAAACTTCGGCATTAGAGACAAAAGGAGCGCTGGTTTAGATAGACTTGCCAGTTAAGGCTGTTCTAAAATGTAATTATGTTGTTTTTATCTAAAGTTTTCAGTGTTTTGCTTTGTCAGGAAAACTGCAGAATGGAAAAATGACCTGTGCTGGACTGTGGGCTGTATTTTTATCTCTGTAAACATTATCCGTAATGCTGTTGACTAAAAATGGGCAGTTTCCTTCTGTACAAACACAGAGAATATATGTGGGGATACTTGATTCTTTTTTTGCCAGAAGAAGAGGTTGCAGTGGCTGAGGTCTTTCTTCCTTCTCTGTGCTGTGTAACACGCCCGGAGCAGTGCAAACGGAAGGTAAATGCAGTGGTTGGGGCAGTTCCTGCGTTTCAGGGACAGAGGATGGCAGTGCAGCTGCACTCAAAGGATGTGTCAGAATCCAGCTGTGGTCCTGCAGCCTCACTCTAAGGGGAAAAGACAGAATTTAGGACCCTATCAATGTAATTGCATTGGTTGGCAATTAGGTCAGCTCAGGAACAGGAGGTTGCAAGTAGGCCTGAGGAGCTGCTCTCTTTTTCTCCTGAAGATTGGTACCTGAGAACCCAATTAATGGGCAAACACAGGCCTTCCACGACATTGGAACATCAGTTCCAATGTCAGTCCCAGGCTGCGGGAGCCTCAGGATGGGTCTCCTCAGGATATTTCAACTATTTATCCATGAGTTACCTTGAATAAACCAAACTGAAAGGCAGTTTAAAAGCTAGTTGTTAGGATTCCATGTGTAAACTCTGTAGACAATGATTTTTTACTCTGTAATCAAAGGCGTGTAAATTAATTTTTTCCATGAAGTAAATACTTTTGTTTTATTTTGTTGGGGGTTTTTTTTGTTTGTTTTTCTGTTTTTTTTTTTCTATTTACTGAAAGTCTAAGGAAAGTAACAGTCAAGAGAAGAGGACTAAAACTATAGTGGTAAAGCACCTCTTTTTACAGGGGTGCTTTTTATAACCCTGTGGCCAGTATCAATTCCAGACTGTCCTTCCGAAGGCCCTGGCTCTCAGGCAGCTCTTGCCTGTGGAGCTTCTCTTCTGGTTTAGAGTTTGTTTTCCTGCAGACTTTGATACTTTGAACAGTGGTTTCGCCTTGCCTTTTGATAAAAAGAATTTTGGTATCTGCCACTGCTTTTTAGGATGTTGGCCAGTGCTCCGGCAGGGTGCTGGTTCCTGTCTAAAGTGTGGAGAGCTGTTTTATGCTTTTTGGAGTTTTTTAAAAATACTTTCCCTGCCTTGATGGTTCAGGCTTGGGTGTTCGTGTATCAGCATGTCTGGAAATGACATTTTGCTGTTCCAGTAATAATTTCCCTCTACTTTCTGTCATTTGATTTCGCACTGGAGGTTTTGGTTTTAAAGATGAGTCACAGGAAACAGAAATTGGGATTTTCCAGACAGAAAAGCAGTGGAGTTTTATTCTGTTGGCTGCTTTGCAGGCAGCTCTCACTTTATGAGGACAGTGTGGGCATCATATGCAACACTGAGGTGTTGGGGGCTTAGCCTGAGATCCTCACCACAGCTTCCTTCAGCCCCTGCTGGGAGCCAGAGCCCTGGCTGCTCAGGTGGGTATTGCATTTTGCTTGTGTGGACAAGTAACTGTATTTAAAAAGCCACAGCTTTAGAATTCTTGATGAAGAGAACTTGCTTTTGTCATGTGTTACCAGCATGCGAAATTAAAAGGAGAGCAGATATCTCCCTTCGTGAATTTTGCCTTCAAGCTCATTAGCATGGCAAATTTTCCACTCATGAGAAGTCTCTCTGGGTTTTTTTGGAAAGTGCTAATTTAATCTGAATTTAAGATTAAAGAGAAAAACGACCCACAAATAATAAGTCCAAGGCTTTGTGCATTTTAATAATGAGTGAAGAGAGCTAACTGTAAATACAGAGATTTTTGTTAAAGATCGTTTTTCTGTTGTAACTGGAGATTTAAATAACTTTGTGATTTTGAAAAGTGGTGGTATAATGCATCAGTCCACAAAATGAACTCATGAAGAGAGAGGAGACATGATGAATGCTTGAGAATGATACTGTGGGACAGTCTTAGTTTCTTCTACAAAAATAGAGCAATCATTTCCAAATAGTTGCTTTAAATATAAGTCAGATTAAGTTGCTTGAGATGTGATTTGACCAATAAAAGTTACTTGTCAGGCTACAGAACTTCATAATTCCTCTTTAAATATATATTCTGACTTCAGCCACGGTGGTTAGTTGGACTGTAATTAAGGAGAATTAATATGAAGTGTTACAGCACATGTTTGAAGGCTACTGTACAGTTGATTCTGTAGCGGTAGGTCATGTGATTTATTTATTATTGTCTTAGCAAATTGTGTTTTGTCATTAAACCAGTTCTCTGCCCTTCCTTTTTCACAGCTCTCTAAAGCCGAGTCAGGCTGCCTTACAGGTCACTGCAGGTGTGTGTTGGAATGGCACATCTGTCTTTTAAAGCCAGTAAAATTGTTCCTGGGATTTTTCTATATGTTACTTGTATACTGGGCTAAACTGTGTTTTAACAACTGAAACATTGTTTTTAAGCTTAGAAATTCACCCTATTTTGTTTGTAGAAATAACAAATAGAGAATACTGTTTCTAACGTGCGGCTGTTCCATTCTTTATAAGTGTCCGGTGAGTCGGGGTTAGTTCACGCAGGTGAAATCTGCACAATGTAAAGCCTTGATTCTCACAAGAGCATGGCCCCTCTCTGTGGGGTTTGCATTCCAGCCCTTGTTTGGGGTTTTCAGGATAGCAGATTACAGTGTAGGGCCCAGTCCCGCAGCCCTGACTGCTGACCGGGGCTCTCTGGGGCATGGGCTCTGGGCTTTGCTCACCTGTGGGAGAGCCAGCGAAGGCAGAGCTCGCCTGTGTCTGGTTTTGCTCTCCCTGTTGTGTTGCTTTTGGGGCTGGCTGGGCACTGGGCAGTGCTTCTCATCCCTGAAGGTTTGCTCTTTCCATAAGTGATCTCTCAGCTGCTCATCCCCTTGCTACAGGGCTACCTTCCCTGGTACTTCTGTTTTTCTCGTGTTACAGAGAGGATGGCATCAAAACAAAACCTGGATGTCTTAAGCTAAGAAGGTAAATACAGCCTTGTCACTCTGCTTTGTTTTAGTAGAAGCCTTTTGTTAATCTTTTGCTGACCACTCTGATATTAGACCAGTTTTCTGAGAATTCACAATCAATTCACACTTTATTAGCTTTATCCCTCTTACTTTACTTTTATCAGAGCTTTTAGGACCATGTAATCTATTAATTGCAAATGGGTTCATTATACATTAATCATTTGCTGTCCTTTGAGATCTGGGTTCTGCATCTTTGTCAGACGGTGTTCTGACCCAGATTCTCTTCCCTCCTTGTTCAGTGAGCAGAGTTTCAACTGGACAGCACTAGGAAAACTACCTTAATGTCAGTGGGTATAATGCAGTTGTACTTTTCCTGTTTCTAGGCCATGTGCAGTCTTCTGAAAAGCATGGAGGGCTACTTAAACTTCATGTTTGATGATAGGTTTGTTTCTCTGAGCTGTGCTTTGTGCCTGCCGTAATCCCCACTGTGCTGCTGCAAATTGAGTTGAAAACCATCAGGTTTATGGATGTGCTGGTTCCACTGTGTGTATCTAAAAGAGAGGTGCTTAATATGCTTCATGCAGTTGTTCATGTTTCTTCTTAGTCCTTTTAATTTTTCTCTTGCGTGTTATCTTTCAGGCAGTTTTGTTCTTTTATCTGTGCTTTTGCTGGGCTCTCACTGCTGAAAGGATATAGTGGCTGACTTAATCCAAAGTGTCTTGTCACTTGCCTGTGAAGGTTTTTGAAAAATTTACTGTGTGTTCTTGGGCATGTGGAGTTTCTGTGATTAATAAGGTCTCTCAAATGGTACTGATTTTGAAGATTTTAATGCCTACAGGCAGTTTTTTATTGCCTTTTTTTTTCTAATAAGAGTAATCTCTGTTCCCAAAATTAGTTTCCTTTTAGCTTTTCAAAGCTCACTGTGAGAGAAAAGCAGTGCTTGTACGTAATAAATGGCATTGTGGTTTATTTTAAATGAGGCAGGGTCTAAGTAGTTTGTATTTAAAAGGCTGGGGCTTTTGTGGACTTGCTGCAGTAAAATATGAAGTCTTGTAAAGTGGGAGTGATCTCCCTTCATGGTTTTTGTGAGATGGTTGGATTAAAGGTGCTGTAAATATATGTGGTGTAATTTTAGGTTTACCAACTGTGCACATTAATGCTGAATGAAGACAAGAAATAAGATTCACTGTCTTCCCCTAGGCTGCTTTATGGCAAGGGTCCCAAAGATACCAATAATTCTCTGATCCAGAGAGCACTGCTCTGAATTCCTGAGATTAATGACTAGGTCTGTCATGGCAGGCTTCCCCAGCACAAAAACCTCTCAGGTTCTACTGTATTAAATATGTTGTTTTGAGGTTTGCTGCTGGCAAATCCGTGGCAGCTTTCTGTGCCCTGCCCTGGTGTTGACAAGGACAAACAAGTGAGCTCGCTTGGCTTGGGTAAGCAGTGGCATATGGTGTTGAGATCACTTCCCTGAGCAGGTCAGTTTGTGGACAGAAAGCAGTTGGGATTAGATGCGAAACAGAAAAGTGCTAATTTAATGCAGTAGTGAAAATATTGATTTGAATTTGTAAGGCTTTTTATCTTGGAAGGACGCTGCTGTAGAGAAGTGCCAGATGTCTGTGGATTGTGTGGATTGTGTCTGACTGATGACATTAACATATTAAGCAGTTTGTGCCCTGTGCCTTGCAGAGGCTGTGGCTGAGCTGCAGAGGCTGTGTGTGTCCCTGCCTTTGGGGTGGCAGCCCTTTGAGGGACAGGGATCTCTGCCCCCGGCCCAGGTGTGCAGGCAGAGGTGCTGCGGGCAAGTGCAGGAAGCAGCTCAGGAGAGGTGATCAGAAGATGCCTTTACCAGTGAGCAGATGTAGTTTGTTGCAGCCCAAAAGCTGCTGCCTTGGTGTTTTGACACCAGGGGAGCAATACTTGTGGAGGTGTGGTGGGCAAAGCTAAGGTGTGTTATTAAGTCCCTTTATTTCTTTGTTTTACCTGTGTATTTTGGGATTCCTGTTTCAATAGCTGGATGTTCTAGTACACTCCGTAGTAACAGTTGACTTGAATGTCAGAAGACATTCTGAGTATTTTGGCATGCTGTCCGAGGGGAACCCTAAGGAAAAGAGGCATCTAGGATGATAGAAAACAGTAGAGCACACTTGCCCTGTGTGCAGGGAGCACTCAGAGGGCTTCAGCTGCAGAGAGCCCGTGTCAGAGATGTGAAGTGTCAGCAACAGATTGCTGGGTAACAGAACAGGAGCAACTCTTGAACTATCTTAAACTCTGCTTTATGGGGCATATTTTTGTATCATTCCCAGCTGCTGTAGAGGAAAGGATCACTGAAGCCAGAGGATTTGCAGTCCATGTTCCTGAGAATACTTTTTGCCGCGTTTTCTTCTGCTATGCTGAATCTTGGCTGCTATGTCGGTGTTCAGTTCACATGTGAAATCTGCCAAGCATCTTTTTTTCAGTCGTGTTGCAATCTCTGCTGCACAGCTTCCTACTCTAGTATTTGTGAGAATCATGCAGGACAAAAGGAAAAAACAAACACAAACCCCAAACTAAAAGCAAAGGTCCCACCCCCTGGAAAAGGATGGCAGAGGCATTCAGTATAGTGTATATCAGCATAAAGCAGTTGATCTTTATTTTGAGACAATGCTATGGAAATGGGAAGAGTTGCCGACAGTTTCTGAACACAGCTGATAAAAGCTGTTTTGAAAATCTGTTCCGGGACAATTCAGCTGGATCAATTCATTTAGCAGTTGCTGAATTCTGTAGACAGAAGCAGGACAGTGCTTTGAAATCTTACTGCAATGCTCATGAGTCTTGTTGGATAAGCAGCAGTGGCTGGATCTACAGTATTTATAAAAATTATGTACTCAGGCCATAATTCCCCCCCTGTTTAGTCTTTGTGTACTTAAGCCTTGTTTGGTGGCCCTCAGGACTGATTTGATGTAGTTGAAGTCATCTCACAGCCTGATGAGACGTGGCAGCTTTCAGCAATAGGAGGGACTTCCTTCAGAGCTTGGTGGTTTATGGTGTTTGTTGTCCTTCTCATTTGGGAATCCCAGTGAGCCTGTGGTGGGCCAGGGACCGACATAACTGCGTCACTGTAAGCACTGCTGGGGCTCCTGTTGCATCTTGTCACTGAACAACCTGGAGAATGAGCAAGATGTGACTTGAGCAATGTGTTTATAGAGCAGCAAATCTGTGCTTGTCTGGATGTCTTGTAGGAACCTCCCCCACCCCCTCCAGACCGAGTGTGGAGCCAAGCAATGGGGTAATTAGTGACATACTGGAAAGGAAAAGCTTTAGTATGCATGTGTATTTATTTTAAAGAAAGTAGTACATTAAATTGATGAAAATAGAAATCTGTTCTGTGGTGAACATTGTAGAGTTTCAGTGCAGTAGGAAAATACGATAAAATACGGCGAGTAATTTTTCACTTTGGGAGGAGAAGTGGAAAATGATTGTCATCTCTAGAGCTTGAAAAGGCTCAGATTTGCAGTCAGCATTGCTGTGTTATTGCTGTCAGGCTGAAAAGCCTGGAAGCTGTTTAAGCAGTGCCATATGCCCTTCTGAATTGTCCAGTGAAAAACAATGGGGAGGTGGAGGGAAACCCTTAAAACTATAAAGCTCTTTTCAGAGCCACATCTGGACTTAATAAATGCAAGCACACATTGTATAATTTAATGTATCTGCTTAAATTAGGTCTCAAACACAAGAGTGCAAGGCCTGCCATGTTGTGTTTGGTGCAAAAAGGATTTTCTTAACATATTTGTTTTCCTCATGTAAGTCCAGTTGTGACTTTGTAAAAAATTCTGCTAGCCGTGCAGCTAATGCAGCTGGAAGTAAGAAACCTGTTCTCTTCAATACTGGTGTGAGTGGTTTGAAGCTGGTAAGTTACCAGGCGTGGTGGTTGTGTGTAGTTGTTCTATTTTACCTTTGAACATGAATACACAAGTGCTGAAATCTGGTCTTTTGCCCTGACTCTGGTATGGAATAAGGCCTTGGGTCAGTACCTGCGAGCTATGGCTCCGTGGGCATGGGCTGCTTTTGGCAATTGCCCCAAAATGAGGAAAACCTTTAAAGAAGTTCACAACTTGTGAGTCAGAAAATAGGGAGACAAATAGGCCTTGCCCCACTCCTGGAAAGGGGTGGGAGAGTTGGCTATTTCTGTCTAACTCTGTGAAAAACAGCTAAGGAGAGCAGCCTATTTATAGTAGTTCTCAGTTGTCCATAGGAACATTTGCATCTCCAGTGGAAAACTTTAGGGATCTGAAAACCCAGAAGGCTGAAAACTCAGATGGCATTAGACTGAAGAATAAGCTTTTGGTTGCATTTCATGTGAGAAAATGACACCAGGACTGATTAGAAAAAGTAAGATGCAATTGGAAGTTGTAGCTGCAGTTGTATTGTGATTGTTCTGGGGAGAAAGCCAGGACTGTGGTGAGAAAGCTCATGCTGGGGTGTATGTGTAGACTTCCATTTCACTTGTGCATGGCAGGAGAGCATTGTTAAGTCTTTAGGGTTTTTTTCCTCATGTCCTAATGTCTGTGATTTTCTTCAAAACACGCACATTAAAAATCTAAATACTCTAGAGCTCACACTTGTTCCCCCTCAATCAGATCTGACTTCTGCTGGGCTAGCTGAGGTACACCTGCAGCCTCCTAGTCTCCCTGAGTTCCCATTTGCTGTCAGTGAACCTGTGATATACAGGATGCTTCAGAAAACTTACATTTCCTACACGTTAAACAGAGAAAGAGCATTTTCATTGCAAATTTCCCCTGGGTATTTCTCCAGTTGGAGGAGAGTGGTTCCTCGTGTTGGCTGCCCTGCTCACATCTCCAGCATGTTTCGGGTGGAGACTGACGGTAGCTGAGTTCTCCAGGTGGAGAAGGGCAGGAGGGGACCTGATGCTTCAGGCTCTGTGGTGACTGAGTCTGCCAGGCTAAAAGAAAAGGGAAATCCACCTTTTTTCTTTATTAAATCACAAGAAGTAATTCGGGGAGGAAATGGGACTGTAACTTCTGTGTCGTCACTATGAAGATGTCGTTTAAGGAACCACACGAGGAAATACAAACATAGCACTTAACAGAATTTTAAAACTAGCATTTTTCTAATAGTGAACCAAGTAACGCAGAAATTTACTCAACAAAGATGAGTGCACTGAAATTGACACCCCCCTTGATCCACCCAACTCCCCAACTATGTGAATTTAATCAATTTCTCTTGACAGGTTAAAGTTTCTCTGTAAGAATTTGAAATATAATGTTCTGTTTCATAAGTCTGTTGCAGCATTCCTCATGGTCTTCCAAAGTAATTGGTTTTTTTGCTGTAGGAAGGGAGATGTCCATGTTTATTTGATAGGATCAATGGAAGTGTTCTAGTGGGCTTTAATTTCTGGTGTCAGAATATGCTGTGCTGAAGGCCATGGCAGAACTGTGGCTCTGCAGTATGAAATACATGTATTCAAGACTGCTGTAGCAAGCATTTTTCAGCACTTTTGAGTAGAAACGCTGGCATGAAAAGAATATTTATTCAATAATATCTGCTACTTGCTTGCTAAACCTAAATACTCTTTGTGAATATTTTTTTTAAAGTTTGTCCTAGAACTTGACATGTAGAGTGCTGGCATTATGACTGTGCTGTAAGACTGCTTGAAAAGTCTCTAAATTACTGTGATCTCTTTTACAGAAGGAAAAACAGCAGTTGCAGTCACAAAACTGAGTGGGTTAAATAGGTGTATGTGTCTGGGCATGTGTCAGCCCATAACTCACCACTGGTGCTGAGTGTTTGCAAACTGTTGGAAACTCAGAGGAGGGGATCTGTAGTCTCTGTTTTCTGTTTGCTCCTGTTTGGCTGCTTGGTGAATGCTGTGAGCTTGGAAGTTCCTGCCCTCTTCTGTGCTGAGGTTAATGAATTTGTGTTTGAATCATCCATTTTCAGAGTTTGGGTAGGTAACATTTCAAGTGTGTAAGGAGGGGAGCGCTTACCTCTGCTGCCCTGCCACAGCTGCAATCTGAAGGCTGTACCTGTGTCACTTTGGAACGCACACAATTGTTAGGTTGAAATACTGTGGAGAAATTACACTCCAAGGAACCTTCTTTATCTTCTCAGGGGTTTGTCAAGGCAGAGCATTTTGTTGCTATTCCAGTTTAAATTGAAGTGTGTGCCCTCCTCCATCTCCCACTGTTCCTCTCTCTGTTACCCACCTCCCCCATAGCTCCCTTCACTCTTTTTTTTCTCTCCTTTGTAGTTGTGCTCAGAGAATTTAGCAGCTCTGTGGGAAGAAAATCTTAAAGCTCAGAGCCTGTTCTGTAGTAGAGAGGGCTGTGGCTGCCCATGAACACATCTGTGCTTTAGGGACCCCTGCTCCACTTGCTCCTCAACAGGCAAAGAGAGACAGCAAAAGTGGAGAAAATGGAAGGGCAAATGCTTGGGGAAGCAGAGTTGTGGTGAAAGAAGTGGTTAAGGGATAGAGACTGCAAAGACGCTGATGACTGTCACTTCTTCGTAGGTTCAGTGTGGACAGATCTCACATAAAAAAATTCTTCAGGTTCTGTAGGGCAAGAGGCTTGATTTAAAATAAAAATTACTGGCTTTTTTTTCTGTTTAATTAAACGACACATTCTTAATATACTAAAAGCCAGTGAAAATTTAAGACCGTAAAAGTTCAGTAGCTCCATTTATATTTTATATAAATATAAAATCTAAAGCTTAGAAACTTACGTTCACAGGCTTAGGAAGCCTTTTAAAAGACTTTTATGGTTATTTTTCTTGATACTTGATAATACTCGATAGCTTGACCAGTGTGAGGTTAATAAGCCTTTTTTTGTTAGTGTGATTACTCAGCATTCAAATACAGCACATGAGTGATTGTGGCCTTATGGATTATGGATGAAGGCCCTTGCTGTTAATACAGATCTTACCTCTGAGCCAGGCAGAGCCTTTATTTAGCTGTAGAAAAGAAGAAGATGAGAAAAGTGGGCTGTGTGTCACGGAAGCGCATTTGGACTTCACTGATACCCGAATGTGCATTTGCAGTCCAAGGCAGAGCTCTGAAAGTGATCCTGGGGATGTGCTGCTCGGGCGTGTGAGGGTGGGCTTTGCGGGGGCCGCAGCCGGGGCTTTGCAGGGACCAGACCTGGGACTTGCAGGGGTCATACCCAGGGTTACAGGATGTCAGAGCTCTGGCAGTGCTGTGCTCAGGCTGCTTCATTTCCCCACTGGCAGCGTACCTTCAGCGTTGCACGATGTGCTCTTCAGCCCGTGTGTGCCTTAGCTGCTTTTTCCAGATTGTTTTTCTTCACCTTTTCCTCCCCACCTCAGCTGTTTTCAAGAATTCCTGCCTCTTTTGGGTTGCTCTTCCATACACTACTGTTTTTTTCAGGGAGAGAGCAACTAGAAGAAGAGCTGGGGTGTTTAACCTGGGCAAAAGGAGGCTCAGAGGGACCTTATCTCTCTCTACAACCACCTGAGCGGAGGTTGTAGCCAGGTGGAGATCAGTCTCTTCTCCCAGGTATCAAACGACAGAACAAGAGGAAGTTGCCTAAAGTTGTGCTGGGGGAGGTGTAGATTGGATATGAGGAAGAGTGTGTGGATGTGGCACTTGGGGACAGGTTTTAGTGGTGAAGATGGTGGTGCTGGTTAACAATTGGATTCAGTGATCTTGGAAGTCTTTTCCAACCTTAATGATTCTATGAATCTATGAATTCCACATTCATCACCAGACTTTCAGAAGCCTGAGTGTTCTGCTCTGTGCTAGGCAGCCTGGTAGGAGCAGAAAGGGGTGGGGGGAAAGGTGGAAGTGGATAAATAACTTTTTGTGCTCTCTGACATGCGTGTTTGCTTTTCTTTACCCATCAGCATAAGGTTACCTACAGTGGGGTTGCTGTTTTTCATTTCTGCTGTGTGGCTGCATTTCTGTTTGACTGTTTTAAACAGTATGTTTGCATGGGGCTGAAAGAACCTTCTGTATTATAAAAAATGAAAATTTCAGCTCTCTGTTAAGTCAGAAGATCGAGACTAACATGGCTACTTGTGCTGCTGCTTCTCAGGCTGGTTGGAGCTACAAGGGAAAACAGCAATGGAAACTGGTTTTATTGCCCATCTTTCTGGTTGTAGGTAAATGCTGTTGATTCTTTTTCATGGATAAATGTGTTTCTTCTTGGTAAACAGTGCTGCCACCTTTTGTATTTTAATCTGAAAGCAGGATTACAGGAGGGAGAGAAATTGATAATGAAGTGATTTAGCGTTTAATTTGGTGTTCTTTCTACATGAATTGCCTTTTGCTTTGTGTTTGGTTTTCTTCTGTACTGAATTCCGTCAAATTCATGTCAGTTTTGTAGCCCTAATGCGTATCTGGCTCCCTGCTTGGGCTTCTGAGCACAATAGCTGATTTGGAAAACTTGACATTTTTCCAGAGGGGATTAGTTGCTCTGTAGGAATTGTTATGATCGTTCCACTGAAAGCACTTCTGATTGATTGTCTCTCTTGCTTGGAAACTAGTTGTCTGATATTTGGGGGGTTTTATATATTTTGTGGCATTCAGGAACTTGGTGGGGGGGAGTATGGAAGTCAGACAATCAACTTGTTGCTTTTTATATAGGTCATACTTAATGTGCACTGGAAATAAAACCATGCTTGTAATGTTTGAGATGCTGCTGGGTTTCTTCTTAAAGATGTTTCTTAGTCAAGCTGTTGACTTCATTTTAGAATGTGATCTTCAGGTTCTGTGGTGTGATTTAAAATAAAGGTTCCTGGAGGTTTTTTTTTAATTAAACTTAGTATCAGAATTTGGATTTTATTTCTTTTGAATTGTGTTAACTGAAAAAAGTAGTCTCAGTTTGGGGCGGCAAGAATTCTTGAAGGAGTGATTCTGCAGCAGTATTTAGGTGTAATACTGTGTGACCAGTGCCTCTCTGTCTCACAGGGCGGCAGTTGACTGTTCCATCAGGTCTTACTTTTGTCTGATACCAGCCTATGTGTTTAGTTTTACTTCATGTTTCAAACAGTTTTAGCCTGGTGGGACCCTGGGAAGAGTTGCACTGAGCTCTCTTTCCTTTTATTGTTTCTGTAACTTTCTACTTTTTTTCCTCACTATAACTTTTTCAAAATTATTGTTTCAAAGTAGTTTTTATGTAGCTTCTTTAGTTACAGAAATAAGTTTATGAATATTGGGAAATAAAATATGTTCTCTTTCCCTTTTTGTTGTCAAGCTACCTCGGTAATAATATGTCCATATTCTTTATAGTTTCCGTGTTGGCAAAGCTTCCAGTTAGATGATGAAATATCTTTCAGGTCTATTTTATTAATTGCTCTGGCTGTGGTAAATGCACATCAAAATCATCTGTTCCATTTCTGGTTTACATTGTTGTATTCCTGTCATAGTAAAACATGAGCTTTGAAAGGCACAGCAGTGGAAAAATCCTGTTCAAAACCTCTCGTAATCATAGATTTAAGTATGACTATGTGCACACTGGCAGACTTCTGTTTTGGGCAAGTGCATGTTACTGTGAACTAATAGAGAAATTCATATAAAATAGTGCTAAGCTGTCAAAAACAATGTGAAAACTGTGTAGCAGTATCCTGACCTTGTAATGCTTTACAGCTGGAAGAGCAGAACTGAGTGTGGAAAAAAAGATGAATGTCAGCTTCATGTGAGGGGCTTTTTAGAATTTATTTTTATTTATTTTTTCCCTTTACTCTCTGGGCTATATCAGTCCAATACTGTTTGTAGACATTACAGACGGACCAGAAAACCCACGTGGGAGACAGAGGTGGGATTGACACTGCAGAGGAGGACTTCCGTAGGGAAATACTTGGATATAGAGAGACAGTCAGCTCTTCAAAGAGCTTTAGAGAGCTGCTCTGTGTGGTACAGGGAGTACAAAAGTAAAGGAACAAATTGAGCCTTCTGTGCAAAGGGAGCTGGAGAGGACGAGGTGTGCAAAGCAGGACTGGAGAGCCGGGAAGTGGGGTAAATGAGGACAGCAAGGGAGCATGAAGGCCAAGTACTTGAAATTCTCGAGAAGGGAGGGAGAAAGGGGAGAACATCATAAATACATGAGGTGCTAACAATGTCCAGGGAATGGTAGGAGATGAGGAAATAATTGAGAAACGACTAAGAGCATGGAGAATACCTCTGTTGTTTCAGCAGCCAGAAATACAAAGAGAGGATGTGTTACTTGGGATCCTCATCCCAGAGCTCTGAAACTGCAGGAATGTTCCAGCTTCTGAGGAGCTGTAACAACCAGTGTGGCTGGGTGTGCTCTTCAGGGTGACCATGCTGAGCAAAGAGAAGGCAGTTCCAGCTGGGATTCATCTGTCCTTGGTCTGGGTTGTCATTCTTTCCTGTTGTCCCCCTCATCCCGGCCGTCCCCATTCCCCCAGCTCTGAAATACTTGTTATTTCCATGAATATGCACTTGGTGGAGATTTCCAGGGGACTGCAGAGACTGGTGCCCAGTTCATGTAATTCTTTTTTCCATTTAGCTACGTTAAATAGAAGACCCAGGTGTTTGCATAGGTAGTTTGATTGATTTTGTCATTATTTTCACCCAATATTTGTTATTTCCAGTGTGTTAAAGGAAAATGCTGCTTATCATGTGTCCTTTCTTCTTCCCATATGTAAGCCAAGCATATTCATTGTACCATAAGGACGATAGTTACCAGCTAGTACATGAACTATTGTTATTTCTAATCTCTGAGCCCATTTTCATTCCACAAAATATTTTTAAGTTGTACCCATAGCTGCTGTACTTACTTAAGACTCTCCTTTAAGAGTGTTCTTTCAGTTACTTTTTAAACTGCAAACGTGTATCCTGGCAGTTCTGCTGGTGTTATTTTTAATATTCAATTTTATTCTTAGTATTCAGTGTTATTCTTAATATTCAGATTTATTTTTAATCTTTTAAAGAGACTAGGTGCTTCTCTGTAAGATTTAGTGCTTTTTCTTATTCTTAAATTTGTCTGTCAATGTCATGGGATTTATCCAAGTAGTTTGATTAGAAATGAGACTTGCTTTCTGCAAACAACATATTTGGCTCCAGGAATCATAGGCACTTGATTTTAATAAGCTGATGTATGCATCTGTTGTCTTCTGCCCTTAGTAGTCTCAGTACACAAATGGGGTCTCTTCAGGGTTTTTTGTGGCTAAAACTGCCTTAGATAAAAAAAATTAGAATCCTTATTTTGCTTTTTAATCTCCCCACCAAAATTTAGGACCAGAGTTACCTTGGAGTTTTTGCTGTTGGGGTATGTTTCCCCTGTCTGCTGAAACACTCCTGTGTCTAAGCTGGCTTGAGCTACGTGACCTCTTGAGAACTTCAGCCAACTCCGTGTCTGTGACGTTAAGGGAGCAGTAGCAATGTCGTTTGTGGGTTGCTCTAGAGAGAATTGTTGCAGAAAGCTGAGAGTTGTCGCCTGTAACTTTCTGGCTTGGAAACTTGGCCGGTAGAACGTACCTGTAATTTGCCATTTGTACTGTGGACAACTGCTGTCTGTAGTGCTGTTTATTTGCAGAGTCCAGTCACTGTTGTAACACATTCTTGGGTTTGGGATTTATACCCCGAATACAAATGTGCTGCAAGCCCCAGAGTTCCCAACCTCTGATAGATGGTGCCAAGGCTCTGTGTTACTGCCAGTTTCTTGGGCAGGGGTTTGCAGTGTCTCACAACAGTGTGAGTCTAAGAAAGGAGCTAAAAAATGAATCTGGTAGGTAAATGCTGGAATGGCAGCTGAGCTCCACAATTTAAGTGTCCAAAGTCAAAATTACAGTTTAATGTTCTCACCAAACACAGCTGAAAGCAAAATCTGAAACAGCTTAATGAGAAGTTTGAAGTCACTGTACTTGGCAGGTATTGACCTTGTCAACAGCACTAGCAAGGCTATGGAAAATGCTTGGGTTCTGGTTTTGGCAGACAAAGAGTAACCACATAAAAATATTTGAAGTGAATTGTAGTGTAAGAATGAAGAGCCTGTGTTTTATTACTGGCTACGTGTTCTTAAAATCTATGTGTGTTTTGCTTTGGTTTGCTGTCTTCGTTGGTTTTCTTGGTCAGCAAAACTCTCTATTGGGGAACAAATTCACCTCTGAAATTGGAACTGGAAGTCGAGATGGAACTGAGGAACTGATGCAGAAGAATTAGTAAAGTTTTGCTTTGAAATTTGTTCTCTTGTCTTTTCTTTCTTCTGTCTTTTTCTCTCAAGATAGAAGACTAATGGAGTAAAAATGTGAATGGTTTTCCTCCTCTTTTTCACCTCTAAAGCTTCTGATTAAAGTATCAGAAAACAGAACAGAGTAGAGGCATTTGTTCTACATCTACTCCTCTACATAGAGGAGTTGTTCTACATCCAGGTCTGCTTCTGAAGCCTTAGTCAAGCATTGACTTTGCCAAAGAGCTCTTCTGGGCTGTGTCAATCAGGAAGAAAATCACAACAAAGTTGTATACTATTGAGAGACATCCTTTCATGGAAACCATAGTCTTTATGCATAATTACTTCAAAATAATGATAAAAAAGTCATAACCCTCTATGTCCCTAAATTCTCCTGAAGATGCATGGTGTATGTTTTGTATCTTTCAGTGCATTTAATCCCAGTAAACCCTGTCAGGGAAGATGGGTTGAATCCTAAGAGCCGGAAGAGAATAATGCCTGATTTGCTGACAGAGCCTCCTGCCATAGACCCCATTTACGAAGCTCATGTTTACTGCAATATTCCCAGCATTGCTGAGCGCAGCATGGAAGGTAAGCTTTGGGAGGGCAGACCTCAGCTTAGCTGCTTGTTTCTATGTGCTGTTATTAGAAATGATAACTCTGTGCATTGTCAGTTCATTGGTGCTTGGAGAAGGTGCAGCAAATGCCAGCTGGTTGCTGAATTATGTTAAATCATTCAAAACATGCTGCTGCTTTTTCCTTCCCTTTGTATCCTCTCCATTGTCTTGCTTTTTGGAAATGGTTCTGTGTCCAGCCAATGGTCAGCTATAGGTCTAAGATTGAAAGGGTTGGGAGAGGTATAGATATTTAGTGTTTGAATTCAATGTTTGACTTGGGATTCTGCAAGAAAAACCCCACAGAAGTAATTAATTTTGGAATTCCAAGCCATTAGACATGGTCAGCTAGAAGGCATATTTGCATTCTTTACCCCACAGCGGTTGCAGCGAGTCTGAATGAAGTCCTTCATTAGCATATCCTACTAATGCTTATCAAATAAATCACAAGCTAGTATATCAAAAAGGTCCAGATTAGACATGCTGCAAAATCCACTGTTATGATGGGGACTGGAAGAGAGGCATTATAAAAGTGGAATAACCTTATTGTGTTGACAGTTCAGTGCTTGAATAATGTTTTGTGTGGTTGGTGGGCTTCAGATGTACTGTGGAGATGTGCTCAGAACCTCAGTCTTGCATAACTTGTCTTGCGATCTGAAATCTTTCTTGGGTTGGTAAGTTGTATTTTCTTAAGGGTGTTTTCTTTCACTGCAGTACCAAAGCTATCAAGCTAATTATACCTGCTTTTTTTTATTAAAGAAAGTGTATGCATGTAACTTTTTTTTTTCCTCTTCTTTTTTTTGTTTTTTTGTTTTCACTTTCTTCACTTTAGGCCATGCACCTCATTATTTTAAGCTGGTGTCAGTTCAAGTGCTGATTCGACATGGTGATAGGTATCCTCTATATGCCATTCCCAAGACAAAGAGACCTGACATCGACTGTATGTTGGTGCCCAGCAGGTAAAAATCTTGGAGTTTGTCTTTACTAAGCTCTTTTTTAGCTTGAGAATCATTTTTTTCCTGTTCAGGAAACAATTTGTGCAGCCTGAAGAACATTGTGGCTTCTGACCATTGTGTATTGCCGTGGTTTAAAAAAACAACCCCTGTATGAGTGCTGCACAGTATTTTCTTTGAAACAAGAACTATTACATGTTAGCAGTTCAGACCAGAGTAAGTTCTTCGTGTTTCTTTAAAAAGCGAAAGCTGTTTACTTGGATATTTAGGTTGCCATTCCTTTTAGATAAGTTTCTACGTTTTGAAAATGTGTGTTTTTTGGGATGGTCTCTTCCATTTCAGCTCAGCATGCTTCCCTTCATCTGAGTACGAAAAGCTCTCAGGCAGTTCAGCAGTACCATAAGGAAATTGATATTTGTATTTTACATTAGTTTTTCTTTTGCTCTTCAGAAATATAGGCTATCAGAGTTTTTCCTTAGTGATTTGTGTCAAAATTCAGGAAAAATGGGAGTTGCACATTTAACTATTAAAATACAAGTTAACAGAAAGTGCTACTGTTTGCTACTTGAAAACTACCCCTTTTCTGTAGTTACCTCTCACTGTTTAGAACTGTCACGTGTAAGTTGTGTCTAACTGCCACTAAAACATCATTTTCCTTTCTGTTTCAGTATAGTGCTTTTGTCTAACATCATGTCTTTGTAGGTTGCTGAAAACTGCTCACTTTGAGCTGCAGATATGGTCTGAACTGCTTCTTTGTGGGAGAACCTTCATTTTTTGTTTAGATTTTACTCGCTGATACAGATGAATTATAGTGTACAGCAGTAGAAAAAACCAGTGATTATGTAATTTCCTAACCTTTGCCATGGCTTGTTTGATTACATGTAAATACTTTTTAAGTAGGATGATGATAATGATTTTTCCAACAGAGGACTTACCAGTGAACCTACTGAATAAAAGAAAAATACCAAGATATGTTAGCAAAACCTCTGGGCAAATCTACCCCTTCATGCTGCAGTCCCCTCATCAGTGTCAGGTGTGGAGATTTCAGTGGCTGAGGGCTGTGTTGTGTTCCTGCATACATCACTCAGGAAAAGAGGCACAGCAGGTACACAGAGCAGTGTAGATGGACCATAAATACCTTTTTCTGGAATGGCATGGAATCTCTGTCTTAAATTCCACACCAGAAAATCAAGAATGTTATTTCTTTATTCACAATTGGCTTTACTCTTGTGCTGGAGGTGTTAATGCCACACTGAAAGTGCATTTCACTTCCGTGCCTGGGAGCATTATGGAGCAGATCTTCATGGAAGGAATTTTTAGGCACGTGCAAGACAAGGAGATGATCCAAGGCAGCCAGCACAGCTTTATTCAAGGCAAATATGCCTGACCAGTCTGGTGGCCTTCTATGATGGGATGACTGAGACTGTGGTCAAGGGAAGACTGACCAGTGTCGTCTACCTGGAGTTCTGCAAGGCTTTCAGTGTGGTCCCACATGGCATCCTTAACTCCAGATTGGAGAGATGTGGATAGGAAGGGTGGACTGTTCAGTGGGTGAGGAATTGGCTGAGTGGATGCAGAGGTGATCAGGAGCTCTGTGTCCAGGTGGAGGCCAGTGATGAGTGGTGTCCCTCAGGGCTCTGGGACTGGTGCTCTTCAATACCTTCATTACTAACACAGGCAGTGGAAGTGAGTGCATCCCTCGGAAGTTTGCAATGACAAGGAATTTGTGTCCAGCTTGAGAAGCGAGTCCATGAGAAACTCAAGAGGGTCAAGAAGTTCAAGAGGTTCACCTGAGTCAGGGCAATCCCAGACATGGGTACAGACTGGAAGAAATCACTGAGAACAGCCCTGCGGAGGACTTGGGGATTCTGATGGATGAGAAACTGGACATGTGTGCACTGGCAGCCCAGGAGGCCAGGCGCTGGCTGCTGCTTTTCTGTGTTCGCAGTTCAACTTCCACCAAAGTGTCTGTTTTGTCGAGAAGTGTTATTTAGTGGTCTGATCCAATATCATCCAAGAGAAGCTGGATTTCCTTGAGCAGTACCTAGCCCCAGAAGCACTCTGTGCCCACTGCAAACTGAGTGGCTTCCTGAAATGAGATGTGCGTTCCTGAGATTGCAGAGAGGAGACAAAACTCCAGTTATCTCTGCTGTAGAGTGGAGTGGGCAATTAATTTTTTTAACAAGATGGAAAATGAATCGTTTGCTTATAGCTGTGATAACATTTTTAATGACCTGCCTATAAGGAGTGAGATTATTTTCAGCATGAAATACTGTAGAGAAATATGATCCAGATTTCTATTGGAGTTCCTAAAGGCTCTGATCTTCTGATCTTTCTTTATATCTGTCATGTTAGAATGTGAGAAATCTTTATTGAAAAGATGTTAACTGCAAGTGACAGTGTTGGATGAGTAGCTGTGTTTCTCAATATTAGTGTGCCACATGAGACCTCAGTTTTGTATTTGTCAGAGAAGCTTTTATAGCTGTTTCCACTTCAGTTTCAGGCAAGGACTACAGCATCAAGGCCCTGGAGTCAGAAGAACTATCCATAAAAGGCAAGGAGGTAGTGTGGCTTTGACACAGAATGACCAAATGGAGCAGTTAAGAGGGCACAGTCAGGCTCTGAGGAGGCCAGAGGGGGGATGCCCGTGGCTCTCATTGATTTATGAAGCATTAGAGCATCAGTGTGTAGATGACACATCCCTTACCACTCACAGCCCCTGAAAGACCTTGTCTCCTCCAGAACAAAATGTGTGTAAAATAGCATCTCCTCTCCTAATTTAGGGCAGCAGAAAGATTAAAGGAGTTGGCTCTGCACCATTCTGTCCAGATGTGTTAAAGCTGACTTTACTGAATAAAGCTAGAATTTAGCCATTGTTTTGAATGGAACATTCATTACTTCAGCATCAGGAAGCTATTTGCTGTGTTGAGCTGTCAGGCTTATATTCCTTTGTGATGTAAATTTGGTGCTCGATTGTCGGTGTATTTATATGGGGAGTGTGACAGGGTCTGCAGTCGCTGCCTTTGAACCGAGGGTTTCTTGCTGCTGTGCAGTTGAGTTGAGATGGAAAGTCTGGCTTGTTGAAGCTTTCTGGACTTTAACATCAGATAAGCAAGCTGCTCATATGCAGGCTGCTCTTTATTTGACTTGGCATTCAGCTGATGGAATTCATTAATTAAGCAGATTATGCCACAGCCCCACGGACTTCTAATGGATATGCAAAATAGCCTTGAGGTCACGCTTGGGTTTTGTGAATTATAGATTGTGACATTAAGTGTGGAATGAATATAAGCAAATGGATTAAATGCTTTGGAGATTTCTTCCATCTAAAACTTCAATTAATATTATTATTATCATTTTTATTGTTCTGGATGCAAATTTCCGGAGGGAGCCGAATAACACATACTTTTTCCTCAAGAAAATTACTTGAATAATGTTATGAAAATCCTTTCATTGTAGTGTTTGCTTATGGGGGAAATAAATTAATCCCACACATTATTTTTCCTTATGTAGCTCACATTTATAGTGTCAAAAGTAAAAAATATGCAGCGTTTCTTCACTGAGTTTGTATGTGAGAGAGAAGAAATGCTTTTTGGAAGATGCTAAAATGATTTCAGAAGACTGCTGTAATTTGATAGTAAGCTGGGTTAATTAGCATAGACTTGAAGGCATTTTGAGAGGTGTTGATGTTAAATCATAAGAAGCTTAGTAACAAATACTGAAATTTTAGGTTCAGTATGCACATGTTTTGAAACTGCCACAAAAATGAGCTGGGAGGTGGGAGATGAGACGAGTATCATAGTGTGAGCTAAAGGGGCTGTGGATTTGACTTGGAGTGAGGTCAAAGTAGGATCCGGACTGGCATCAGGTGAAGAAAGGTCTCCCGAGGCCTCTGCTGACTTTAAAGACTCAGAGAGCAGTGAAGTAGATGGAATTACAGAGCCATGGAATGGTTTGGGCTGGAAGGGACCTCACAGATCCTCTCATTCCAAGCCCTGCCAGGGGAGCACTGTGGAGTTCGTTATAAAAATGTAAAAGCTGCGAGACCTTTATGAGTAAATAATCCCCAACAGTACTACTGCTGCCTTAGGATCTCTTTTGTAGACTACAGTGATCTGTTGTTGGGTTTAGTGGCTCTTTCCATTCATTTGCCTTCTAGAAAGGAAACAGTGTAGTCCTTTGATCTCACACTTTTTTTCTTGCCTGCTTGAACACATGTTATTTTTGCTTGAAGTTCTGAAATTATTTTTTGCATTTTAAGTAAAGAGAAAGGGACTTGCTTTTGGTACAGTTTGCAGACAGAATCTTGTGTTTTATAGTCACAGAAAGGTCATGTTTGTGTGTCTGAAGCCTGGTGTGGTCACATTTACTCACTGAGTGATGCACTGAGGGCTCTGCAGCTTCTTGTGAGAAGCCTGGTCCTCTCAGCTTTTGCCATGCATCTCAACTCCTTAAGGAAACAGGAAATTTTATTGAAGGATGCCAGCTCTGTTCCTGGCAGAAATACCTAATATAGTTCAAATAGTTGTGCAATATTTCTTTCCATGTACACTGGTTACAGTGTAGCAATAAAGAGGTGATAGTTCAGTATTAAAGCATTTTAAGACCTTTGCAAATAAGATATTTAAATGTTGATTAAGGATTTAAATGTTGGTCCATTTTAATGCTAGCACAGGAAAACCAGAGTATTAAATCTGGGATCTATTATCCCAGTGTTTAGTTTGTAAATAACAAAAAGGTCGCCTGAATTAATTATTTAAGGGAAAAGAAGCATCCTCAGTTTTGTTACAGATAAAATTTATTCTATTGTACACAAATAAAATCATTAAAAGGCAAATTAACAGATTTTAAATAAGGGAACCATATGTTAAAATTGGGATCTGTGGCTATTGTTAATGGGTTTAAGTGAAAAGCTGTTCCATTTTCTGACAAAATTTGAAATATTTTTATACTAATACCTTTTGCAAATGTGGTAGCTTGCCATTGTAATGCCGGGAAAATTACAGAAGGATATCTCTTTAGCCCATTTTTGTTTTCTGATTATTTTTATGGAAATAAAATTTTAAGGGTAATTCAGTCTTTTCAACTGTACAACTGAGCAATTTCCTTTGCTTCCTGCTCCAACAGCCCCAGCAGCCTCAGCCGTGTTGCCTGGATACTCCATCTCCTGCAGCATCTGTAAATTGGCCAATTCAACAGGAGGATTCATATCCTAAATAAAAGCCAAGTCTTGGGGCGGGAGGGGGAATGCTTTGTCAGCTGGGAGCCTGAGTGCTGCTGCAGATCCTGCTGCTGAGAAAAATGGGTGTTTGTTCGCCCAGTTGTACAGGGATGTGTATTTAACTTGAAGTAAGCTTTGAATTTCTATTCAGAAAGATGTCCAACAGTCATATTTCACAATGCACTTCTGCAGGCGTGTGCTTATCTTGTGCTCAATTTAAATACAGTGTAATCCAAAGTTAAGTAACTTGAATCTCCATATCTAATATTATTAATACACTGTATTAATACACTGGAATATAAATTTATCAATTATCATCCCTTTTTAAATTTTGTCTTGAAAGTTAATTTATTTTACCTGCCATTTTTTTCAGAAAATTCCTTTTTCAAAGTACAGATAAATACTTTTCTTTCTTCTTTCCTTTTTTTCTTCCTACAAGTGATTGCTGGCAGTCTTATCAGCACAGGTTTGATTCCGTTAGAATTCTTTCAGGCTTTTGTAAGCAAAGCAGCAAAAGAAGTAGAATGGATAATGCAGTTCTTCTAGTTTTCTTTCACATGTATTTGCAGAACTCGTTAATTAAGTGAACAGAGTTTAAGGAAAATTTTGATAGTTTATTCATGTGGAGAGTTTTGTAAAGTTCAAGATTTAGAAAATTGGTGGTTCAGCCTGCTACCTCTGTAATAAGCCATCTTAAAAAGCCATTTGCTAATGGGTGTAATTTAATTTTCTCAACTTAATTCTTCCATTTTTAGATTTCACTGCTGGGCTGTGAAAATAGTGCAATGCACAAAATGTTCTGTTGGAAATTTTCTTCTGGAGCTGGAGTGAGCTTCTAATGTACGACCATACAACAGGAAGCCTCCGCTGCTTGGGAGACATAAACCAGGCTTTGTTCCTTTCTCTGCTTTGCAAATACTAATCTTCATTTACCCTGTTAAAATTACAGTATACAGAAGAAGCTGTGGATTTAGAATATCATAAATTGGCTGGTTTCCCTTTAATTTGAAGTAAAAATGAAAAAATGAGTCTGATGCTTTTTTTTGGCCTCATTTTGCATTTTTTTCTTACTGGCGGTTGTGGCGTAATTGTAACATTTTCCTGCCAGGATGTTTCTTTTCCTGAATGTAAATAAAATACTGGAAAATTCCAGTTTTATAAAATGATAAGAGTTACCTTTCTCTTGACAGACACTGATTCTTATGAGCCCTCACGTCTATGCAGGCTGTAAGCATAGCTCTGCAAGAGGTCCTCTCATGTATCAGAGTTTCTCACTTGCTCTCCTAAGTAAGCATGGGTGTCTTTGTCCCGGTAAACTTTGATTCCAGACACTCACTCCTGCGTTAGTGGTGTTACTGCTCCCTCTGGTGGGTCCTGCAACTCGGGTTTCTTTTTAAGACCTGAGGTTTTTATATCAGAAATAGTTTATCGTTCTAACAAATGTAAATATGAGCAGTAAACACAAATCCCAGACTTCTGTAAAAGATCCCTGACAAAATTTATTTTAGATATATTTTATTTTTTTAAGCAACATGAAAATATATTAACTGTATTCAAGCTGAAAATCCTATTAAGACGAGAACCATCTGGGGCAGAGTTGGGTTGCCAAACAGTTTCTGATTTAGCTCTGCACAAAATTAGAGAGGTGACTGTGTGACCTCTGGTAACTGTTGACATTTAACAAAGAAGACCCCACTCATGTAATGCATTTCTGCTGTCGGAATGTGATCACAGATTTATTTTTTAAAGGTTCAGGTTACCTTTGGGTTATATTGTGGGCTTTTTTGTACCTGTAGCTTTCTGCCCAGCAGTACCACAATGAGCTGAGTCCGTGGTGTATTTGAAATTTTCAGCACAGTTTGGGAGATCTAAGCATTCTTGCACTGACTTGAACCCTGTTTCAGTGAGTTAACTCAGACATTTTTGTGAATATCTCTTTTCCAGCTGCCTTCATCACTTGTGTGGTGGGGTTTCTTACCTGTATATGTGTCCAGCAGTGTTGGCCTCTTTCTTCCTGGATAAAAGTGCAATACCCCAAACAATGATTGCAGTTTTAATGATACTTTCCAGTCCCATGTAATCAAGACTACACGTTCGAGTTGATTTGAGGCTGAAGGAAGTAGAAATAAAAGCTGAGATTGTAATCAGTATTGTACATTATGAAACCTGAGAATTCTCTCAAGATCGTCTACTTAAAATACTGGTTATTTGAACCCCTTTAGATTGTTACTGCCTTTGGCTGTGCTGTTAAAGAGCATTGGTACTTCAGAAACTGGAGAGACGTTTGGAGGGTTTTTAGAGGATTTTTTAATCTCTTTTCTTTCTCATTTTAATTCATAACAGTATTAGTGACTGAATTCAAAGCAACCCCCAGAAATTGTTCTAAATTACTTACTGAAAGGTATCATAATTTTAACATGACAAGACATCTGTTTCCCTATAGTTCTTTGGTAGATAGTGAGTACTTAGATTTCTTTTCCATACTTGCAAAAGTCCTGAGTAAGAGCAGATGTTGTCTCAGTGGGAAATAACCTCACACCATGAAATTTCTGATCTGACATACTTTGAATACTTGACTCTCTCGAGCTGCTTTCTCACACGCTCTTGGAAGTTTTCACATTTTGGTTTTTTACCTCTCTAGGAAACCTTCTCATCCTCAGCTTGAAGCCTTCATTAAGCATATGTCCAAAGGGTCTGCAGCCCAAATGGATGGTTCCCTGAGCAGCCTGCCTCGCTTCCCCAGTCATTCTCTGTGTGAAATGGGAGAGCTTACACAGACAGGTGAGTTCCCATAGCAGCTCTGTCTCGTCCTCTGCTCTGTTAAACACAGTCTGCTTGAAAAGGGGTCTTCAGATTCTCTTTATCTTGAAATAAATGCTTGTTTATGGAAGCTTATCGTGTTGGTCCTATCCTAGGCTATGCTGGGATATGGATAAAGTATTAAACTCTCTACTGTAAAAGTGGCAGCAGTTGTAGAAACCATGCCTTGTCCTATAGCTTGACAATTCTGTTAGACACTGGTCAATCTTGGTGTCTCTTTTAACTTTCTTTGTAGCGAGGCAGAGCACCTTTCCTTCGGGTTACCTCACACCACACAGTTGCACTGTTCCCCTCGTGACAAAGAGCAGTGCTCGGTCCCTCCTGAGGAAGATCTGGTGCTCTGTTACTGACAGGGTTGTGATTCCCAGGGACCCTGTGTCCCCTACAAGAGATGCTGATGGAGCAGACAAACCTGATGCTCGTGTTACGGGAATGCTTTATACATCTGGTCCCTGTCAGATCATTCTGTGTTCTGGGATCCCTTTGGAAGATATCCTTGGTCATTGTCAAGTCTTGCAAAGTGATATCAGGAGAAAGCAAGGCAGGACATCACAGAACACTTCCTAACGCAGCCTGTTGTGTGTGAAATTGCACACGATACACGGAATGTGTAACTGAGCTGGTATCTGGGGACTCCTGTGGCCTGTAGCAAGTTCTGTAAGGGTGTTCAAGTGCATAAAGGGTTCGTGCCCATTGCTTTGCTGCTGTGAGAGGTTAGTGCAAGAAATCTGGATACTGGAGTAGAGGTTTTGGCACGTGAGAAGGCTACACTCTCCAGCTTGATAAAGGCAGAGCTTTAGCATAAATTATCAAGCAATTTAAATACTCCCTGAAGGAAGATGGAGAAGGAAGTTTGATGCAATTGCTGCACCTCACCACTGTTCTGTGAGTTTACACACTAATTTACATTCTGTGTATTTGTTTCCTGACTGCTGGTGGTTTTATTGGCTGCCATAAATTTTCAGGGACACAGCATTGTCTGCCTGCCTGAAAACCTGACTCAGGTGCAGTCTTCAAAAACACCTTACTTTCATAGTCATGTTAGACCTATTCAGTCTGTCCAAGGAATAAATATTAAACCACTAAGGTTTTAAACAAATCTGATAGAACCAACTTCTTTTCTATATTTCGGGTTAGTTCCTAGAATCTGAGAGATACTGAAGAATAGCAGGTTTCTCATGTTTCACACAGTTTTCCTAATAGTCAATCACAAGTGAAGTTCAGTTTTGAAAGTTTATAACCTTCTAACTTCTTGTTCATTTATCAGTAAGGCTGCTAGCTGTAATTATTTTTCAAAACTGCAAAGATTCTAATCATGTGTTGTAATTTGTTTCAAAATTCAGGGGTTGTACAACATTTGCGAAATGGACAGCTGCTCCGAGAAATTTATATCAACAAGCACAAACTGCTCCCTGGTGACTGGACAGCCAAGCAGCTCTACTTGGAGACCACAGGGAAAAGCCGAACCCTGCAGAGTGCGTTGGCGCTGCTCTACACCTTTTTGCCGGATTTTGACTGGAAGAAAATTAACATGAGGCACCAGTGGAGCACCATTTTCTGCTCGGGAAGCTGCGACTGTCCCATGAGAAACCACTACCTAGAAGAGGAGCAGCGCAGGCAGTACAGCTTACGGGTGAAAAACAACGATTTGGAGAAAATATATGTGGATATGGCAAAGATTGTGGGCATTCCCACCAGGCAGCTGAGAGCTTCTAACCCAATAGATTCTCTCTTGTGCTATTTTTGTCATAATGTCTCATTTCCATGTACCAAAACTGGCTGCATTGGTATGGAGCACTTCAGAGTAATCAAGAGGCATCAGCTGGAGGATGAGAGAGAAAGACAGGAAAAGAAACTTTACTTCTTGTATGCACTACTGGCTACTCACCCTCTCCTCAACCAGACTGTCAATCGGCTGCAGCGTATTGCAGAAGGCAAGAAGGAAGAAGTGTTTGTTCTCTACTCTGCGCATGATGTCACCTTGTCACCTGTTCTCAGTGCCTTGGGCATTACAGAGGCCAGATTTCCCAGATTTGCTGCCAGATTAGTTTTTGAGCTGTGGCAGGATGGGAAGAGGCCCAAAGAACACTTTATCCGCATCCTGTACAACGGTGCTGATGTCACATTCCAGACCTCGTTTTGCAAGGATCATTATAAACGTTCCAGCAAGCCAATGTGCCCACTAGAAAAATTTGTCAGCTTTGTCAAGAGGGATATGTTCTTGATTTTTAACAGCACTAGCTACTATGATGCATGTCGTAGGAGAGCACTGTAGAAAAGGGAGGAGGAAAGGAGGCAGTGTTAACTCGTGTCAGTGATGTGTTTTCTGGTGGAGGCGCAGTTCAGTTTTGTTACTTCTTGTACTTGTATGTGTAAGTACAGAAGGCTAATGCTTGAAACATTCTTCAGATAGTTTTGTTTTCATTCAGGCTGCAGATGGCCTTCAGTAGAAGAACAAATGCCAAGGGTATGTGTATGTGTATGCTCACAAATGTTGTTAACTGTTGTGGTAAATCATGTGGGTGAATGTAACCTGGCCCTTGCTTGATAGAGTGAGAGAGCATAGACTGTGTTTCTCTGTTCCAGAGCAATACTGGCATAGCGTAAGTTTAAACCCAAAACTACTTTTTTTTTTTTTTTTCACCACCATCTCACAGTCATTTTAAGCGGTTCACGTCAGGGTCATTATGAATTCCAGGTGTCTGCATTAAGGCATTTGTAAGGAATTTTTGAATTTCCTTACTCAGAGGAAGCCTTCTAATGTTGTGGGGCAGGTCCTTAAAGCAAAGTGCATGTATGTGTGTGTGAACACTTGCCTGAGCACGTACAAATGAGCGAGTGCCTTTTGGACCTCTCAGACCTAGAAACCCTTGGCTGTTGTAGCCAGTGCCAGAGAAGGGTGTACTGGAAAAGGGATACAAAACTCTACTCTTTGATCGCACTTTCAGCACTTTGAATAGTTCAAACACAGTCTAGAAACATGTAACGGTCTTGTGACGTTAAAATAGATAGCAAACACTAACAGCACCACTAAACCTGAGTGGGAAATTAGAGTTAGGAATCAGTTTTATGGTGAAGTGTTGGGCTCTTTCCCATTGTGAACACGTTCAAGCTGTTGTGCTATGGAACAAATCAGTGTTTTAGGAATTTGCTATGGTGACTGCTTGAGACAGCTTGACTAAATACTGAGAAAATTTTGTAGTTGAGTTAGTATTTTTATGGACTAGGAAGCTCTTATTTTTTAAGACCAGACTTGTACATATTGTACTGTGTATGTTTATAACACAGTAGATCTTTCTTACTTGTTTAGTTTGTAAAGACTTGTGGAGGTCACTTTTTAGACATTTTTTTCCCTTGATCAGGATGTTTAGACTTAAGAATAAACTGTCTTTTATGGGTAATTTGAACAATGAGTAGATATGAAAACTTGTACTTCAGATTGCTTTCATCTCTGTAGGAGTAGTAAATTGAGAACCAATTTTTAATAGAATTCATAGAAATTTTATAATGGTGGAGGTTTATGAACCTCTAGAAATAAATTAGTCTGTGACTTGTGATTCAATGGTGCTAGTTTGTCAAAGGAAACATAACTCGGCATAAGTTCTCTGACTGTTGGCATTCTGCTCTCTCTGTTTTCAATGCTGCATTTGAACATGTTACTTTAAATAAAATTCTGGGGTCTCTTTGTATATTTGTGTGTTATGTCCGTGGCTGTTTGCAGGAACAAGGTGGGTGTTGTTGAGCTGCTTGTTGCATTTGTAACTTCTGCACTGAATCTGTCCTGGGCCCCAGTCTGGGCAGGAGCAAGTAAACATTTCATGGATACTGAACTAGAAATCCTGATAGAGTATTTGGGGCTTTTGTGCCACACTGGAGTGGTAACCTTTCTAAGAGACTGGATCTGCTTGTCATCATCCCTGTTTGTGTGCTGGCAGGAAAAGAGGAAGAGAATGTGAAAGGTGAGCGCTCTGTAGAAATCAGGTGAAGGGGAGCATTTGCCTAATGTAAGTAGCAAAGGTAAAGACCCCGTAACTTTTCCTTTATGTTGAGGTGGAACCTCTTATGTTTGTTTGTGCCCCCACTGCTTCTTCTCCTGTCACTGGGCGAGACTGTAAAGATCTCTCTCATTTATAGTTCCCTTCAGGTATTTGTACACATGGCTGAGATTCCCCTGAGCCTTCTCTTCTCTGGGGTAGGCAGACCCAGCTCTACCCTCATGTCAGGTGTTCCAGTCCCTCCATCCTCTTGGCTGTCTGTGGGGGCTCTCCGGTAGCTCCATCTCTCGTGTCCTGCTGTGATAAAGAGCACTGGTAGCTGTTTCAGCCAAAACAGCCTCCACTGTGGCCAGGGCAGTGACAAGAAACCTTGTATTGGGGGATTTAAGGAAATCTGGAACTAAGTTTTCAGTTACAGCTTCAGGTTGTCAGCACCTGCTCACCTGTATGTTTGAGGGTCACTGAGTGGGCAGAACCAAATCCCTAATGTAAAAATAATTAAAAAACAAAAGGCAAAATCTAATTATTCTTGTGTGTATGCACAGTTCATTAAGATACACTCATCTCTTCTAAGCCACGCATGCAGAGGATCTGCAGCAATGAAAACTTGATCCATCTCCAGTGCCACCAGAAGTGCTAAAGGAAAGACCTGCAGGGCTGAGATCATTCTCACAAACCTTGGACCTGGCTGTGGAGATAAAGTGATAAGCAAACTGCATTATTGAAATTGATTAATCATTACCTTTTGAAGTTTGACCTAATTTATGATTCAATTTGCAATTTCAAGTGGATTTATATTTGGATAAAGGTAACAGATGTAACTACCTGAACAATGAAAAGAGGAATCGGTGGGAATTTATTTATCCTGGAGTTGATGAATAGCCTTTCTATAGGGGTGCAGTGATGAATTAGCCCTACCAACTGGGAAACATTGACTTGTGCAGTTGCACAGTTTAATCAGGTGATGGAGCAGGACTAAAAGCTGCTGCTTTAAGGAGTGCTGCTTGAGATCTTACAGTGGGCTTGAAACCGATGTAGGAGTGGGCTGTTCTGTTGTGTGCTAAACACGGTGTTCAGAAACTGGTGTTTAAACATGCTGAGTACTTGTACTGTGAATGAAATCTGTGCGGTGCTCCCTCACCCCGTTTCCAGCGCAGTGCTGCTGTCCCGTCTCTCCCCGCCCGCTCCTCGCTTCTGTTTGTGCCATTTCTAGGAAGGCGTCACAGCTTTCGTTTCAAACACTCCTTGCACCCCGCGAGTGCCAAATGGCTTGGCTTGAGCTGCCGCGTATTACTGGTGTATAAAAAGGCGAGGGCAGGCCTCCAAACGCGAAACTCGCGGTGCCGGAGGGCTGCGGGCCGGGGACCCGGGACACGCGGCAGCGGCAGCGGGAGCGCGGGCGGGGCTGCGGCGCCCTCGCGTGGCCGCGCGAACCGGTGCAGCGCGGCACTGCGGGAATCGCCGCGGCCAAGCGGCTCTGGAAAAGCAGGAGTTAAAACCGGCTGGGTTGTGGATGGAATTAGTCCTGCAGTCTGAGCAAGAGGCCTCCTTCCCCATGGTTTAAGTGAGTAGATGTCTATGTGAGATGCTCAAACCCTCGTGGGCCGAACAAGGAGTAACGATGACAGCTGTGATGGTTATTTTGAAGCGAGTCATTCATGCTGCTGAACACAGGTGTATTCTGCAGGTATTCTACAGCTTTGCTAGCCTGTGTACTAAACTCAGCCCTACACTTTTCAGCAGAGCTATTTTTGAAATTAGTAAAGCCTATTCTATATGGAAGTATAAAGCAGAGTACTTTTTTCCCCTGTCAGTTTTCTGGTTTGGTCTCAGTTTGCTTGCCTTGCCGCTTTGTTCCTTGCCCCTTTTTCACATGAGAGGAGCTATGCTGCCTGTGCTGTGAGTACTATGTCCTTATTGAAGCAGCTGAGATGTGATAGAGTCTGAACTTTGTAAAGTTCCTTCAAACTGAAATCAAATACCATTAAGCTCTTTTTTGTTCAAATGTCCTGGAGAACCATTTTCAAAAGTGATTTAGAATTACACTTAAGCTATTCCTTTAGGATCTCCTGGCCGAAATCATCATTAAGTTTTTCTTCTGTCGAAAGTAAAAAGGTAGGGTGAAATAAAACTGATGGCATTTGAAATACAAAGCAGTCCAGATCTCATTCTAAATCCCTTTGAATATTTCTGGATGTGGCACTGAGAATATGAAGTTGGATTGATGATCCTTCAGCTCAGACTGCTCTGTAATCCTGTGTGGTTAATTTGCGGATGGAAAAATGATGGATTAGTAAATGGTTCATTGTGCACACTTCCAACTCTAAACAAACTATGAGCAATTTACTTACTGCTCTGGAACAGGAAATGCAGTATTGCTTTAGTTTCTTTTTTAAATGGTGTTGTTTTGTCAGTACAGAATTCAGGTCATGTTTTCTCAATCCTGTGTGCTTTTAAATAATGAATATGGATTGACAATGAAACATGTTTCATCCTTATTCTCTTAAGCTTTCAATTTATCACAGAAGCAGTCACAATTCCTTTTGCCTCTTGGAGCTCTCAAGCACACTGAAACATATTATTTCACCAGTATGAAATGGTGTTAAAATACCTGGTGCAATTTTGAAGGTTTCTCTCCTCTGTATTTATTAAAAATAACTCTCAGGATAACTCAAAGAGTAAGTGCCCTGCAGGCTGTACTAATTAAGACAAAATACAACTATTTAGCAATAACACTGATGAGGGAGGAAGGGGGGGTCTTTCTCAGAGCCTTGGTGGGGCTGTGTTCCTGAGGGTTGTGTGACAGACAACCAGAGCCAAGTGATGTTGCTGTCTGGGGACTGCGTGAGGGAGATCCAAGGGAGGCGAGGATGGTGCACTAAGGAAGTGCACAGAATGCATGGAGCAGCCTTCCCTCTCCCTCAGTGCTGGTGAAGGACTCGCCTCAAGTGCCGTGTCCACTTTTGAACATCCAGAGCAGTGAGAAAGCTCAAAACTATGGCTGAACAACCTGGAGGGAGACAGACTCCAGAGAGAAATCCGGAAGGGGAGAAGCATTTAATCAAATGCAAATATGGTTACTACGAGAAAAAAGAAAAGGCTTTTAATCTCTTCTTCCTCATGGTTAGGGCTATAAGTAATTGTAGTTAAAAATACTGAAGTTGGACACTTAACAAAGAAATTGTGAGAGTAAGCCTAGCAGAATGGTGAGATGAACTGGTGGGAGAGGTGTGAAGCCACAGACCTCCAGTACCTTTAGGAATAGGAGCTACGAACACCTCCCTGACCATTTATTTTTTTTGGTAACTAGGAGATGAAGAGGTGACTTCCAAGTTTCTCTCATCGTTTATTTTTCTTTGATTGTATGGAAATACTTTCCTAATGTCCACAACTTCTGGCATGTATTTGTGGTAGCCTTCTGGCAAACTACTCATGAATTTGGGTATTTGGAAGCTGTGCATTTCTCCCAAGTCTTCCAGCCATGTAGATTGAGCTATCTAAAGCCTTTTCATCCATCAAAATGAAGCTACAGAGTTTGGCAGGGCTGAGGTTTCTCTCAGTTCCCACTGGAGTGTGCAAATGTAGGTTTCATTCCTGGCTTCCTGCCAAAAATCTCCTCGGGGAAATATCTGTATCATCTTAATCTGCTACCTTTCATCACTTCCTTCGAACCCATCCCCTCCCCTCACAATTTTCTCTCTTTCTAAAAAGCTGATATATTTTTCTCTTAAATCAGTGACCACTCAGGCAACTCCAAAATATTGAGATGTGTGTGTGGGTGATTCTTTTCCAGACACAGAAGTGAGAAGAGCTTATTGCATCTCTGATCCACTCTGTTTAGAAATCTTACAAACTTACGATTTTTAACTTCTTATTTAATCTTGTTGCGAAGTTTGGCTTATCCAGAATCCAAATGGCGCCTATGAGTTCACGTGCATTTGTCTGTGTGCCTGCATATAAATACAATATTTTACAGGGGTTTCTCATAAAGCTTTTTCCAGTTTCTTATTTACACCCAGATTTCAAATCTGTCAAGTCAGAACTGGGATTGAATAGAACACTTTGCTCTGTGTGCACTGTTCTCTTTCCTCAGGCCCTCCTAAATGTGAATTTTCAGAATTTCTTTATGTGATTTTCCAGCAAGGTTCCCTGTATGGAATGTAGTATTTGTAAAGAGAACACTTCTCTGTGAGAGGAGATTACAATCCTGTTAATATGGATCTAAAATTTCAAGCTTGTTACAACATTTATCAATCCAGTTTCTATCAAAACTTCTAGGATTTGTATAGTTCATCTGGACAGAGATAAGCAAAGACATTGGTTGTTGCCTCTTTCAGATGTTAGGAACAGAAAATGACTTTTCCAGTGGAAGAGAGTGAAGTGTCCTTATCAAACATTCTCAGCAGATGTCTTCTCTGTTGAAGAGTTTTTCTCAGGCTGACAGAATGCCAATATCTGCTGTTACCCTGGTGGGCCTGCTCTGTAAATCACTGATTTTTTGGATGTGTGGGAGAAAAGAGCACAAAGCTTTGGTTCCTTAATCTGGTACTTGACTGAATCTGGTCTATTGGCAGCATCTTAACACAGGAGAGAAGGGTTTTTGAAATCACACCTGGCACTGGTTTGGGGAGAGCTCTCCCCTTGGTAAATTTTGAACCTGGGTGGGTTTCAACAACATTTGTCAGGAATGTGGAAGTCACCAAACTCTACAGATTTTGTGAAAATACGTGACCAGGCAGAGAAAAGAGATTCTCTAGAGGAACTTAGAGAATGTTCTGAAGACACTGAAGTAGATCAGAGGTAAGATGAAAATGCACAGACACCAGGCTTCTAAAATCCTGAGCCTACTTTTTTCTTTGTTGTTTTCCATCGACAGACACTTGTCCATGAATGTTGTGCAGGTGAAGCACCATTTCCTGGTTCTGCTCGTACTCCCATACAGCTGGCCTGAAGAGAGAGGTCTCTGTGAGGAGACCAGGAAAGTAAGTTCCAAACTGGTTTTTTGCCATGGAAGTCTGCTTTCTTGATGTCAAGAGAAGAAGCAATTTCAGATGAATCTGCTGGAAATGTTAGCACGCTATTTGCACTACGAAATGATACATGCACCTCCCTGGTGGGTGTTATTTGTGATGAGCTTGGCCCCTTCACAGATGCAAACCAAACTTTGGAAAGGCTCCCCTGCACCCTCACTGAAAACCCTGACCTCATTCCAACATGCAATATCTCTTGGGAAGCTCTACCAGAGCACAATTCCTTTGTGATGTTACTGACCACTGAAGTTGAGAGTTAAGTGAAGAAATGTCAATCCGAAATAAGAATGGCTGGAGGAAAACCTTTTAATAATTTAAGTTTTACAGACCTTCAAAAGAAGCGGTGAAAGGAATGTCATCCTTAGCATTCTGATGAAATTCCAGGCTCTGTAATTATGTTGACTCTGAACTCCACCTGCAGTTTCCATATAAAAAGCTGCTCTGCTTCCAGCTGCAGCCTGCTGTGCAGAGATGCTGCTCAGTGTCAAACAGGTGCTAGAGCTCATCTGAGAAGGAAATGATAATATAATTTATATAATTTATACTGTGCTTCGCTGCATATTTCAAAGTACCTTCAGGATTCCTCTGGATAAAACGCACAGCAGAAACAAGATACTCTTTGAAGAGATTTTTTTTATCAGCCTGGCTGATTGTTTAACTTTTTGGGGATGCTAAATTTTTATGCCTAATTGTGTGTTTTGCCAAAACTTAAAACCTAAATGCACTAGATCTGTGTATACATACATCAATCAGGTGTCCTGAAACTTAGGTCAGCTCTCCTTGTAAAAGTAGATCAGCAGAAAGGTCTTATCGATTGAATAGAGAGTCTGTGCTACTCATTCAGGAGCAATTGCTGAGTCCTGTTTGCTGGTCAAGTGTGTATGGGCTCTGAAAAAATGTGCTCCCAGTGCACAGTTACCTTTAATGGAAAGCCTTTCACCTGTTTTGGGAAGAGGCAGGGAAAAAAGAGGTAATCTGCAGCTGGCTGATGCCAAGAGTGTGCCATACTTCACTCGTGTTTTTCTAAATGCAGGTATTACCCAGAGTCTGTCATTCTGCAGGTCGTGGTTAAGGTTGCTCTGCATGGTGGCTTGCTGAAAGGCTCTTTGGCTTTATCATTTTTTAACAATTTTCAAAGGATTTCTCTTCAGGAAGGCAGCTTGTAATTTATGGTGCAGCAGAGTTAAGAGTTTGCATGGCTTTCTCTTTAAGGAAGTGTTCCCTGTTCTGTGGATTTACGAATTGCACACTACTCCTAACACAGCAATGCAGGACTTCCAACATCTGTAGCCTGAATTTTGGCTTTATACTGGATGTGAACATTACAGACTGCATTAAATTCTGGCATGTAACTCAGATTTTCCTAGTTCCCTAGACTGATAATGATTTCTTCTGGTTATTCTCCATTAATCCAGCTTGCATGATGATCAGAAGGATAATTTTAATTCCTTACTTATGACTGCCATCTTTAATGTGTTTGTATTTTCAGTCATGAGACTGCCAGCTGGGATTAGATCCCGCTGCCACAATGCAAGTGTGTGTACACCGAGAGATGACCCTTTTACTGAAATGAACTGGACAAAGTGCTTTGACTAGACAGTGAAAGAAAAAAAGTCTTGTGTCCCTGATCCTCACCAGAACTTCGGCTATTCCCCTGGAGCCAGCTGGGTGCTATAAAGCCTTCAGTACAGGAGCCTCTTTGAAGTGGTTGTATTTAATTTGCATCTTGCCTCTGATTCTTGAAAGTCCATTCTTGCTGTTTACAGACCAAACCACAGATTCTTAGGCTAACCCTTCCACCAGGAAATGCTGAGAATTTTCTTTTTCTTTATAAATCCCAAACTATAATTGAATGTAGAACTGTTTGAAGTGACTGGAAGGCTGTGACTGAATTTAATCAGGGATTTAATGTATGTTCTATATGAATGTAAGTCTCAGTCCTGCCTAGAAGTAATTCGTATTCTGCTAATGCTTGTGTAAGAAACCACTGTGTGTGTTGGGGTGGAGAGGGGGAGAGTAAATGATTTGAGGAGAACTCTTGACACCGTGAGATGCGACTCAGTGTGAAATGACAGCTTGAGCCTGCAGGTGATGATTTAGCGTTCGAGTAACTTGAGGGAAGGAATATTTTCCAGTTTGCCTTGGGCACTGAGAACCTTTGTGCTTAATGCATTTTAGAAATTTTCTCTGCAGACTTTTTAAGGCTGTGAGGACTTCCTAGGGGCTTCAGTGCCTTACCCTTGCTATTCGTTCCTGCCTTGAGGTAAACAGTGTCTGAATGCTCCTGGAGCTGTGAGGAATAATTCCCCTTTGATCAGGCATAGCCTGAGCTGTGTGCTGCTGCTGTTCTTCCACTGATTTTTTCTAAATTGGGCTGCAAACTGAGAGAGGTACCTGCAGTTTGATCATTTGTAATTTTCTACGAGCTTGTCATAGCACAGGAGACCAAATGAGAGCAATGTTAGCAATGTCAAATGAAGTTCAAAATTCACATCAGTGACCACACTGAACTGTGATTTTCTCTCTCCTCCCATTCTTTTTGCATCTAATTAAGATACAAGTCAGCAGTGTCCTGGTCAGAAGCTGTCCTGCTTTCTGCACACAGCAGAGCTGCCAGCCACCTCAGGGGGGAAAGGAATCTCCCAGGTGTTTGTTCCACTGTGGTGTCTTGAGATATTGCTGACACTGTAAATATGCCATGTTGGAATCCAGGCTGCTCATCTGGGAGCCCTGTACTTGTAAAGCTCTTTCATTTTTAAAGGCTACAGCCAGTCAGGAACTTATCACATTGTCACCTGTAGCCTGGTCACTGGCACCACAAATCCCTGCTCTATTCACTGCCTTCTTATTTATCCACAGGCAGTAGCACGTTGGTTATTATTTTGCCTCTTGGGGGTATTCCTATGAGAAGTTTCATAGCCTTACCTTTTATAAATTTTGCAGATGACATCCTAAGCAAATACGAGTGGCTTAGTGAGAGCTGCCATAATCCATAATGATGTGAAACTATGACATCTTAGAGAAGTGAGTGGAGGAAATGTGTAGAACTTGGACTTTTAGCCAAGCAAGATGACCCTTTGTTTCCATCTGAGCTATTTTAGTTTTTAACTTTAGGAGGTAACCACCTGAAGGGTGATATTCTGCCACGTTCAAAGTGACGTATTTTGTGATGCAGGGAGTCAGTCAACCAATAGGATCTCTCTTGTGGAAGATTTGAATTTGAGTCAAAAATCATGACTTATTTCATCTAGAGGTTCCTCTCTTTATGATTCTAATATAGCTGTTAATTGCTTGAATGTGAATGAGTGATTTTTCTGAAGGGTGCTCTATCTAACAGTGTCTTTGTTAGTCCAGAGAAGAGTCTTGTATCAAGGGGAAGCGTTCCTACTTATTGTCATTATATCAAGATGTGTTGTGGTAGTTTGTCTGCAGATCCCAGGAATACCGCTAATCCCCTATTCTTTCACTGCTGCAGCAGAGGAAGTGTGGCTGTTTCTCCAGGAGAGGGTGTCCCATCACTGCGAGCCAGAAAGACCTTACACATAGGCTTATACACACTTTGGTCTGCTTTTCTCATGCTGTATCTCTCAGCCGAAACCAGCTGGGAGAAATGCAAAGAGAGTAAATAAAAAACGAATGGAAAGAATAACGTGTTAGAAAAGGTTGATGGAAGGACTCTACATATCTCTCTTTCACTTTCAGGATTATTGCTATTGACAAATCCTGCTGCTGAGCATAGAATGTAGTTCAAATGTCCTGGGGGAATTGTACCTACCACAGTCCTTGTTCCTTTTCTGTTTCTATAGCAGTCTATCCTATATGGGGTATTTCATTCATTCCTTACCAAAGTGCAACACCTAATTCTGGGCCGTATTTCTGTCCTTGTCAGATTTTGTTTTCAGAAACAAGGTGTGTTCTGTACAGCAAGTACAATATTATAAACACCTATGCTGTGAAGTACTTTCATTTGATTTTAACTCCTCTTCAGCATGAATCCACTGTGCCCCTTTTCCTCTTTTCTCTTTAAACAGTGACTCATTATTCAAATGCATGACAACTTTAATGGAAATTTGCATGGGGCTGTAGAAGTCAGGCTGGCTGATGGTTATGGAATGAATGTGTGCAAAATTTGTTTGGGACTTCAAATTCTTTGTTATGGTTTTGTTTGTTATTGTTTTCCAAAACCCTGGCAGCTGAAGAATGAGAAAAAGAATAAGCAGAGAGAGGATCGATAGCAGGAAAATTAACTCCTAATGTAAAATGACAGCTTGACAGTGAATGCATTTGGCATGAATTGCAAATGCAGCAGAGTCTGGGACCCCTAATCTCATACTTTTTTTTCCCTGATTCGATGTAATTCTTCTATGGATAGTCTTATATGTGCTGACACTGTTTGTGTCATGGGAGGCTTGGTAGAATCAATATTATGTTTCAAAGCGTTCTCAATATAGTTAGAAGAATCTCATGCCTCCTCAGTGGAATTTGCAGTTAATTTTTTGCAGTGGTAAATGTTAATTTTGGGGAAATACACATAAGTCCAAGGAAGTCTTCTCTGCTCCATTGACTCACTTCATAAGAACAAATAATCTCAAGACTTCTGTTCTGTCGTGCTCAGATATCATGGAAGTAACTTGAACTGGTATTATTAGACCTGAATCAAAGCTCTAGTCCTGACGTGGCTCATGAATTGTGATGGCAATCAAATCCAGGCTCAGATCCTCAACTCTTTTGATTTAAAGGGATAGCTGATGGTAGTGTGTGTGTGGTGTTCAATTTGTGCATTGTGGCCTTGGTAGCTGGGGTTCAGTTGTTTCTCCAAATGCTGTATGTAGTGTTTGAGCTTTTCTCCTGCTAATTCCAGCTCTGTTTGCTAGACTTGATCCTTGCCCTTCCTGAGCCTTGAAACAGCCAACACACCTTGCATCCCGTGTGAGTGTGTGCACAGCCCCCCACGGAGTTTCCTCTTGTGTTTTGGCTTTCCCAGCCTTTGCTATGTGGCGGTCTCAAAGGACCACGTGTGGAATGTTTCGTCTGAAATCCCTACAAAACAACCACTAATTCTTTCAGATGCTTTCTGCGGCTGTAAAGCATTCATTAGAACCAAGTGAACTTGATTGAAAACTAGGGAAATGTCTAGTTTAGTAGCAGTAAAAGGATTAGAACTAGATGTGGTTTTGTGGCATGAGCCTGTTTTACGTCCGAAGCTTAACATTTAATAGAATGTGTAGCTGAGAGACTCACCTTGCAGTGGTATGACACACATTCCTGTGCTTACATGCGTCCAGTGGAAAAGATGACATTTGAGGAAAGCCAATGCTTGACTGCATTCACCGAATTTTCCTGCAGGGACTTGGTTCCGGTCTCCTGAGAATGACTTGCAAATCCTGTGTACTGCAGCGATTCAGATCCTCTTTCACAGCTACAAACAGACCCATCAATTATCACTCTACATCTCAACCCAAGCGGTCATTCCCTCAGCCCCCTGCTTGGCTCCTTGGCCATGGATCACAGCTCCTGCACTCGGGCTCATTTTCATTTCTTCGGCTGGTGGAGCTGAAAGATCATCAGCCAACTCGTTATGGGAAGCTTGATGATGTCTCTCTCTTCCCGAGGCTCATTAGCGCTCGCTCCGCGGGGCTCCCCAGCGTGCCTGCGCTCTCTGGAAGGGGCAGGGAGATGGTGTGGAGGTTGCAGAAGGGGTCTGCCAGCAACACGGAATCCATCTTGAGCAATTCTGGCTCTTCCCTGTGAGAAGCGAGCCCGAGAGTCCCTTCCTGCTTTGTGTCACACACACACCGTAGCGCTGGTGGCACTTGCTGCACACCAGGAGTGTGCACTGGCTCTTGATTGAACAGCCTGCAGGGAGAGAGACTCTGTGTGTGTGAGTGTGGGCTCGCACATGCCCAAAGACATGGTGGTTATTGTGCCAAGTCAGAGACATGAATGTCAAGGCATTCTGCAAAGCCTAGAAGGGATAATAAAAGTATTTATGAATGTTACAGCCATAACTGTTGCATTTTTTAAGACCTCCACAGACTGGACTGATTTACGGCAGAGCAGCTCTTTAAAAAAAAAAAAGAAAAAATCAAAACTTACTACATACAAAAGAAATTAAGGAAGTCAGAAGCTATGCATTCAAAGAATTATCTAAAAATAAGAAGTACAGCTAGAAAGTTTAATATCCCACTGAGCAGAGGAGAAGGTTTTTCTTGTCTGGCTACAGGAGTGTGTGCAGTTTTGCTGAAATGTAGTTCTCATTTTGCTTCATCCAGTCTCTATGGCAGTGACTGCTATTTTTACTTTAGACAGGGGCTTTTTAATTTCCTTATTTATGTTTTCATTAGCATCATAAAGGGGGCATTGTGACTGTTCTCTGCATTCTGCATGTTTAATTCTAAACTCTGACATGCAACTGCCCTGGTTTGGGCTGTGGCAGCTGGAAATTCAGTACAACTGGCATGCAGTCCCCAAGTCTGTAAAGGAAGAGGAGTGACAAAAATACAAACATTGCAATGGAACAAATAAAAAAAATGCTGAGAGACCAACTGGTGTTGTCTTATACTCACATTGTGACTGCTCTCTGTCACCGTCTGCATGCTCAGTATTTTTGTATAATTTCGGCTCTGTATTCTTGGGTGGCATGGCAAGGACTTGGTGTTACAGCACAAGTGTCCACATGTGGAAGTTTGATGTCTAATCATGGCAGCCCCGGGTGGACAGTGCAGTGCTCTCTTCCAGTGACAGAGATGCAAATTTTGGTAGCCTAAAAGAACGAGAGAGATTCTGGATGTTAGTTAAGAGAGTGAAGCAATGGAGTGAGAAGCTAGTTGTCCCTCTCAAACAGCCCATATTTTTGAAGATTCTCCTGAAGGAGTTTCCATCTTGGTGAGAAAATTCTAGCTATTCCGTTAAGTCTCTACCAGAAGTATGAGAAAAAGCTGATGAAAGTTTTGCTTCTTTTCAGAGAATTGTTGAATTACTCTGTGGCTTATTTGTCATGCTGAGAGTCATGTAAGCAGTGGCCTATGTGAGTAGAAATGCGAAATTTAGTACTGATGTTCTTGGATGTAGAGTGTAGAAAGGAGCAGAGGACTTTGGCTAGCCAAGATGTTCTGGCACTTCTGAGAGGTCTGACTTTTAGAGAGAGCAAAAACTGAGTTTGTTAGTAACCACTGAAAATGAGATGTCAGAAGTACAGTGATTAGTAGTGGACCACTTCAGGTTTAAATTTAGAATTCCAGTCCAGAAGTTTTAGCCTCATATGTGAATTTAATAACACAAACATCTATTTTAAACTGCTGCATTGACAGCTTGTAGGTGGCCAAATTGTTTTGGTCATGCACAAAAGATGCAGCTCTCAGAAAATACCTATGCTTTCTTTTTTTTTTTTTTAATATGCCTTCTTCCCAAGGTGATTTGGATAGCATCAAACAAGTTATGATAAACAGAGCCTGGATAGATTTATGTTGCTGATATGCCTCCTTAGCCATGCAGAGAGATTAGCAGAGTGAGAGTTTGTTAATTATCTCCTGAAACCAGTTTCAAGCTCTTTTTGTCCATGCCTGATTTCAGCCGTTGGTCAAGAAGATGACAGGGAAATGAGAGTTTAAACACCAGCCTCTACTCAAATCTGTTGGAGGTTTATTTCTGGCCTTGCACTGTGCTTGCTGAGTGTCTCGAGGCAAGTACCGGTGTCTCTTGCAGAGAGGTGTTGTAAGCAATGCTCTGCAGCACACTGAGGGTGCCCCGGTGGGGCCCAGTGGAACAGTTTGTGCTTCTCTTCAGAAACACTGCCCAGACTCTGTTTCTAGAGCGCTTCCATGTCCAAGGTGTGCAAGTGAGATGTGCCCTAGAAAAATACTGTGGAAATGATGTATTTAAATGCTTAGGTAATGCAGTGGTAAATCCTGTATAAAAGCTGTGTGTAACCAGGAAAGAGCACAGGGTAATATATAGACTCGCTGCTTTAAGGTATTTCCAGAGGCTAGCTACATTTCATGTTCTCCTCGTTAGTCAAAGCTTCCATACCCTCCTTTCATGTCCGTTATTTCATCTGTCATGTGCAGCAGTAGAAATCCGAGACTGGTTTTCAAACATGATTCTAGGAAAGTGTCCCCCCCTTTAGCCTCTGCCAGGAAATACAGCAGAGAAGAACATTTAAAATAAGACATCAATTACAGAATATATGCAAAAAACTGAAATGCCGTAGACCTTATGGAGGAGGCTTGCAGACATCTTTCCTGTTGTAAAGGAAAGTGACAAGAACCCAAGTCGGTAAAAGTTTTGTGAGAAACATGCCAGAACCTTCTGTCATAATCTCTTCTCAAAGGCTTTAGCTAACAACAAACAAGTTCTGTTACAACATAAGCCAGGATAATGTATAAATACACAAAATTCATAATGTCCTGGTCATTCAGGATGTAAAAGAAAGAGTTTAAATAAACTCTTCACTCCTCATCCCTTCCCGGTTCTGTCATAGTGGTGGAAGGTAGATCCTTGCTTCTATGCTTAGTTTAACTCATTTCAGTTGTTTTGTGGACAGCAAAAGCCTCTTGCAGTGCCCCTCAGTCTCTCAGATGGTTCATTAATTATTTCTCCATTTCTTTCAGCTTGCATTTTTTTGCTCCCTCTTTGAGTTTAAGCTTTTTTGCTTTGTGCTGTGGCTTTTTCACTCAGAAGTCCCAAGGCCGTGGCTCAGTTGCTGTTGTTCTGTGTGTGCTGACTGAGCTGCTGGGATGCTGAGGGAGAAGTGACTCCCACCCCATGAGCCCTTGTGCAGCTCTGTCTGGCACTGTGGTAGGGAAGAGCTGCGCTGGAGAGATGATATGAGCAGCTCTGGATGTTTTGATCTGTCTTTAGAAACCTGTTCACCTCTGTGGTTATACTCATCACTGGCTTTGCAATACTGTTATTTTTGTTTATTCCGTAGCATAATCAGGACATGAGTGTTCCTCAGTAAAAGTAAATGGTAATTGATGCAATTTTAATATTCATATTGTTCCTGTCCCTTAGCCAGCCTCAGATGTGCTTTGTTAAATACTCATGCACATTGAACAGAGGTGTGAATTGATATACAGAGTTTTGGGGTTGGTTTGGTTTGTTCGGGGTTTTTTTTTTCCTTCCAAGTGGTTGCAGTTACCTCAAAACCCATCCATTTCTGTTATTCAAATGTCGAACTGCATTAGACAAGTGCAGGCTTAGGAAACGTTCAGCCCAGAAAACTCCCACCTGGAAATGCAAATTACATCTTAAACCGCTTCTTCCCTTTCCCTGCGCACTGTGGGTAGTCTCCTCTGGAGAAGGCAGTGAGATTAAAACCATACGAATGCTCTGGAGAGGGGAAAGGCCCAGAACTGAATCTAAAGCGTCATTATGGGCTCGTTCAAGCTGCTGATTGTCAGAGAAAGCTGAGCCTTGTACCAACTTGCTAAAGGTACTTTTGAACCATTAACACATCATCATAATACTGTAGGAGTTTGGAAGGGGGGAAATAAGCCACAAAAATAGTTTTCTGTGACTGTAACTTGATCTGGTGAATGACAATATGTTCTGAATGCTGTTTGTGTAGTTCTCATTATGATTGTGGCCTTAGATAATTAGTTAATAAACAAGGCTATGGCAAAGCCTATGTCACTGCTTTCATCATATGCTGCAAGCATTTCAGAGGTCAGGAATGAATGGCAGAGTCAATGAGGTCTCTTTGAACTCATTTGCCCCTTAATTCTTCCGTAATCTTTAAATCTGCATTCCATTACCTCTAAAACATTTGCTGAACATGATTCTATGTCAGTCAAGATGCATATTCCTGGGTTCAAATAACCTCCACTGCCCTCTCTTCCTCTCTGTGGCCTCCACTGGGTTCCACTTAACTGCATTTCAAGCTCTCCAAGATGTGGTAGCTATTTGTGAAAGCAAAATCATGTTATTTCTTCTTTTGTGATAATGGCTGGCTTTTTAAGTGTTTTCTGTCAGGTCTTGATTTTCCTCATTCAGCGTTCCTGGTATTGATGGCTTTCTTTTCTCCATTCTTTGTGAAAGAAACACTTGAATTTCTTTCTTTTGCCTCACCAAACTCTGCTCAATTCAGTGAAACTGTTGAGATGAGTAAAACGGGAGGACAGAACTTCTGCATAATGTTATGGTCAGTGTTTGGAGTTTAATCTGTGATGTCCTTTCTTTTCTTAACCTGATGATAAGTGATTGTGTAGTGTTGACTCTGGGCCTATCTAATTATCCCATGCTCATGTGGCATTTTCTATGTTTTTTAGCGAGCAGTTTTTTGTTTCTTGGTAGTTTGAGGTTTTTTTTCTTTTCTGCACTTGGGAGCTGGAACTGAATGGCTTCTCAATGCCTTTCTCTTGCATTATTCCTTGATCATTCTTAGACTAAGACTCTGTTCTGGTTTTTCATCTCTTGCTTCTCCTGTGTGTTGTTACTCTCTGGATGTTGGCATTGCATTCTCTTCCTCCTTGGACTTTCATTTGTCATCAGTCCCATTTGGCTGATGATTGTCATTTTCTCACTCCAGCTACACCTCTAGCAGCTCCCTCAAAAGATCTTTCTTCCTCCTGTCTGAGGGTGGCACACAGAACCTCTCTTTTCTTTGCATCTTTCCAGTGAATAGTCTTGTCCCTGATTAAATTTATTGGAGCTAATGGAATTCAGTGGCTATCTCTTTGTGGAAGACCATTAGATCAGCCCATTTCAGATCTGATTCCTTAGGACCAAATTAAATCTTCACCTGGTCTCTTATATCTTGTGGATGTCTAGTCCATCAATGCAATTGCAAGAGCTCTTACCTGTGTGTGTTGGGAGAATCTGCCTCACATTTTCATGCCTTGCGTGTTAACAGAGCAAGGTCTGTGCAGGTGACTGAAGTTGTCCGTGTTGCTTTTGTTTTTCAATTGTTACCATGGATTCTCCTGTTTGTTACAAGCTCTGTTTCTGCCTGTTAGTTCCATTACTTAGAGGTCTTGCACGTGAGCCTTGAGAGGGACCTCTGTGGAGTCGATTGTATGTGTACTGGATTTTGTACTAGTTTTTAGTGTTTCTTTCTTGTGCCTTTTGTATTCAGAAAGACATATTCCGTTGTATTACAGTCTCTGGGACTAAATAACATGAGCTCGGGGAGTGTTCCTTTGTCACACTTCTGCTAAGCAAACAACAGTCCTTCAACCTTCCACGGTCTTTCAGTCTCCTCAAAAGATCGGTTGCTGGATTTTGACTTATCCAACTTCCTTTTTAGCCCTTTAATACCTATGTTATTGGTAGAAAATATGAGTTCTTTTTAATCTTATTTAAACTAATTTTACACCTGTATATTCCCACTAGCATTGACTTAATTTACTGTGAAGTGAATGGAATCAGAATCAGGACCACTGAATGTATAAAACATCCTTGGGTTCGCAGGTCTGATTAGCTGTGAAATGTTTCATGGCAATTTTGAGTGCAGGATGGTGTACAATGACACACTGTTCGGTACTCTGGGACAGCCAGGCCTGCAGGGCCCACTGGAGACAGGCAGGAGAGCTCTGTAAAAATGAGAGAGGTGACAGAACAGCAAGTGAGAAGAAGAGAGAGGGAGAACGTGAGGACGGATAGAAGAATGTGTAAATGGACTGATGAATGATGAGAGAATGTGCAGCTGAATTAAAGAATGTGTGAGCTGATAGATGAGACATTGGGCAAGCAGACAGCAGAATCAAATGCATTTTAGGGCATGAATAAATGTTCCAAAGAGCTATAAAGAGGGAAAGAGGCTGAGGGGATATAAAGATTAAATAAAGGGCTCAAAAGATAAGGGCATTCACGACCAGGCTGGCAAATACAGTGGCATGACCAGGAGAACGTTGCTGAGCAATTAAGGGAAGGAGAAGGGCAGCACTGGCTTACATGAAAAGGCTTGGGGGAAACCCCTGAGTGACACTGGTGTGGCAGGGCAAATCTAGCAGTGCTTTGAATTGTCATCTGAAGAAGCTGGCTTTTCCTCTGGGATTGTCCAGAGAGGTTTTTAAGGCCATATAAGATCTCTGTTCTATGCGTGTTAACTTGGATGGATGTGCAGGCATATTTTTTATAATCTTACTTTGTGGCCTGGATTGAGAGCCCACCTATAGCATATGGGTGCAGACTCTCCAGAGCTTGTGGTGTACTCATATATTCCTGTTTCCTGAAATCACTTTGGAAGTCTAAGGAACAGCTTGAGAGGTGTAAGCTCTTAATCCTGGCACTGAAATCAGTTCCCTTAGATTAGGCAGTGTAAACCTCCCAGGTCATGAGATGCAGCATCCTCAGAGCATGGAGCTGGAAGTGATCTCTTCTGTACAGCTTTAGGGAGATTACTTAGATTTCAGTAGAGGGGACTGGGATCGCTCTAATGAACAGTGAGAATCAACATAGTTTTTTTCTCTGTTCCTTGTCTGTTTCTTTCCCTTAGAAAGCCTTAGCTCATGGGAAATGCTGGTAAGAACTGTCTGTGTTGTCTTTGTATGTTTTGGCTGGAAGACTGAGGCTGTCACTTCTTATGCAGTCTTAGCTGGAATTTACTACTGGAAACTAGTCTGAGTTAAAATTAAGTGCTATTTTTGACTGGTCAGATTTTATTCTCCATCTGCTACATAATCTGTTTTGCCATGGTGCTGCACAAATGCTTTTTCTGGGATGAGAAATGAGGTTGTTAGGGACAGAAAGAGGCAGCTGTTGAGTAAATCTGCTTTTTGTGAGGGCAGTGCTACCTTAAAAGAGTGTGTGAATCTACAGACAAAGATGCTTCTTACTTATAGAGATTTTTAAAATTTTTTTTTCAATCTGATAATGTAACAGAGTTCACCATGGGGCGAAAGAGGAGGGTAGAGCTTTCTTGGGCTGCTGTGAGGCAGCAGGTCCTATGTGACAGCATAAACCAGCAAGCGCAAGGGGTATGTGCTGGTGAGGGACTACTGCCTGGCTTCATTATCCTTTAGGCATGGTAGGAGCAGGATCTAACTCTCTGATCCCTGAAGGAAGAATGTTCTTGTGTTAACTCAACATGGAGCAAACTCATTGTAACAAAACACATCCACAATACATAAAGATTTGCAATCAATGCACATTTATTTCTCTTTATAATTCATGAGCATTGTTTTGCCAGACAAAATGATCTTTTTTGAGTACTGAAGCCATCCTATCTGATTGCTGAAACCAATCAATATCACTAAAAACATAAACTATGACAGTGATCATTCATAAAGGCCTATTTTCTGCAGGTATTGTTCTGGTAGGCAGCAGAGCCGTAGAGGTTGTTGATTTTTTAAAGCAAACTGTAGTGTGCAAATAAATCCAAACGATAAGAATTCTCTTCCAAGAAAATGGTTTTTGAAATATATTCCTAAAAATTCCATTCATCTATTACATGAATTTACTATCTATGTTCTGCCAAGAGCTTTGTGAAGCAGAACTGCTTCCTCTTCACCCTGTGCCTGAGTACAGACATCCACATCTGCACTACTGGGAGACAGACTAAGAGGTTCAGTGTTTCTGTTGAGGACTCTGTGAAGATTTCAGGGCTTTATTTTCAATGGAGTGAGAAGATTTTTTTAGTCTCTTTTAATTTTCCTGGATTAATAGTCTTCAGAAGAATCCAGATGAAAAAGAGGTACAAATTGAACTCCATGCTATTTTAGTAAACTTTGCATAGTCAGGATATAAAGTAGGGTTTGATCATTTCACCCAGAAGCTGAAGCTGGTGGTCAACAAATGTCTGATCTTGGCTCAGAATAAGTACGGTGAACAAATTGTGCTCCAGGGACGTGCATGCCTTGAATTATGGAAGTGCTGTAGAGGTCACACGTGAGATATGGTCGTGAAGGTGATTTGTTCTGGTGCAGTTCTTAATACACTTCTAAGTAGGAAGGATAGGAATTTTATTTTAATAAACTCTAAGATTTCTTTCCAATTTAAAAAAGGTATTGTCATACTTTCTGTGACTTTCTGAAGTGTCTGTAAATAGCTGGAATAGATTAGAAAAAGTTCAGTGCTGAGTAGTTGTCCTTGCTGATCTGAAGGTGAGAGTGGGAAGACGTTATAGGCACTGATTAATAATCTATACATCTTCACTAACCATGCAAACCTTTGTGGTCATGCAAGATTAAAGGTCCTGGCAAGGCTGATAACAGTCCCATGTCCTCACTCAGTTTTTATCCAATCTGTTGCCTGAGAAGGATTTGTAAGGGGTACAGATGCAATTACAAGTCAATAGGGTGCTAAACTTAGAGTTAAGTGATGGGGAAAAGGAGTATAAACTCCAACACTCCAAACCCTTATGATCTACTTTTTTTCTCAGAGATAGTAAGCCAGAACTATCTGCTGGAACTAGTTTAGGATTTTATACAAAATAAAAAGGCAGGGAGATGTTGGTGTCTTACTGTTTATTTTTGCCAATTATTTTCTGAATGTTTCTCTGTCATGCTTTTGTTGGTGCTGCCCTGCTGTTCTCAGCAGTGTCAGTTACCAAGAATTTTAGAATGACCTGGTGAGACTTTCACCCTTTTTTTGATCAATTAAAACTGGATCAGCTGCCCCTTAATGCATAGTTACAAGTTTTAATGGTTGGTGAGGTATCTAGTGAAATGTTCCAGAGAAGACCACAGTAAAATTGTTGTCTGAGATGTTTTTTCAGGTTCTAAGCACAAGAAATGCACTAAATTTACCCTCTCAGAGCAAAGCTCTGCAGAAATCATGGGAAACTTTGCAGGTCACAGAACAACCTAAGGAAACCAGGGACTCCAGGCTGATGACACCACATGTTATAACTCCCGTGGTGTGTCTGTACCGTGCGCTACAAGATGAAGCACCAGATGTTAGAAACCACAGGGTCAGTCACTTAAAAGCAAATGGGCCCAAGGTAAGTTAGGACAACACTCAGTGCACTCTGCTGGGAGTGTCCAGCTAGACACACATCCGTCCTTTTTCAGAAGCTGTGGTGGGTTTACTCTGTGTCTCCCAGTTCCAGTGCTGCCCAGCCTTGCTCTCCAGGCCTCTACATTCAGGGTGTACCTGTGCAGTACGTCTGTCCTTCTTGTCTTCCCCCCTGCCCCTTGCAGCCATAAGAACAACCCAGCCTTGTTCTCTGGGGACAGAGATCATTCTCCAGTATCTGCTGAGAATCCTTGAGTCAGCCCTAGAGCCAGGCTAATTAGTCAGAGCACAGCACCATGTTGACACGGCCATCCTGCTGCTGGGAGCAGAAATGAAATCTGTGTGTTGTACCACAGACAAGCGTGCTCTCGTGGAGCTGGGATGTGGATCTGTGCAGTAGCATTCTGTGCTGTTATTTCCTGTCAGGCACTGGGTATGAGCTTTGGTTATCCCAATTCCAGCCAGAAGACAGTCAAATAAATTCAGTTATCGAGAAAACAGCCTAATTGTCTGTTAGGTACTATGTATTTCTCTTCTGGACTCTGTGCAATATTATGTTAATCTTGTTTATGTTAGATTTTCCAAAAAGGCGTCCTTTAAACTAACACTAAAGACTGGCTATTCTGCTCCTCACCAAGAGAGATGTAAAAGTAGCCCATGTGCTAGGCCTGTGTTTCTTCTACACACCTGCAGAGCAGGGCAGTAGTCAGTAGCTTAAAAAAAAATTATGATGGATAGCAGCAATTATAAACCAATAATATACGGGAAACAGAAAAGATTGCAAAGAATTTCCTGCCGTATGCATTTAGGAGGCATCTGGACTACATCTGGGAGAGCACACACCCAGGGAACTGCAGCTTGCTGGAGGTGCATGTCTGTGCTATCAAGAATAATGATAAAATGGTGCTATTCATGTTTACTTCTTTGTGTGTTGAGGGGAGGCATGGAATACTCAATAGGAAGCATTTCTCCAAACAGATGGAGTACAAGGCAGCATTAATTGACTGAGGAGTAGGGGAGATCACCTTGTGAGCTGTTTGCTCACTTCATTGCTTAATCATATTCAAGATGATTGATAACATCCCTTAAAGAGTGAGGTACTGTGATCGTGATTAGCATAAGTGGTGACATGTAAATATGACCGACCTTAACATTTACATTTTGGCTTAGTGGCCACAGGGACAAGCTGATGTGGAGGAATGCATATTGCTAATGAGTCATTAAAAACAAGGAGGGTTGGAACCCGTCTGAAAGTTGTGCCTGCTGTGTCACCAGAGCAGAGTAATTTCTTAAAAAAGAATTGGATGCCTGTTGAGAAAATTGCAGAAGGAAGGAGAAGAGTATTTCCTAAAGAGTATTTTCTAATGTGTGGAAAGTTTTCAGGTGGTGCTTTTTTTTTTTCCCCCTGGTCATTCCTCTCCCCTAATGAAAACTGGTTATGGATCTGACTTTCTGAAGAGCTACTGAGAATTTTGGTCAACTGGTCTCTTCACTTTACATGCACATTCCTGTAAATATTGAAACAACTTGTAGTTGTCTGTGAGGATGTTTAAGAAGAAACAAAAAAACACCCCAAACCCAAGCTAGGCTTCCTAATTCTACTGAAGTAAATTCAAACAGTTTTCCATTAGTGGACAGTGGGCTTTTATCCTGGCCCACTTGTGCTGTCTGTCGGAAGAAGCAGCCTTTACACCAAACTGCCAGTAAGGTGTTCAAAACCTCAGTGCCTCTGCCTTCTGAGGGTCATTGTAAGGGGCTTCTCTTGCAGCCTTTAAAATTCCAACCTTCAGCTAATAAATTTAACTTCATGAGTACACCAGGGGACAGTGATGACTTGGCTTGTATTTTTAGACAGGCCCTAGGCTGATTCTTTGTTCTATCAAAGCTTATATGTTCTGGAAGTTACTATAAAATATATTTCTGTTTGATCTTCCAAGGCTTGCAATTACTCTCATATTTTCTTTTCTGCACAAAGACTGATGCAGGCAAAAAGGAAAATGCTTGTTTTAAGGCAAATTTATTTTACTGGAGATGAGCAACAATTTGTATCTGATGGATGAGTTTCATGATGGATTATTCCAGAGCTTCAGACATAGCTTGTGGGGGTCTAAAACTCATGTGTGAGATAGGGGGCAAAATGCTGTGTGCTGTAGTTAATCCATACTTGTCAAGAAAGAGCAGCACAGGTCAACTGCTGGATCCTTTAATAACCAAGGTGTTACATCAGCACTAATTACATCCAATCCTTCTGCTCTGTAAGTGTCCATCCCTGGAAGGAGTTCAGAATAATTATGGGCTCAAGAATCATTCTGAAGCTGAAATAGAAAGACTTTCTACTATAAGAGCAATGTTTTTCTAGGTCTCCCTCAGGAAAAAATATTGTTTACATCTGAAACCTTTCTCACAGGGTTTAGAAAACTAAGTTGCCTTTTTTTTTCCTTGCTGAACTAGCCTCTAAACACAAGTGGGTTTTGTAAAGCTGTCAAGATTGATACTTCTTTGAGTCGTAACCTGCCTGTGGGGTTGCATGGTTCAAGAGGGCTGGTAGATCTGCCTTATTACAAACCTCTGTGGTCCTTGGGAAAAGGAAATATGTTTAAAAGCTTTTATTTCCTTGCTTCTCTGTATGTTGTTCCTGTTTGGCAGAGTGTTTGCAGGATTCTGTAGCTGGTTCCTACTGAGTGCTCGACTGCACCTGAATATCAGCTGTGAAATCTGGGCTGTTCCACCTCTCCTACCCCTGCAAATGGGCAGGTAACTGGACAGAAATACCTTACTTTTTTCCTACTCTTCTGGGGAGGAAAGGGCTTGGACATTGAGGTGTAGTACCACAGGAATTAGAGGTACCTGGAGATTTCTGTGGGAAGCATGGGCTGGTTATTCTGGCTCTGCTCCCTACTCACTCGATGCTGTCTGCTGGAGGCTGAGCTGGACGTTGGTGACTGCAAATGTTGCAAGTCTGTCTAATGCACTCCAATTCCCAAAGTGGCTTTTCTGCGGTCCCTTGGCCATAAAAAAGGTGGCTGGTCATATCTAAACGCAAATCTTAAGGATATAACATGCCTGGTAACACTTTCCGTAGTGTCCAGAGAAGCTCACAAAAGGAGAGGAAACATTGCTAAAACTAAATGCAAATATTATTAAAAAATAAAATGCTCTGATTAAAGTTATCAACAAAACAGGATATGCACAGTCATCTAGGGAGCAGATGACTTACTATCATCATAAGTGGAAGTGCTATCCCAGTATGCAGTAGAATTAATTATTTTCCCATTTTTAACTTCAGGCCTGTCGATCCTTGTGTGCTGAGGAGGAGGACTCCATACAGACTTGCTTTCAAGTGAAAAAAACAATCAAAGAAATGAAGGATGTTGACGTTTCATTATTTCCTTTCAAGGCTTTTCCGACCTTTTTTAATTGTGGTGGGGTTTTTTTCGTTTTATTTTTTTTTGTCTATGACTCCATTCTCGTGTCTTGCAGCTGTTGGGCTGACACAAGAGCGGGGGTGGTTGGTTAGTGAAGGCTTCTCTGAGTGCCTCAGTTTGCTCTGGGTAAGTGCCGTACTATGGGCGAGGCCTGACACAGACACAGGAGGTGGCAGTGCCATCAGGTGGGCTGAAAAACTGGACATTACTCATAGACCATTTGGTTCATCTGGTTGTTTCCTCACTGTGTCTTACAGAATCTTAACAAGCACCAGTCACACTGAGCCTGATTCAGGATCCAGGCAGGTAAAAGCGTGTAGTGTTTCGTGTAGCAATGTGAGACTGAACTGTAGGAGTAAAAATTGGACCTTTTGGACAAATTGCATCTCTGATTCATGCAGTTGGTGTATGGTCCATTCATGTAGCATTTTGGGGAGTTTCTGATATATCTGTAGACAATATTTAATGGAATTCTTTTGTGAGACTTCTGTGAAGAAGTACACATTGGGTGGAAGTATCGAGAAAAGGAATGTTCCTGAAGAATGTTTCTGAAGGCAATTTCTGCTTGTTTGTTGCATCTCATGTATAAAAGTAACATCATCATACATCACATACGCTGATGTGGATATCTGGTTGAAAAGAAAGGAGCTGAAAAATATACTTTGATTCTAGAGTGAGGCTTGAGGGTGATGTGTGTAATTATTGTGCCTTAAATAAGCTCTGAAAAAGAAATAAGACTCTTCCATAAGTGAGTTTCTTCTCTTCCTATCTTTTTCAAGCTCTGAGGATAAACTGGCAAGATTCACAGGTCCTAAATATGAAGCTGCTGGATGAGGGGAGTGCAAAAGCAAGTCAGTGTTGTCTGTCAGCCTCCAAAGAGGAGTTTCTAAATGGTGCAGTAAGCACTGAACTCAATCCGGATACTTTAAACAAAGCAAATGTGTCAGAATGAGGGCAGAAAATATCTTATCCCTCAATGAGGTTCAGAAACTGATGTGAAAATGAGATTGAAGTATGGGAAGTGCTCGGAGGCCCTAACTGTAAGTATAGACACCATTTCTGCTACTACAGAAAAAAACCTCACCCTAAACCAAACAAATAATCCCACAACAAAATAAACAAACAAGACTCAAAGCTAAAGAGTGATTAATTTTCATAAGTGAAGTACGAGACCTTCAGGTGACAGTATTGCTTCAGGAGACACAGTGGCTGAAAATACCACTCTCCGTGTTTTTTACCTTTCATTCTGTTTTGAAGAAATTGCTGGGGTTTTTTTTTTGTTTGTCTGTATTTAAACACAAGCTGTGTGTGACCTGTAAGCGTCTTTTGATATTTACAGAAGATTTCTTATAACTCCACTGCTTGACCTGGTTGTAATCTTTTGGTGATTCTTCCTTTGCAAGTGTGAGTTCCACTTTACCACCCAGGAACGTCTCTGCTTTGAGTTCTGAGCTGTCAGCCACAAAAAAAACCTCTCAGAAGTAAAGCACAGAAATCAGCTCCAAGTGTGTAGAAAACAACCCAGATGACATGGAAGAGATATCCAGTGCTGGGTAGCCTTGTTCCATGAAACTGCACAAAGAAGAGCTGGCTGGAATAAGCAGTTGTTCTTACTGCGTGAAGAGAGGTGTGAAATGAAGAGAAACAAAGTGTGGGAATGGTCACATCCTCCAGAACTGCTTGAGATAGTCTTTCTTCTTATAGTTTCTTCTGGTTTTTTTTTTAATGTATTTTTCTCATGTTCTGGTTTATAGCTAGTGTAAAAGCTAACGTCTACCTTTGCGAAAGTTTAATTAAAATTATAGCTTTGAACACACAAAGTTGATGAGATCCCGTATTCAAAAGATCTCCTGAAACAAGGGAGGCAAATAGCATAAACCAGAAAAGGAACATTTGAAAATGGGCATGACACCCCCACCCAATTAATTCTTAGAACATAAAGAAAGGCAGTAAGTAATAAATCTTCCATGCTCTTCAGTCATTAATGTGGCCTCTCAGAGAAAGCTGTTAGAATTTGAACACCCTGCATGACATTAAAAATTGTGAAATATTTTAGGATGTTGTTTCAAAGGGCAGAGAGGTAATATAAGAATACCTGAGAATACTTAACATGTTGCCTGGTTTTGTATCTCTTTGAAGACTCAAAGGTGAAAAAGCATCATTTTAAATAATAGTTTTTGTTGTTACTAAAAGTTAATTCTAGGTATTTTCAACCAGCTTCCTGCAAGCATGTGTGCTGGAACACAGAGAGTAGGAATTTTGCTTTTGCTTAGTCTACAACCTCAAGCAAATCCCATTTTCTTGTCAGTACTCTGGGCTTTAATTTTTCTTTCCCCCCGCTCTGCAGTGCCCCAGCCAACCTGATCCGGGACCTTTCCACCTGGGGTTTGTATATGTTAGTAAATTGATGCAGTAGAATGGGCCCCCATCACTTTGGGGATCTCTGGATGTGCTTTCATTCCTGTAAGAGCATCCCAGTTGCATTGATTTTCCCCCACTCAAGTCAATATTAGGAGGTTCTTAAGGCCTGATTTTCCATAAAAGATTACTATCAGCCCTGGTGTCATTGAATTTTGTCCTCCCTCTGATTTCATTCTTGCAGTAAGACATGCATGCTGCATCCTTATGTTTTCTGAATCAAACAGCCAAGTTTTGGTGTTTAAATGGGCTTTTTCTTTTTTCTGGTTACAAAAGAACTTCACAAAAATTTAAAGAACAGAAACCTGCCACAAGAATGATTTTTTTCGTCTTTTGGCTCTGCCTTTAATAACTGTGGCAGTGCTAGAATTGCTAAGCTGTGTGATATTAACTGAGCTGCAGTCTGTATCTAAGAACTATCAAATAAACCTTTCATAGCAAGGGGAAGGTTGGTTGGTGTTACAGCCGAGGTGTCTTGTTCTGTGGTGGTTCCCTCGCCCCTGGCACGGTGTGGTGTTCCCGGCTGTTCAGACACAGAGCCCATCCTGGCACAGCCAAGCCTCCTTGTGCTTTTTCAGCAACGTGTGCCTTTGGTCTGGTTTTGTCTGGCTGCAGCTCTCTCTGTCAGCAGCTAATTTTTAGTGATGTTTTCCTGGTTCTTCCTTTCTCCATGTTGGTTGATCCTCCTCACTCTGCTCCCTGCTGGACAATTGTCCAGATCAGCACAACCCCCAGCTAGAAGTGGCCTTAGTGGAAAGCTTTGCTGGCTGTGTAGGATGGGGGACAATGGACACCCACCATCCTTTTGGGATGGCTGTCAGTGGAACTGCCCATCAGTAGAGCAGAAGAGCAGGAGCCAGCTGGTTCCTTCCAAGCTCCTCACAGTAGAGTTACTACAGCAGCACAACTCGTGAGCATTCTCAGGTATTAGTTATTTCTCATTCCTCTTGCTCTTCTAAATAGCATTTGCTACATTTTCTCCTCCACACTGCGAGGGTTTTTTTCTGTCGCAATGTTCTGCCGTTTTGTTGTTTTCATTAAGGGTGAGGGGCCACTTTTGATGCCATTAGCCATTCTGAGTTGTGTGCCGTGCTGCGAGGAGCCCAGCCCTAACCTAAAGGGTATGGTTACTCCAATAAACCAAGCCAGCAGCATGTTTTTGGACCATGAAGGACATGAGACATTGCTATACTGGATTTTTAAATCTATTGCAGTCTTAAATCTTCCATGGTATTGATTTCCTGTAGGATAGATATCCTTTTGCATTGGTGAACTAAAGTAATGCTGCCTGTGGAAGCCTGGCCCTTCTCACAGTCTGATGAAAGACTTCGGTAATCTCAATGGATCCAGACTTTTGTCCTGTTTTTTATTTGGAATTATATTAGAATAATCATCCACAAAAGACATATTTTGTAATCCTGCTTTGTACTTCTGCAATTCCAGTCATGACAGTCTCTGCCAGAATGAGAGAGAGCACTTCGGAGGTCCCAGTTGGGGTTCCTGGCTGCTGTGGGATGACACCAGCCACACCTTCAGCAACACAGGCAGCAGAGCAGACGGGAGCTGTTATGCATTTTTAAAAGAATGTGTAAACAGAACCAGCGGGGAGCCATGCAGTGTTTTTTGTGGTCTGTCATGAAATCATAAAGAGCTCTACTGCTCTGCCCTGACCCTCCAAAAGTCTCAGAGCCTGGGCCAAGAAGCTGTCTAAGGCTATAGATAATGTGGTAACACAAGGATTTCAAACAAAACAAAGCTGAAGATACAATCAGTGGAGAATGCAGAGTGTGTGTAGTGGCTTGCAACTGATGAGCTCAGACGGGCCTGATGTCCCTGTCTGTTTAAAAACCTTACCGACAGTGCCCCATTCGAGCAGGTGTTGCCCTGCAACAAATATGAGAAATACCATAGTTTAGAGCTTTAAGGTTTCTTCTCTTCTTTCCTCAACAGCACTATTAAAATTATAATGTTGGCCTCTGAAATAACACAGTAAAGCTGAACTTGCACAATTCTGTTTTGTTTTGGGACTCTGGTTTTGATTGTTTTCCCTGAAGCCAAACTGTTTCGTGGAGAAGCTGCCAGCTGTTTGGTTCAGCCTAAACCCCATAAATTTCCCTGCGTGGAGTGTCATGGCTGTGCAGGATTCCCTCTGTGCTTATTGTTCTCGCAAGTTGCTGATCAAACTGCTACCTCAGAGCTCATGACTGTAGCTTCAGGGGGCATCTTCCTGAAGTAGTAGTTGCAAGCTGAAATTTCTGAAAACACATTTGAATATGGACATGGTTCAGGAAGTCATCTAAGTCATAAGTGCCTTATGGGCCAGGAAGGACATTGTAGTTTGCATTTTGGGGGAAGGCTCTGCTACTTTGTTCAGCTGTAGTGTACACCAGTCTGCTTCCCCGCTTCAAGTTCCGATGCACTTCACTTTGTTGCAAAGTCAAAGGGGTTTTGTGCTCTTGTTAAGCTTTACTTTTGACAAAAAAAAATAAAAGGAAAGAAATGTGAACACCTGTGTGGAAATCACACGTAAGGCCAGTCTGATGAAGGTGTTTGTTTTGTTTGTTAAGAAACGTCTGGCTTCAGCACAGTCATCTGTAATGGCATGTTCTGAGTAAGTGAACATTGCATGAACACTCCTGCTGTTCCCTTCTGCCCGCTCTTAGACCTTCTCTGTCTCAACCCAAGGAACATTTTTGTGCCTGCTTGCCAGCTTTCAAACTGGTTTTGTAGATTATATGTTAGAGAATAATCAAGCACACATGGAACATGGAAAGCCTAATAGAATCCTAAACTAGAATAATAGGATGGTTTGGGTTGGAAGGGTTCTTTAAAGGCTGTTTAGTCCAGTGCTCCTGCAATGAGCAAGGACATCTTCAGCCAGGTCAGATCGCTCAGAGCTTCATTCAGCCTGGCTTGAATATTTCCAGAATGGGGCATCTGGCACCTCTCTGTGTAACCTGTTCCAATGTTTCATTTCCCTAATTGTAAAAAACTTCCTTATACTTAATCTGAATCCTCCCTCTTTTAGTTTAAAACCATTACCCTTTGTCCTGTTGCAACAGGCCCTGCTAAAACAGTGTTCCTTCATCTTTCTTATAAGCCGCCTTTAAGTATTGAAATCTGCAATGAGGTGTCCCCAGAGCCTTCTCTTCTCCAGGCTGAACAGCCCCAACTCTCTCAGCCTGTTCTCACAGGAGAGGTGCTCCAATCCTCTGATCATCTTTGCGGCCTCCTCTGGACCTGCTCCAACAGTTCCGTGTATTTCCTGTGCTGAGGACCCCAGAACTGGATGCTCACTGCAGAGGGGAGGTCTCACGAGGGCAGAGAAAAGGGGAAGAATCACCTCCCTCGTGCTGCTGTCCAGCTTCTAGGCAGTGAAGTTAGGAATCTGTTACAGGAGGCTGCTCAGGATTTAGACTGCATCTTTGGGAATGCAGAGTAAGGGCACAGAAGCTATAGTGTGTTGGTGGGATAGAAAGGACGAATGCTCAGTGTTTAGGTTTCCTGAGATGTGCAGCTAGTTGGGTGAAATCTGCCACTGCATGGAAGCCCCCAATTTGAAGTATCAGTATTTTGATCTGTAAAACATTATTTCACAATTCACTGCACTCCTTTCCCACCTACCTCTCTTCTCCTTTTGCATTGCTGTGATAGTGCATTGAAACCCCTGCAAACACACTGAGCTAACGCAATCCTAGTGGAGCTACAGGCTCAGATCCAACTTCATTGGACTTACCGTGCGGTTGTGTCTTAGTTAAATCCCAATTCCTTGCTAAAGTTCACACTGTATTACCAAATTGCCTGCCTGGGAGGAAGTGTAGCTAGGAGAAACCCTGAGAGCACAACATTGTGGAGTGTTTTACAGAACCGGGTGAGGACAGGAGAGCAAGTGTTGAGTGTGGTCTCTTTGTTGGTCTGATATGCAGATGACTTCACTTACCTTTCTTGAACCACCCTGATTTACATTCCTGCTATGAGCAATCAGAATGAAACTGGAGCTCTCTCGGCTTCTCAGTGGGAGTCTGGCCAGGATCTCTTCAGGCAGCAATGACTTCATGTGCTGTGTCAGCAGCTCTTTCTGATTTGAGGATGCATTCCACACTCTGTCTTGTGCCTTTGTCAGGTGATGCAGGGTTTTTCAGCCACCGACTGGACTAAAATGTACAGGGGTTTCTTATGTTGTGTGCTTTTTTTGTTGTTGATTTTGTTTTGAGTTTTTTTTTAACCTTTTGGCAAGAAAAAGGTTCAAAAATTTGCCAGAGGCAAGGTACAGGGTACCCCCTATGTGAAGTGTAGAACTGGACAGTGAAGGCTTGATTCTGAACTCAGTGAAGTGGGTTGTCTTTAAATACATGGTACCACCAGTTAGCAGTGTCTTGATCTCTACAAGGCAGAAGTTCCTGGTACCAGCAAGTTGGAATTATTACAACAGCATTTGCAGAAACCTTTAATACCCACTGGAGCTCCAGTACTGCACAAAAGAACTCTTTTATCTGAACAATCTGGTAGCAAAATGTCCAAACATCTTTCAGAATTGTCGCCTCATCTTTGGGGCAGATTGTGAAACCACAGTGGAATCCCCAGGCTAAAATGTTGTTCAGCATAAGTCTGGTGCTCATCTGAAGACCACAGCCACACTCAGTGCCTGGGAGGCAGCTGGGTCAGGGCAGGATTTCTGGCATCTCTTTTAGAAGGATACCAGGACTGCAGCTGTGCCCTCCTGTTATGGGGCTTGTAAGGAATAAAATTCCTTCTTTGCTCTCTGGCATCGGCTCTGACCAGTCTTGTGTTCTGAGTGTGGGAAGAAAGAGAACCCAGCATTTGTGGTTTGTTCTCCCTGTTCCGCCTTCCTAAAAATATTGTGATTAGCACTGATTTTCCTTTGTTCAACAGCTATGCCAGACACAGAAATTTCTGATATCTCTGGACATGCCTTGATTTCTGTCATGTCCTGAAATCGACCCGGGATGCTTCTCATAGGACATAAACTGCCAAGAATCCCTGGCTAAGTTTTATTTGCTGTGTGCTACTTGTCAGTAGACAGGTGTGAAGATGTGAGTGTGGACCAGGGAGTTTCAGAAGGTCTTTTGCTGTTGTTGATAATGTAGACAATGGCAGAAAACAAACTGAGAAGTTGTAGAATTTTTAGGCCTTTGTAATCATGCTATTCTGGTCCCAATGACAAAATTACTGAATATTTTCTAGCTTATTTGAAAAAATATATGTAAGTGTATATATATATGTACATAAAAGGAAGTATAAAATCAATGAAAATTTGTCTGCAACAGCACTTATGTAATGCGTGACAGTGCCCTTAAGCATAGCCTCCATGTATTTTGACTTCTTGATATGAATACTGAAATAGAGAAAAAACAGAGAAAATGTAATGTGATTTTAGAAAATGATTGATATGTTGCACTATTTATGCCAAATTTCACCTTGGCGTAGTCCTGACATTATGTGAGGTTAAACTTCGAAGAAGACAGGATACAAATGTTTCTCTCTTGCCCTCTGTAAGAAAGTGAAGGGAGATGGTAAAATGAATACATCTTTATTTCTACCTGATGAAGGAATTCTTTTCCAAAATAGACTTTTTCACATTTATTGATTTCCTGTGTTTAAAATCTGCTTGGAAATTCGCCAGTATACAAAATCTTTTCCAGCTAGATTTATTTGTCCTATCAAGATGCTTTTTTAATTTATTTGATAGTTTGAAGTATGAGGATGTTTCCTCAGTGAATTTAGTAAAGCTGGGATTTCCCTTGAATTCCATAATGAAGAAATAAATGGCTAAATTCTAGAAATTAAACACCTTGAAAATATCTCTGACTAGATCTGAGACTCTTCAGCAAATGCACGGAAACAAAGCAAATCCCCAGTACATTAAAAAATACCTGCATCCTAAAATTGTTAATTAAAATTATGCAATACCACATTTAAAATGGATACTGATGGACAAAGCACTATCACTCTGCATCCGTGTTTGAGGTGGTCTCTGACACCCATGTCCAACCTTTCTAGCAGTTAATAAACTTTGAGGAAAAATCTTTGTGGTTTGGAAGTTCAGGAAAGCCTTGATTTAGTTTTGCTGCAAAATTCTGTGTTTGATATCTTCCACTTGGAGCAAGCAGGAATTCGTTCCTGGAAAGATCCTGCCTGCATCTGTTCCCACTGTGCTTCATCAACCGGGCTCCCGGAGCCAACTGGAGTGTCTCAAGGCACAGCTGTTGGCTGAGGGGCTCAGAGGTTTCCTGTGGAGAGATGTGCCATCTACTACAAGCCATTGCTCCTGAAGCAGCGTTAGCCAGTGTTTGATTCAGATCCCGGCTGGGGTTTGCACACAGCATCCCCGCCCGGGTGCGGGGCCTGCAGGCCTGCCCAGTGCCTGTCTGCGTGGCTCAGGCAGCTGCACCCCGAGAGTTGCCACCGAATAAACTGGCACGTCCAAAGTGTGAGAGAGTTGTTAACACAACAAGCAAGAGTGCAGGCAAAACAGTTCCTGTCAACAGCAGAGCTGATGAGACTTGATTTCCTCAAGATTTATGTCCTGCATGGGAGGATTACACCCTGCATGGGGTGGAGTAGCTGATATCTAATAGCAGGCTAAGATCCCTTTTGCAGTCTTTTTGTCTCCAGAATGCTAAATAAATCTCTCTCTCCTCATTCTAGCTGGGTTTGATGTAATTTAAAGAAATTATCATAATTTCGATTTCAACCTTTTTGTCAAATTATAAACTGACCAATAAATTCAGCACTTACTAGTGGAGAGACAGATAGACAAGTATATCTAGAATATGATCGTAGGAAGCTCAGGTTTTTTACAACGTCATTTGTGCTTTGAATGAACCAGAACTCCTTGATGCAAGAAAATTTTCAGTGGAGTCTGACTTGAATGTCATTACGAAGGAACATGATGTTGAAATTCATAAACTCAAACTGGAGAAAGAAAAGAGCCCCATTTATTGCTGGCTCTAGCTGTCATTTCCACAAAGTAATTTTTACCCCTGGTTGTATGTTGCATTATTACAAAGAGCATGATTACGTGGAAGGTGATTTGAGATTAAACTTGCTTTTCTGAATGGCTTGCAATAGGTGTAATGTAAGGCACTTTTCTGCTGTGCGAATGGATGTTTGCTTCTGGATTTGGTTTGTGTTTTTGCACTGCACTGGACTGTGGCAGTCAGTTTAAGGATATTACATTTCTGGAAGTAGCTTAGAAGCACATTTTCAAGTACACTTTTTTACATCATGTCTCTTAGGACTTGGGAAAATATATATCTATGTAGAGAAAAACCTTTATGCCATTCGCAGCAAGGGAAAATCTGATTTTGCTCATAAAATCATTTTCAAGGCAGAAGATACTTTCAAGTGAACAAATTTTTCATGGCAGACCCCAAAGGCATTATGCTAACTTGGCAATACAGCTCTGAAATGACCAAATCTTTTGATTTGAGAGTAGTGTTTGTTTTCCACCTATCACCCAAACAAATAGTAATAATGAAAGATTGAAGTGATCAGTTTGCTGTTTTTCTTTTTCTTTTTGTTTTTTGTGTGCTTTCAAACATTGCCTGGTGTGTTTCTGAAAGTCCCACACAAACAGAAAAATGAAATTGCTAATCTTGACCAAGGCCATGTACATTCTATGCAAGTTAATTCAGTTCTAGGGGGTAGAAAATATGAGATCCTTCTGGTATAGTTTTCTTTTTTTTTTTCCTTGTGGTGTTTTCTTAGATACTTTGTGTTTTTTAAAGAAGGTTTCTGCAATAGTAGCACTAACTGGGTATTTCACCCTGTTAGTATTTGTTTTAAGCTGTGTGCTGACCCTGCTTCCTGTGAGTGATGATCTTATTCATGGGGTTTTAATTCCAGTCTAATCCTAACACGTACCTGAGTAGCACTTTGGTTGAAAAATGCTCTCTCCTTTTCAGGCCTGATTGTTTTTTTTTTACTTGCATCTTTTAATTTTCAATTAAGAATTCTGTAGTGAATGAGGACCTGGACTAAAGCCAGTTTAAAGCCATTGAAAGTCTTTTCATTGACTGCAATGGGCTTTGGATCTGACAGTAAGTGTATTAAGAAATACTTATTAGTGGATTGTATGTATAGCACAGACATCTAACACAGTAAAACCAGGGGCCACCTGGTCCAAAAGAGACTGAAATCTGCTTTATTAACCAAAGGGAAGTTCAGCCGGTTGCAGGAAATATTTTTGGTATTTTATCCTCAAACAGCACAAGCTTTTCTTGTTAATATAGATGTAGCCTGGTTCCTGTCGCAACATCATCATGCTGGCAGTTTCATTACCTTGGCACAACAGAATCTTTGTCCCCAAGTCCCCATCCCAGGAACACTCCTATTGAAAGGAGACACTCGTGCCCGCATCAAAACATCTCCTAGAATACATCGGTGGGTAACGCTTAAATTTACTGCCTGCCACAAGATGGAACCCGTTAAACCTCTTTGAAATCAAATGGTAAATTACAATAATAGGTTTAGCTGTTTAGGGAAAAGATACATTAATCTACAACATGGTGGAGCCTTTTACCTGTAGGTTTTGTGAAAAAACAAATGTATAGGAGAAAAAGATTTTCAAGCCCACCACCCTGTTTTTTAGCTCTTCAGCTGTCCCTAGGCTCGGTGAAGAGCGTGTTATCCTGCACAGGGCTCACTAGATGGCAGGACAAGATAACCTTGAGGAACAGGGAATTTCCAGGGACTGAGACAAAAACTTGAGTTACAGTGAAATGGAACAATTAGCAATAAAAGGGAAAAAGAAACTGAGTGAGAGACAGAAAGTTTGTTTCCCTGTGATTAAAAAAAAAAAATTGAAAAATAGCAAATTTAGATTCTTAAATTGACATTCCAACAAGTATAATACAGTAATGGCTAAATTGCACATGCAAGTGTGGAAAAGTGGAGTCTTTATTTCTGAGAGACAATGGAGCACATTATAAAGCAAATAGCTTGACAGTAATTTATCCTTGTCTGTTTTTAGTGAAGACCCATGTGTTTGAATAAGAACTTTCTTCATTGTCTCTAGAAGCTCCTCTTTCAGATAAGTCGCTGGATTCATAACCTTATGGCTCTGTTGTGAGAAAATGGATCACTAGAAGGAGAGATGGAAATGGCCCTTGGGGTCATATTTTTAGCTCAGCAACACTGGTGTTAATCCAAAGCAAGAGTGAGCAGAAACAACCCCATTGTGTAATACAGGTCATTCCCTTGTCAATAGAGGATCATTCCCTGGAGTGAATTTTCAATCTATTTGTCTGGCATAGCTGAGATGTCGCTGAACAACTCATCTTCTGGCACTTCCTCTGGATTAGTAGTCACCAGATAAAGAGAATGTCTGTGACTTCACTCCAGAAGCAAGAACCAGCAAAATTTGCTTTCTGCAAACCATGTTTTTACCTCTCAGTGTGTGAACACACCATTGCATCTGTATTACACTCTTGCTATCAGAACTGCTGAGAGATCTCAACTGTCTAAACAGCAAATAGCTTACCTGAATCAGTATTGCAAAACATACCAGAGCACACAACCTCAGCCTCAGATGATGGTATTAGACTGAGGGACTTTGGGTTTTGAAACTGGAAAATTTGCTGCTTCACAAGATTTCCACAGAAATCACAGAATTGTAGCATAGTTTGGGTTGGAAAGGACCTTAAATATTGTCTCCTACCAACTCCCTTTTCGTGTGCAGGGTAACATTCCACTATCCCAGGTTGCTCAAAGCCCCATCCAATCTGGCCTTGAAACACTTCCAGGGATGGGGCAACCACAGCTTCTCTGGGCGGTCTGTGCCAGGGCCTCACCACCCTCACAAGGAAGGATTTCTTCCTTATGTCTAATCTAAACCTATTCTCTGTCAGTGTGGATCCATTCCCTCGTCTCCTGTCACTATGTGCCCTTGTTGGAAGTCCTCTCCTTCTCTCTTGTAGCCCCTTTGGGTACTGGAAGCTGCTCTAAGGCCTCCCTGGAGCCTTCTCTTCTCCACGCGGAACAAGCCCAGCTCTCTCAGCCTATCTCCATAGCAGAGGTGCCCCAGCTCTCTGATTCATCTTCGTGGCCTCCTCTGGATCTGCTCCAGCAGCTCAGTGGTCCTTCACATGCTGGGATGCAGCACTGCAGGTGGGGTCTCACAAGGGAAGAGCAGAGCGGGAGAATCTGCTCCCTTGCCCTTCTGGGCACGCTGCTTGTGATGCAGCCCAGGGCATGGGTGGCTTTCTGGGCTGATTTTGGAAATTCTTGGTCAAATTAAGACCAAGTGTTTATAATACACAGGAGGCTTAGTCCCTGAAGTTCTGAACTTAACGGAATAAAAATTGTGAAAATTTGGTAGTAAGTTGTCTTGTAATTATGAAATAGTAAAGGCTTTAAAATTTCATTTATTTGGAAATTTCTGATTGCATCAATTAATTATTTTAATTTGATGGACTAGTTGTTTAATGATAATAATCATCCAGAAACCCAGTTAATAGCTGTTAAAAGCTGTTATTTTTTCTGCTACTCATCTACATGGATTTCAATGTGGTTGGAAGCATAGCTCTGAACTGAGAACCTGCTGCACTTCTAGACAGACTCTTAGTGTTCAAATTGTCCAGTACTCTGAAATGCAAACTTGTGCATACAATGATAACAGGAAATTGAAATAAATTAACAAATGAACACCAAAAATTGATTTTAAAAATGGTTTTGTCATCTTTCTTCTGTAAGTTCTGCCTGCTGCCGTATCTGTCAGGGTCTTTGAGTGACAGGGCTAATCTGGTTCCAGCTCTGCCTTGTCTGGGACCAGTCTTAAGATCTATGGGAATATAGTTACCTTTGAAACTTCCACACCTTTTCTATATTTGGTTTAAATTAACTAGCAGATTCAAAGGATACTAGCGGGAATAGATAGCACAATCACACCAGCTCTGTTCTGTATATTTTCTATTAAGAATTTGGGCTAAAAAACCTAGCAAATTGCCTTAGACCAGTTAAATAATGGGACCAAAACTCTCAGTTCATAGTTCTAAAAGTCAGAGGATTTAAAATCTTAGTCCTTTTCACTTGCTCTATTTATCCAGCTTATTTCCTAACACAACTTCTTATAACTTCCCCTAGAGACTAACAAAAAGTTATCTCTGGTGGGATGTATTTGACCACATGATCAAGCAGGAACATGGAATATTTGGTTTCAGCTCCCCCCTGCTATGAGGAAGTCACTTTACCTCATTTGTTACATTTGTAAAATGGTGATAGTGGTTGTGATGTCCTTCGTAAGTATTTTATTTATAGAAACACCAAATATTATCGTACTGTTTGTAGGATGGAGCTCTATCCTACTATATCTGTATTTTTTGAGAAGTTAAGAAACACGTTGTGTGAGTGTGGGCACTGAAAAAATCTGAACCTCCTTCTAAAGTTTCTGTGCACGATTTTGTGATTTCATAGGGGTGTGAGGGGGAAAAAAAGCCTAAACGAGAGAGCAAATCTGGTAACTGCAGGCAGCTGGCCACCTGGGGTTTTACAGGCTCTGATTCTCTTGTTCTGGAATCTACTGCCTTGCTTTTTCTGTCTTAAAGTTCCAAAAGGCCACAATCCATCATGGATGTCCAAGACCTCTTCTACTTGAAGTAATATAAAAGAAAGGATCCAAGCTGCTGATATAGCTTTCTTCACGTGGTGTATGTTGCAGCTGTTCACAGCTGGGTGATAGATTTGCTGTTTCCCCACCAGGGAAACCTCCCCGTCTGAGACACACTGGCCTCCAGGTGGGGGACCAAGTGGGACACTGACTGTTTCCATCTTTGCAACCCTTCGGTAGTTTCCGATTCCCTTTTTGTTCACTCTCCAGGAGGTCACACGGCTGGAAAGAGAGAAAGAGAGTTTGTCTTACAGCTCTATTTAGACCTAAGCCTGGTTAGTAGAAACAGCATTCCTCACAGTTGCAGGATAATGTAACATCATAAATAGAGCTATCAAGAATGTCAGGCAGCCTTTGTGGTTGTCAGAGCAATGATGTTAAAAGAAAAGGGTTTTTTTTTCTTTTTTTTTTTTTCCTAAATAGCTTTCCTCAAACTGTCAGGAGAGCACCTGGTGAAATGAAGCTTTGCTTTAGCTGTGTAGCTTTTGTTCTTAGAGATGGTTTAAGTAATAAATATGATGAAATAATTATATAGAAAAATAACAACTTCATTTTCATCAGAACACTAAGGGGTGGTTGTGATTCTTCAAAATGTCTTGAATACTTGAGAAAATAATTGCAGCTGGGATACAGCTGAGATACTCCACACAGTATCCCAGTATCTGTGGATAGCAGAGGATGTGTAGTACCTAAAGAAACAGGGGGAGTGAAGGTTAGATGCTCATGCTAATTATTCTGGAGATGGTTGATTGGGAATGAATCACCTCTCATCTCATTAGCATTCAGCAGCACAACTGCTGGATGAAAAGGAAACAAACACTCGGGATTGCAAGGAGAGGTAAAAGGGGCCAGTTTCTCTGTTGATGGCGGTTTTACAAGGAATTCACTGGAGCTTGGAATGATTTATGCGTGCTGAGGACCTGGCCTTAAGGAACCAGCTGGAACTAAAGTTAGATCTTAAGGGGGCTGTGAGGTGTCCCTGGAATCTCTGCAAAAGCGAGCAGTGGGTTTCTGGCTGCCGGGGGCCTGCCCACATCTGTGTCTGATTTATCAATAAATAGATCGTTTCGTTGCTTTCTACAAACGTGAGGGAAGAGGACCATAAGACTTACAGCATTTGCTTTACTGGCCTTACTGATAAATCCTCAATCCCAGCCCCACAGCTGTTTGTTCTTAATTCTCTCCACAGGAGATGGTTTTGGCTAAAGAAGCAGCAAGGGTAGAAACAAGGTGCTTGCTATTATCGCTAATTACTGCTGTTCGGTGCCTTATTATCTCTAACTGCTGGCTTTGCATTTAATGAGGATGAGTCTCACCCACCCCACCTTTTAGTGCCACCTTCTGGCTGTTGGCTGCAGGATGTCAGGGGAGCACAAAGCAAGGGGGAGTCTCGAGACTAGTGTTGGAACTGCTGTGATATCTCTGGAATAAAGGTAAAGAAAATATTAGAATAAGTTTATTTCTCTCCTGCTGGTAAGCAGGTGCCCAATATTGATACCTCTTTTGTTCTTGTTGTATGTTTATAGAGGCCAGAAAAAAAGAGTCTTCCCCTTTTTTGGTGGCTTTTGAATGCCACTGAATTAATCTCACTGTGACCTGCTTCTTTAGGGTATAGTCTGGTGTGACTCAAACCAGAAGCAGAAGAAATTTCAACTGTTTCTTTTTTAATAATGTTGAATGGTATTTTTCTCTGTTCCGGACTTGGCAGTGAAGCCCTCTGGAAGCATGTTTTGGGTTACTTGGAGTGGTTTTCTAGCTCTGTAACAGCTATTCTCAACAGCTTAAAGCCTAGGACAGAGCATTTGTGGATGGTGCACACCACAGAATGTTTCTGTTGACATAAGATACAGAAATGGTCTAAGTCTGGTTTACAGCATAAAAGGCTGTAGTAAAGGATACAGAAGTATGGCAAGCCTCATCCACTGCCACAGGAGAGCTCTGTCTCTATAGAATTTTGGTGATCAAGGTTTTGCTAGCAAAATATGGAATGCTTACTTATTAGAGTAAGAAAATGATTTTTTAAGAGTGTTTTCATGCTGAGAAAAGAGGTATAATATATGTGTATGCTTCTGTAGGAGAGTTTGTGTGTGACTAAGAGAAGAGAGACAGCTCTGCTCTCTTATGTCAGCTGTGAAAGCTCAGGAGTAGCTCACACCCTCAGGGCTCAAATACACTTTGTAGATCAGCTAGAGCCTCTACAAAGGGCAGCAGCCCACAAAAACTGATGAGTTACAAGATAAGTGGATGCAGTTCGGTGCCTTGCATATTGAACAGCTAATGGGGAACCCAAATGCTTTTTGTTGGACTTTCTTATTTTCTCTACAGGTAAAAATAGACTTTTGTTTGTTGTTGTGATCCCCCAAAGTCCTTTCTTTAAAAGCTGTGAATAATACAGCTAAACGTTACAGATTTGTAGGGTTAGCAGCATTGTTGGAGGTTAGCACAAAGATGTCAGGAGCTTAATAGCAGACCTGTAAATGATATGATGCCTAGGACAAACGCTACAATTGTTGGAATTTGTAGCAACATCCTAAATAGAAATTATTTCATGGGCATAAAGATAAATTCAGGCACCAACAGATATTCTTGGTTTCTGCTGTGATGTTTTTGCAAATAGTACCTGGCTGTAATTTACTATAATGTATTAGAGTGAAAGCAATAAAATATGAAGGCTTTTTTCTTACTAAGGTCAGTAAACCTGGTGGGTTTGTAATTATGGCAGGGACATATAGGAGCGAAAATATTGTGGTCATATTCATGCTTTGTTACCAATTAAATGAATCAAAGAGCTTTCTTGAAGAGCAGGAAATCCTTTTGTGAGGATATATGTTCTCAATACAGGAGAGCTATTCCTCATCTTTCCTCATTCCTCCTCTTTCTCCTCCTCTCCTTTTGTCATTCCCCCTTCATTTAATCTGAAAGCAATTTTCTCTTAATTAAAAATACTTCTTTTCCAATTGAATCCATGATGTCAATACAGCCTTGGTCTCCATTGTTTGGGTTAGTTAACTTTTTAGAAGGGAATGGGAATTTGAAGGTGAGGGAAATATTTTAATTGGCCATTTTAGGGGATTTCAGGAGATTGAGCTATTTAAAGTCTCTTGCTCAAAACTCCTCCCTTTTGATGCCTGACTGGCATGGTAAAGACTGGTTTCAGAGCAATATTACCTGCTTGACTACTGTGTAAGTTTTGAGGGCTGCTAGTAGAGATTATGGATTGGGTTTGTGTGCTACCCATACATGGTCATTCTTTCAGTGACTGTCACTGCAGCTCTGGAGCATCCCTGGTGTATGGCTGTGGCTACAGAACTGTGTTTTCCTCTGAGATGGGCATGTAAGAGGAAGATGATTGCCTTACTGTAAGACACATTCAGCTTTTTGATGCACAAATGTGTGCTTTTTTCAGAGATCTATTTATGACCGTGTTCTTGTATGAGGATCGCTTCTTTCCTTGGATGATTCTTTTGTTCCATTTTATTTCTTGTCTGTGGGAATGGTCATACACAATGCTTATGGAGAGGTGAAATAATTTGTATGAAATGTTCATGCAAATGTCCTAAAAATCCAGAGAACAAATTATCTAACCAGTTGCCTGTCCTGTAAAAAAAAGCAACGCAAGTGGCAACACAGCAACCCATGCATGAGAACTCAGAATGCTAAAATGCTGTTTCAAAATGAAGTAGGTCAATCTGTCTTTAAAAAGGGAGACTGCTTGCACAAAAGTGGCTAAAAATGTCAGATAAATTGATCACTGCAAATGTTTGCCCTGCTCTAACCTTATTTTCTTGATCACGTAGCTCCCATTAATGAATTTTTATGAAAGCTTAGTGCACATTTATTAATGAACATACTGCTTGAACCAGGGGGCTGTATTTTTCATCAGGAAGTCATCCTTTGGTTTAAGGCAGTTAGCTGTGACCACCTCTCATCATAAGATGAAATTCTTCTCATTCCTTTATTTAGCAATCTGCACCTTCTGTGCTGGTACAATACTGTCACTCACCCCACAGTGGGGGCAGAAAGCAGAAAACTAAAATTGACTGCAAATGGTGTTACTTTATTGATGGGAAGCAGCAGCTTGGGTTCCAAAGCCCTGCTATCTTAATGTTTTTTCTTTTCCTTTGTGGCTTTATGCAACATCTACTGCTCCTCTAAGCCCACAGCGGAAATAATGAGTGGTGGATATGGAATTTGCACTGGATACAAGCTGTATCATGAAATAATAGGATGGTGCTGGTATGAGGAATAGGACATCAGGGTGAAAAGAGGAAGATGGGAAGGGATTGGTCTTTTGAGCTTGCACAGGAGGTGTGTGCTGTGATCTGTGAGGTTTAGTACCCCAGTTATTCAGACTCTGTTGCCTTATAGAGCAGACAGCTCCGTGACATGCAGAGTAGTGGTCCCAGTGCTGAAGCCTGGAATTAGCAAATAGTGCCTGTTCAATACTGTGGCTCCGATTTAGTCAGTAGCCTCCAAGTCAGTAAAAGAAATATATACACATTCTTTCCATATCATGGTTAAATATTAGCAGAGGGAATATCAGCTCCTGTCACCTAGGTGCAACTGCATTACAATAAACTGTGAAGCAAATAATCTATTTTTTTGTTTAGTTGTTGGTTTCTTTTATGGAACAGTTATTGATGTAATTAAAACTGCAAGGAGAGAAAGCAAAATATTGTAATTCTGCAGATATGTGGGAAACTAGAGATGTTTCACAGTGTAAGTCACTTTGAACTGACTCAGTTTCGTTGCTTGTGGATTTTGCTGAGCTTGTCAAACAGAGAGAAATGACGTTTAAAACCTTAATGGTGAAGCAGCTGGGAATTGCTAGGCAACGTAGTAGTTTCCTACATACAGTGTCATATCGCTGCAATGGCTTTTTCTATCAGAAGTATCTTTTAAGAGTTCACCAAACCAATTTTGGAGTTCCAAACACAAACTTAAATCTGGCAGGGTCATCTTTTATTACTGTGATTTCAAAAAAAGATTTCTGTCTATCTTTTAAATTAGGAGGATACATAAGTAATGAATATCTTATAGGGAGGAAGATATCCTTAGCTTTTTTCCCAATAAAACAGGGAAAAAAGCAACTTCTTTTTTGGTGGGGGAACGAGTGCTAATAAAACTTGGTTTACAGAATCGATAAATTTGGTACGAGAATAAAAACTAGGTACTGAATACAGCAAATTTTATGCTGCACTTGAGGAAATATTTAATGACTCCTGAGAAGGATGTGAAATGGAGCATGGTTGGGTGGTCAGCTCAAAGAATTTAGACAAGACTCTTTAACCTCTATTTCAGAGTGAAGTGACTTTGTCTCTGACCTTGGGCCATTTGTTTGGTTCATGACATGAGATATTTGGAGACTCTACTCCTTCAAGTTCATGCATATTGACTGACTCCTGCAGTCACACAGGGCCATGCAGATGTTAGTCCTTGTGGCATAAATGTGCAGAAAGGTGTGTATTTTGTAGGGTTTCTTACAGTGACACTGCTGTGAGTCGGTGCTGCCCATGCTGATGTTACACTGTCAGCAGTGTGCACTCAAGAAAGCAGACAGCAACAGAGAAGGGGAAGAAAGCATTAATACTCAGTTATAATGGGCTTAATGTCCTGAAACTTACATAATTTAGATTTTTTTATTTACATATTTCCTAGTTTCTGGGTTGAGCTGAAAACACTGGCCTCAGTTGGGAAGAAAAAATGTCAATGAAATTTCTTTTATCAGCTTTGGAAAGCTTCACATGGGCTGCCTGACAGAGAAGATGCCCTCTAAAGCTGTGTGTCCAGGATTTTTGAGAAGAGTTCAGTCTTACTTTTGCATTCAGTGATGAGAGCTGAAGCCCCATATGCAAGCTGGCATAGCTTTAGGGGCAGATGAATAAATGTCAAGCTCCTGAATCCTTAAGTCTTGCTGTTTCACCATTGACTTAGACCTTGTAAACCTATCTGTGTGGGAGGAAATGGAACAACTGCATTAAACTTCCATCTCTGACTTGAGCTCCACATCTTAGAGCAGTGGATCCCGAGCTAAAAGTTAACACCAGTTATTTCAGAGAGGAAGGTGCGAGAAACTGATCAGAGGCAGGTGCTAAGAGGACAAGCTTTGGTATAGAACGATTGCAGGCTTCCCTCTGAAAAGGTAGCAAAATTTGGGGTGGAGAGCACCACACTGCCTAATTCCCAGTGTGTGCTGGGGAGGGAAAATGAAGATAAGGGAAGAGACTGCCAAGAATTGCTGTTTTAGAGGAGGTGCTGCATTTTCATCCTCTTGGTAGGGCATTTGGAAATCATGCCAAAGCCCAGCGCAGACTGACAGGCATTGCCGGTCACTTGCAACAGCAGCAGCAGCAGCACCAGCACCACCAAGCTTTCAGTATAGCCTCGAATGTTTTCGTAACTGCAGCTCCTCCTGAGTCCATAAGAAATGTGTGAAATATATACATGGAAGGTCAGCGTTTGAAAACGCATATGGAGAGCACCATAATTATCTGAAGGTAAACTGCCAGATATTGTGATGGAGTGTTTTAGCAGGCTGAATTCCTGAACTGACACACTTAGGTTGCTGATCCCATTTATATGAGCAAAAAATCTGAATGACTGTCTCCTGTCCAAATTTACACAGCTGGAATTTTATTATTTTAGAAATGTGCTGTAAGGTCCCCTAGGGAGGAACATGATTAAACTTTGTCCTTGGGTAAAACACAAAGCATTATCATCTCGTCTTCGAAAGGTTTCGCTAATCTCAGGACTTCAGCATGGAACTAAATTTAGAAGGTCTGGATGCCAGTGGAGGTGGTTCATGTTTTCTTTAGACAGTGACAAACAGTGTATTCTCAATCACTCCCTCAGGTCAGAGTTCAGCTTTCATCTTGCCTCTGGTCAGAGGCTGGGTGACATCCTGAGCAACTGGCTCCTAGTGGTTTATGATGCTGACTGACAGTGGAGTAGTTTACTATATGATCTACAGCCTTTAATTGTCTGGAGAGACATGGAGTTGACATTTGATAAGCCATTCATGATAAAAGAATAACTGCTACAGAGAAAAGAAGAGGAGACAACACAGGATACAAACAGATGCATTTATTTTGAGTGCTCTAACTGCTTTTTAAGTCTGATCTAGGGGTACATGGTGAAAAGAATGAGGGAATAGGACCATCACTGCCATTGTATGGGTTTTGTCAAAAGGAAACTCAGCTTATCTGAGCTTTTAGGTTAAAGCACTGTGCTGAAATGGAATGCTTAGAATCTTATGAATTAACTTTCCTAGTGTGAGCAAGCATATATTTGTGTATACAAATCAATAAAGGGAATCAGCATTTGCATAGTCCATTACAGGCGTGAGCTAAACTTAACAGCTCCATAAAGTGAAAGCTAAGGCCAAGATGTTACATTTGCACTAAGGCTACCCTCTGCTTCCAGCAGTATTGATGACAAAATCAGTGCCAAGCAACTTGTTTTCAGTGTCCTTTATAGTGTCCTTGACTTCCTTGTTATTCAGTTTGCCCTCTTTATAACAAGAGGCTATGCTGACTGCTCAGGAAACAAGCTAAACATCCACAGGCCAGCAGAGAGCTTGCAGTAATTGTAACAACAGCCACAGCAGTCCCTGAGACACTTTTGCTGTACTTGACTCAGACTGGGCTTCAGCTGTAGGAAACCTGTGACCTTCATCAGTTGATTTATAAAATCAGAGGGTGGCTGTTTAACCAGAAGCAGCCTTATTATAAAAAAAAATGGTATGAGAGGATTTAAGACTATGGTGTTCTGGGCTAATATGTATTTTTCTAGGGCAATCCTTAAAAATATTATTTAGAAATCAAGTATTATGCGTAAAATTAAAATATCCCTAAAAGTTGTCAAGTGGATGTGGGGATAGAAAACCAGAGTCTGAGTCCTGTTGCTTAACAGAAGAGTTAGATTTTCACTGGTAAAGATATTAATTCTTCATTGTAAATCCTCCACAGCTAGTTCAGGGATGGTTTACCTGCTCCTAAGAGTTGTCCAATGGCTCTGACCCTCCCACTGAGATATCTGGCTACAAACCAGAGAGGGGTGGAATGAGATCTGACTGGTAAATGCTTTCTGATTTACAGCTTGCCTACATTACCTGTACTTTGGGCAGGCAGGGTCATAGCGAAGAGAAAGAATGCTGCCAAGTAGAGTATTGCTGAAGAATATCTTGGAGAGAAAAGGGAGATTTTTAGCAATGATTTTATGTGTCAGATTAGCAAGATTTAAAGTGATGTTACTAAAAGCGACCCTGAATTGAGTTTCTTTGAAATGAGGTTCTATTCTTGCCTTGAATTGGATGAAAACTATTAAACAGAAGAGCTGTTAAGAAGCAAGGAGGGTTTACAACTGAAGTTTAGTGGCAGTAAGACTTCTGCCCTGTTGGCCTCCCCTTTAGAGACATGGGTTGTGCAATCTCACTGAAGTGGGTGAAATCCTGCTTTTTTCCACCAATCCTCATAAGATACTCAGACTGAATTACATCCTTTTATCTAATGTAGAACCAAAAATGTAGCGTACATGGACCAAAATAAGTAAGTGGTGATGAATACATTCTTAAATTCTACACTCCATTATGTATTGTTTCCCTCAGATCTGAAGGTATATGTGGCTGAACACAGATCAGAAGTCAGAGATTTTTGTGTGTAGTAAATCGGCAATGATTTTCCTGGTACCACACCAAACTTTGGCTGTTTTTGTCATGGCTGGTAGGAAAGAGGGGCTCTATAAACCTCAGACCTGCCCAAGTTCATGCAGATGCTGCAGAGCATGGCTGTGTTCCAAGAGATGTCTTGCCTTGCCCAGAGTACTGTGCAAGGAGAGCGAGCCTGCTCCAGAAATTCTAACTTGCACAGGAGTAAGCAATGCTGAGATTCTGGGAAATGTTCCTTTCCTGGATGTTCAGAGGAGGCTGCTGGAACTGAGGGCTGGAAGAGTCTCACCAGCTTCTGGACCAACCAACGCTAAATCATAGTTGTGCACAATCTTCTCAGGACAGGTGCAAGGTTACTCAGTCAAGAGGCCATTTAACTGCAGCAGCCCGTGCCTGCTATTAGGGTAATAAGAGGCTGCTGAGAGGTAGCTTTAGTAGTGGGAGTTGTTGTGTAACTTGGAGCAGTCTCAGAGATGGGCTTCACCTTTGTCTTTAAACCTACCTTTCCCCACTTATATTCGGCACAGTAAATTGGCCTGTATCATCTCTTACCTTGTATATCTGAAAAGTGTAACAGCTAGTGTGTGGGTGTGTGTGTCTTGAGCTCCTCTGGGCATTCCTGTCTACCTTTTCTCTCTGTTTAAATAAGCAGTTTTCCCTCTCACCCCTGCCCCAGTTGTTTGCAATCTGAGAATCTGTTTAAGATTGGAGCCAAGATCTTCAGATTCTAAATTGTTGCTATGAACAAAGCTCAGAGCCAAAGGATACTCTGGAAAGGCTGTTTTTCACATGCTTATAATTTTGGAAAAATAAGAGAGAAAGCAGCAAAAATCCAATGGGAATCAGAGGCAAAACTAAATTTAAAGACAGTCCCCTCTGAGAATATGAACAATAAACTTAAAACAATGTGATATGCAGGTCGAGATCATGGCACACTTTTAACTACTTAGCAAACATTTTTAGCAGTGTTTGAGCCCAGCACACCCAGTGTCAGTTGCACTCCTTCCCCCAGTGAATTAGAAATATTTCACAAAGGCAGGGAAGTGTTATTTCTGTTTTCTACCTGAGTAAGCGGATGCAAAGAAGTGAAGGCTGAGGGTTTCCAAACTTGGCTGTCCAGTGGGAAATTTCCTGTGGGACCTGCAGATAATGTAACGTTTCAGATGATGTTCATGCCAAAGCCTCATGGCTTGCTTGAGCATTAGAGCAGGTCTTTTACTTGGGTGCTCCATAAATACGCAGTAGAATATTCTGACTGAAATCTTGCCATTCCTGTTCAACCACTTTCTCAAGTGAGTTTTATTCCTTCTCTAGAAATGGCAGAGTATTGTCATTACTGAACTACAAAAGGCTCCACTGCCATCAGACCTAAAAAGTCAGTAAAATGGAAGATGCTTGCATTAATGAAAATCACCTGCTAGCAATTAAAACAATACTTTCTAAGCAGAATAGCTGAATGTGCCATTGATTTAATGATCCTTGGCAGTGACTGTTTAGCTGGATTTACAGGAAGCCTCACATGACATTTCATTAGTATCACAGTGAATTAACTTTATGGCAGTGTAGTGCTTAATCCAATTTAGACTTGGTATTATTAATGATACTACCAGGGAAATAGTTTTTAAGGCAATTAAACAGCAATATGTAATGTTGCCAAGCATCACTACTGATATCCGATGGCATCACAAAATAACACATTTTAAACGGGAACTGAAAATGGGAAGATAGCACTTCCTGGTGATTTAATCCTTTGCACTTGGAAGGCTACCAAGCCACATAAAAAACAGATTCTAGAAGATAACTTTTGGGAGAATGTAAGTAAATACATTCATCCTCCTGCTGGCTGGCAGCTTCAGCCACATGCAGGGCATGTGTTACCTCTAGCAAATGGTGCTTGGGTTACAAAGAGGGTGGGATGGTGGGGGACAAGTCCTCTCAACAAAGCCAAATCTAATGGCAGGTTAGAACCAACCAAAGCTTTCCACACTGAAACATTATTAGAACATGTATTAGAACACCTAGGCTCATGCTCGGGCTGGTGCAGACTATTGCAATCTCCCAGTATTTGTGTGATGACTTCGTAGCAGTAGATATCTTAAGTGAGTAGTGAGCTCAGATTTCAGGAGAATGTCCTTGAATGAAAGATTGGCTCCTTTCCTTGTGTCTGTGAGTGTTGCTCAGTAGCAGGTGCATGTATAAGGGCTCAACCCAAAACTCACTGACAGTGATTGAAAGCATTGCTGCTGGTGTGAGTTATTTGGGACCAGGAGTGGAAACAGGTGTTTAGGTATTTTGTTTGTTTGTTTTTTGGGCTGCTTTTTCCTTTTAAATAATTCTAGAATCGGTTTATATGAAGTAAAACAGAACAACAGAACAGGCTCATTTTGATCAAAATCCCTGCTCACATCAATTGTAATTTTGCCTAATTTAAGACAGCACCCATAATTATCCATAACAGCAAGGAACAATGAATTGGACCAAGTGAAGTGACAAATGCATTTTAAGAGATCGTAAAATTCCCATTTGCAGGCATCATTGTGTTAATACCCCATGACCAATAACCCATATCACCATATACGAAAGTATTATTAAACTATGGTTTATGAGGTGGGCTGCATTGTATGGTGGGCTAGCTGAGAGACCCTGCATTTACATGTTCTGGGTATGTCCTAATTTTTTTCACTGTCTCAGGCTTTTTTATTTAAGTTCCAGGAAAAACACTAAGATCCCATGGATAAATGTGTAGGACACCTTAATATCACCATTTTAAGCATCAAACTGTGGACTCTCTTGAGACAGTTTCTTTTATCTTGATGGATTTCAGTTTGATTCAAATTCTGTTCTCAATGTTTGACACACAGAATATTACAGATGTGTTTAAGTGATGCATTAGTTCTAAAGATGATTCTTATGCTAATCCTATTGTTTGTTTCTCTCCTTGGTATTTATAGCAATGGCAAAGTACCTTTTATTTTATGGCATCAAAATGTAGTAGGGAAAGGAAATAACTTGTCTGCACCCTTTACGCTCTAGTGTTTTACTGCCTACACCCATGTGCCAAGGACATGTGCTGTACTGTGGCATATCATTTAATTTTATTTCCATACAGTGATTTTCCATATCACAAGTACCTCCTGCTTGTTTGATTTTGTGTGGGCACCCTAATTTGTATGTATGGTTTTGTTTTGGTTTTTCTTCTTTAACTGAGGAACAGAAGTCACTTTTCTGTAACTTCAGTATGCTGGAATAGATCACTTTCTGTGCTGTGACTTAAATTGAGTAGCTGATACTAACAGGAACTTATATAACTGAAGTGAGAAGTTCAAAGCAAACAGTGTGAGTTATTCCCATAATGTGATGTTAAACTGTGGCCTTCCCTACTGAAAGTTTAAGTGACTATCAAAAAACTTACATGGTTTAAAAAGGAGATTCACGTCATTCATGAAGGAAAAATCTCTCAAGAAAACCAAATGTAGAGAAAGTGGCTCAGACAGGAGAGCCTTACTGCACAAATTTCTTGTGAGTGTTAGTGGATATTTCAATGCATGTTTTCCCTTTTTCTGTACTGTTCTGTGGGCCTCTACTGTGTTTTGGGCTGATTCGATCTCTCAGCTCCCATAGTCTTACATATTTTATTATGTAGCTAGACTGTGTGTGAAATGTATTTAAGCCAAAATGAACCAAACTTCATTGGTGATTACTGAAACTGATAGTTCTTCACCTTCCTAGTTCAAAGGCCCTCTAAAACCTGGTTCAGGCTTTTCTTACCCTTCTTCCAGAGGCCACTGTGCAGGCCAGAAAGAAGTGCAGTTACCCGAAGGTTGTTGTGGTCTGTGCTTGCTTGCTCCAATATAATTGATGACATATGCTCTAGACCTCACTAATGAGGCCCTGAGGAGATTGAGCAAAGTACTGGGAGTGAAGTTTCTGCTCATGAAGTAATATTAATGTGACTGGAGTTATGTACAAAGCCCCAAGCGGGGGATTTTGGGGAGAGCCTTCTGCAACTGTGGACCCTACAGATGTGCTCTTTGCCCCTGACACACAGCGTGTGTTAATGTGGGACCTGTTATGAGGAGGTTGTTTTGGAGAGTGAATAGGACAAATAAGGAATGTAACAATCCCCTGTAACCCATAAGCAATGTTAAACTACCCCCTCTTGGGCATTAGGGCTGGGGAAAACCTTCTGCATAAAGGGTCTGGATTTTCCTTTCTAATACCCCTTTCGTGAGATGAGCAGAAGTCCACACAGCAAAGAGTTAACCTGAAGGGTGATCATAATTCCATAATGAGTTCTGTTGAATGTCTTCATTTCCTTTGTTACCCCTAAAAAGCACAGCTTTTATTGGCATAAAAGTTGTCATAAAACAAATCGAATCCTTCAGTTAGATAAGGATTTCATTAATAACAGTCAATTAATGTATCAGTGCAGCACAGTAACGGTGTCTGAGTTTGTATTACAGAAACACCAATTCCCCTCTTTGTAAAATGCTTTTGTTCTTGGAAAGCCAAACCATTTGTGTTGAAGCAGTGACTGACATGCTGAACCCAAACTGTGCTGTCACACCCCACGTTCCTGTGCTGACATCACTGGAGGAATATGGGAGGTATCTGAGGACCTGGGCTCTGCACCTTATCCTCTTGTAGGTTTAGCTCTCAGGTACATTAATTCCTCTGTACTTTTCCAAGGGAGATCTGTGGTCTGCAGTTGATTTAAGGGTGGGAAATTGTTGCAGCCTGTTGCCAATTTGGCCAAGGACTTTATGAATCTAGAATCCCTAAACAGTTGCAATATCCTAGAAATTAGAGATGGAAAGGCACTATGAATATGATTGTTTGAATGCATGTGCCAAAGCAGGACTGTTTTGTGCAGTTAATTCTCCAGTGTTTTTTCCAGACAGAGTTTGAAAAGCTGTTATATGATGTTCACAGTCAGTGCTAAGGAATATTGTGTTCTGTGACACTTCAGTGTATGCTGCTTCAAACCTGTGAAAAAGCGTGTGTTCACATAACACATGTATGTGTCATAAGGGTGTGCCATTTTTCATGGCTTTTCAGAGAAAATAACCACTTTCCGGTACTAATGAACTTCTCCCACAGCCACTACTGGTACTTGGAAGTTAAATGACATTTGGAAATGAGAGCTTTGGAATATATGAACTCTAAAATGGTAATTTTCCTAGGGTATTTCAAAGTCTGTTTTACAGAATTTGAGCTTGTGAGCATCGCACCTTTTTTCCTCCACAATATAATGTAGACTTAGGAACTAGAAACTCACAGAAAATACGTGTGGGTGGGAGAGAGATCTGGACATCCTCTTCTTCTGCAGCCTTTGCCTGGGTGGTAGACGTGCCTGTGGTACAAGAGAAGTGAACGTTTTATGAAAGATACTTTTTGGTAGTAGGAATAAAATTTCAGGGGAAGTCTCTTGCAGCTGTAATTCTGTTGGAATCCCATCTATCTCTGCAAGTTTTTATGCCTAAATCGTAACTTGAATTTAACATCCTCTGTCATTGATGGTTCTGAAGTTAATAGTGTCAAATTCACTGGTCTTGCTCTTGGCACAAAGACCAGAAACTTTCTTCACCTGGAGAATATTGTTCCTCTGCCATAAAAGAGGAGCAGCAACTTTTTTTTGCCTGAAGAATATGTATTCTTTGTATTTTTTTGTCTGTTGGGTTATTCACAAAAAAGGCTGATTTTCAACTTTGTGACCAAGTTTCAGACTTCAGCCTATCTTGTTACTGTAGAAATTATTTAAGCAGGTAAAATACTTTCCAAAGGGGCAGAAAAACCTTTCTAATTCTCTCTGTTTCTAAAACTAAATGTCATTGCTAAAATGTTGATCTTTTATGCCAGAGCATTATGAGCTTCTGCTTCCCAGCAGATGTCTAACCTCTCTGATGCTGAATTAACCCAGAAAAGATTGAAGATGCGGGTGCTGTATGTGGAATGAGAAAACAAATATGAAATTCATTAAATTCCACTGTCTTCAACTAGATTTCAGTCAGATAATTGAATACACATAGCTGAACCCAAATTTTTAATCAGGTAATACTGGAAAGCTCACAGTGCAACAAAATAAGCATCATATTTCTGCACTGGTCCATGGAATACCTGAATTACTGACTTCTGTGTTTCAACTAAACTTGCAGTGTATATAAGCCAGGCATATTTTTATTGAATCAGTAGGCATTTCAGTGACAGTGTGGTCCTTCTCAGGAAGCTTCAGCTTGTGAATATCTCTGAACACGAATTTGATAGGAAAAGTGTAGAATATTAAATAGGTGAAAAAATACATGTACGCCTTTGTTCTAGGTAGGATTGCATAAAAATAAAACCAAGACAGTGAGACTTGGAGGGCTATTTCAGATGTTTCTGGCAGTGATAGCAGTTTCCTCATGCTACTTCTGACTCTCGCTATTGAGTGCCATTCAAAAGCAACCCCGAAATAGCTATGTGGGAACCTGTTGCTTTAAGGTTTGCAAACTTCTTTTATTGTTCCATGTTTGAGAAAGACAAATTCCCTCAGGCATTTAAAAAAGTTATTTAGAAGAAGGAACATCTCTAGGGAACAGCTAGTGACTAGGTAAGGAAAGTCATTTTGTTGAGGACTTTGACAGGAAATGTTGCAAAAAAATTACTGTGCTCTTTTGCTTGACTCAGGCTTATTTCTGATTTAGGCTGGCTTCAGAGGGGTTAAGGTAGTGATCAGGTTCCTGCCTGTTGCTCCTAGGAGGAGGTTAGTACCTAGTTCTTTTGGAAAATTCAAGGAGAAGCATTTTTTTCCTGTGAAAGCAGCCAAATATATTCTGCTTGAGAGGGGAATGAATGATGGAAGTACACACTGAGCTTCATCATGTAAAAGAAATTTGTTGTCTTACCCTTACTTCCTTGCCAGTCTCTTTGCCCAACAAGATGTCCAGTGAGTAAACCTCTGGGGCAAAATTCCCACCAATCTCTCCACAGTATGGGATCATTTGACTTAAGACTCGAACTCTCTGCACAGAAACACAAGCTGTATTTTGTACACCTGTTGTAGTCTCCTTGGATTCAGTAAGCTCTACTTGGAGAGGAGTTTTCAGTAGTGTTAACAACATCCTCTTGCATCTTATGTACCTACTCTTGTCTCCTTTCAAGAAGCAGGAACTAAACTGAACCTGACAGTTCGGAGATCACCCCAAACTGTAAATTTTTGGACTGAAGCATCAGGCCTGATGAACCATGTGAAGAGACAGAGAAGAGTTGCAAAATAATACTGTTTTATTTCAATGTCTTTTTTTTATATTCTGCTGAATTTTTCCTCGTTAAATGCACTGAGCCCTATGAAAATGCCACTGAATATGGTAATTGCTTGTAAAAATGAGCGGCTCTGTATTCCCCTTTTCAGTGGGGAGAAATCACTTGCTACAAAAGTACTATAATTTGTTGGTGTGAATAGATGGTCACTGCGGCTGAGGACGAGACAAATGACATTGGAAGCTCAGTGTTTACCCTGTTTTTGGGGTGACTGAGTTAAGTGTGGCTTTTGGTAAAGATGTTTTTGGAGGATGACACAGTAGACACCAGAACTCAACAAAAGTCACTGTAGGCTTTTTTTTTCCTGTTACCTAGATAAGTGAGATGTGGCACAACTATCCTGATGCTTTGGGCACTGGGACAGAGCAAGTATTTTCTACAGTGAGTCACCTTTGTGGTAGAGTGTAACAACATTAACTTTGTGCCTGGTGAGCTGAGCTGAACCAGCCACATCCACAACTTAATCCATTTCAGTCTCAGGCTTTTCTATTTTCTGGGTTTGATCAGCAAAACAGGCTTTTAGTTCCCTGCAGGTGAAGGCTGGTTCCATGGGGTTGTGTGTGTGGAGCCTCCCTGCCAAAGTCCCTGGTGTGGCTGCATCTGCTCAGCGGCCTTGGAGCCTCTGACCCAGGTGCTCCCTTAAAAAGCCTTTGCTGCCATGAAAGAGAGTAGCTGACCATGGGTGGGAAGGAAAATCCATCTACTTCTCACGTGGTCTGGAAAAAAGGCTGCTTTCGAGTTGATGTGGCTGTTGGAAGGACTCGATGGTTTGTTTAGTGCTGTTTAAAGGCATGTCTACTATTCCATCAAGCGTTCCCTAGAGTTTCCTGCAACACTGTATCAGCTGGTTATTTATTAAGGTCTTCATACAGCTTAAAGAGAGACACAAAGCAGAAACATTTGTAGTTTCAGTACTGCTGGGAAGTCAGAATGATTTACAGAAAGAGAGAAGTACAGATAATTGCTGTTCGAGGCGAGCTTGCATGTACCCTGCAGAAGCTTCCAAGAGACTGGAAAGGAAGTGCTGGCCTTGCTGAAATAAATGGCAGTGCTCCCACTGAGTTCCGTGGGGCCAGTGTTTTACCCAAAGACAACATAAACCAAGCAAGAATATTGCCTGGGACTGAAAGAGAGGTGGGAGAATCCAAGTTCAAACACTTCCGATTCAGGTTTCCAAGCCCTAATTCTTAATTTATGAAAACAAAGCTACAGTACAAAATGCTGTTTCTAGTTATTCAGTGAAGCTTTCTCCTCAGAGAATTTGCTACTCTCACAATATTTACTCCTAAACACAGTTCTCCCAGGCTTACAAAGACAAATGTCTGGCCAAAAAAGAAAAGCAATGGCAGTGGAGATCTAGTCTTGCCAAAGACTGGAGAATACTCCATATGCACGCATGAAATCTGAGAATCCTTCAACAAACTTCTGTTAAAATTCATGAGAAAGGGAATTTTCAGATTTCCTGGAGAGATGTTAATTAACTACTTCCTAGGACCTTGGCAAGTTCTCAAAAATTCAGTGTCAAAACTCCCACTGACTTGAACAATAGAGTTCTAAGTCCTTTGAGGTTACTGTTATTTGAGAGAGAACTGAAAATTTCTTACCTTGCAAGATCTGAGTTCAGGGCCTCACGCTCCTCTGATTTCCCTAGAATAGCTGGTGACATAAATAACACCTGAAACAGCCCTGAGCTGCATTCCTTTGAGTGCTTTAGGTGTTAGGGAAGTCATCAAATACAGTAGGAAACACAAAGCCCCCATAGTTTAGCTCTGGTAGGTAAGTAAATGGAGGCAAAGGATTTTTCAGAGTAGGTGTGTCAGTCTTTGCTCCCACCCTGCCCCCCAACTCTCTTTTGCTTTAAGCAATACACATTTTCTGTTAAAGATGTGAGAACTTGGCAGCCCAGTTAAGATTAATTTCTCCTTTTTACATTGCAGACAACTCAGCAGTGTGTGTGGTAGTATAAAGACAAACAAAAATGAGGGAACTCTACTGGAAGGGTTTTAATTCTTGAAGTAGGATTGAATCTGTTTGTTTTCTGAAGCCCAAATTTGTGACAGGAAGAGGGTGCAGATTGTATGTACTCAGGAACGTTTTGGCAGAGTGCTTCTGGGAGAAAACTGAGGATGTTGGAGGGAAAGGGTGCAAGACTGGCAGGGGCTGGTGTCACCAGAGTGAGCATGGCAACCCTTTTGGTAACCTTTTCTTCTCGTCGGAATGTGTGGGCTCCTTCCACCCCAGCCCTGCTGCCTGCCCACGTGCCATATCTGCCACAAACCCTCGGTCACTCCTGGCTGTGGTCAGTGTGCTCTGGGTGACTGAGCTGTACTAATTTTGGCTTCTGAGGGTTTATGTTGCTATTGCAGCAGTGTCTGATTATGGCTGGTTTCCTGTAGGGATGCAAGTGATCTCTTCCTTAAACCTGTTCATGCCAACACAAGGGCAAACCAGGTGGGGGGAAAGAGAGTGGGAGTGGGCTAGAAGAGAAAAACAGGAGTGGAAAAATAGAGAGGCACAGACAGGACCATGGAACCTTCAGGTTCCTAGGAAATGTTTCTTTATTTTTCAAGAAAATTCTTTTTGGTTCAGAGCGTATTTTTCTACCTGACATGGAGGAACACGGAATATGTACAACACATATGTTCGTTCCTTCATGTGAAAAGCTTAAATTGGAAAAGTATTGGAAAGAGAGGAGAGCTCCATTACCTGTTACCTCTGTCTGCAAATAAAACACCTGATACATAGAAGCTAAATCCTTCTTTCAGCATGGAACTTGTCAGAACAGCTTGTGCATTCCCTTGGTCTGGTCGCAAGCACTGGGGAGACCACATCCTATCCCTGACTTCTACTCCACTGGCAGAGCCTCCACTTTCAGTGCAGATGGGAATAAGAGATGGAAAACATTTTGTCTCTAACACAGGCATTTTTTAATATGCAGCTGCTGACAAATGTAAGCTCTAGTAATAGTAAATTCCTTTTGGAAGACAGATCTACAATGGGTTCTGGAAGAAAAAAAGTGTTAGCTTATTGTATTTTGCTAAGGTTTAGAAGAAATCTTGCAGGAATGTCAAGCACCTGGATTATCTAATCTGTTGCTATGGCTGGCTGAAGATTTTTAATTATCAAGAAATGGCTGATTTTGCAAAAAAAGCTTCTGGCCAAGAAGTGAAATCACAAAACCAGCTGCATCATGTGTTTCATTTGGATTGCTCTACTGCTAAGCCCTAATTCTGTAAGTTTTTAGACTGATATGCAATAGTCTTGGAGGGAAATAAGATGCCTCTTGTCTTCATTTCACAAAACACTAGTACCTCTCCTGGTAATTTCTCTGGCTGATGTCCAACGTGAATTCTTCTGTGTCTTCATTGCTTCACTGAGAGGAAAATATTGCCAGTATTCAAACCTGTTCTGCCTGACCAGTGTGACCAAAAGGATTGGGAAAAGTGTACTGAGTCTAAAATGTGTTATAGATAGATGGCCAGCAATCTTAATTATTGGGAGCCTTTCAGCCAAACTCTGTTTCACCATCAAAGTTAAAATTCCGTGTTCATGAATTTTTGTGCCTTTAACCTTACAAAGAAACTCACATTCATTTTATGTCTCTATTCTTCCATTGTTCTCTCCCAAAGTGGTGAGGAAATCTGCCTGTCTATTCTGCCTGAGGTGAGAGGGTATCTTGACACCTTTTCTTCCACCTGTTGTAGACAATGACTTGTGGTCTAAGTTCTTCCTTCCTGGATCTTGTTATCTCTCATGAATTAAACTCCTAGGCTGAGCTGCAATTCTATACTAAAGTCTAAAAATTCTGTCTAATGATTGCATGTTAGCAGCTTTTCTCGAATTACTGCCTATAAGGAATAAATAGTAGTGATTAGTGATAACATTTTGTGTTTTCTCTTTGCTGTTGATACCAGAGCACATCTTCAAAAGATAGGCAAGTATCATACCAGATGAGGCTTGGCAAAAGCTGCAGTAGAGATAGGTAGATGTATTCTTTGAGCCTTTGCTAATTGCTGTGAGTTACTTTCCAGTATCCCAGTGTCAGCAGCCCACGTGAGGTTCCTTAGAGTTCTCGAAAGTGGCAGGGTGCTTGGTGCAGAAAGTCAGTTTTTCTTTCTTTAAGAGTCTTAGAATAAGAGGTGTAGAGGGAAGGACAGGTGTTTGCCCCTTACACAGGGGAGCTGTACTCTCAGAATGCTGGACAAAGCAAAGGAAGACTCCAGAACCCCTATCACTTCAGAGGTAATAAATCAGCTGCTCTGACTTGGTCTCCAGGACCCTTTCCCCCTTGAGCGCACAGTGAAGCAGGGTGCCTAACCTGGATTCTTAAATCACACACCTGAAAGCACCTAGGCATATATCCCATAGAGTGCTAGGGTAGGGATAAAGTTCAGGCTACATCCCATCTTCCAAATTTTATCAATAAAAAGATTTTTTTGAAGTTAGAACTCAATCTTTTTCATTGTTTAAAAAAAACCAACCCATTCAGTCTCCTTCAGATCCAGTCTATCAATGTTGCCAACTCTTGTGCTTTTTACTGCCTTCTTGCTGAAAGATAGTGACAGGCATCTGTGAGCAATGTCACTGTCTGTGGTGAGGTGTTATTTGGTGAAAGTTTTCAGAGATAGATCTCCTGGAGGGTAAAATACCCAGTTAATGGAATTACATTAGTTTCTACTAGCCAAAGATGCAATTCTGATGTGCGTTCTCTTTTTTTTTTTTTAATAAGGCAAGTAATCTTTTCCATATGTGGGTTGTTCCACGATTTCCTCCACATCTAGTGATCTGGGGCAGACGGGACAGTCTGATCAGAGTTTCTGGTCATAAACCCTGTCAGACTGCAGATCCTGGTTGGAAAGTCTGCTCCTGAAGTGTTCGAGACAACCAAAGGAATTGGAGACTTTGGAGACCATGCTAAGCAGGTCAGCCTTGCATGTTCTCAAGTCCAAACAAGGGGTTCCAGCCCTGTCAGCTGAAAGCTACAGGGTGTTTTGTGGAGAGGAGCAGTGAGGTCTGAGCACAGATTTCATCCAGTAATCATGAGGTGAAAAGAGCTCCCTTGAGCTCTTTATTGCGGTTTGGGAGTTCCAAAGGTTCAGCAAATGTATGTTCTGATTCCTTGGCTATTCCTTTTGCTATTGTATCTAAGAACAGAATAGACTGGATGGGTAAATTTGGGACTACCTAAAATTTGTTTTGCTTGCTGCAAATCACGTTTTATTCTTTTGGGGTGGGTAATTTCCTACGGAGCATAACTTGTCACTAGTCACAAGAATACAGTTGGCTCTATACTCAAGAGCTGTTTCAAAGTAAGGTGAAAAACATCTGTAGTTTTCACAAAGTTAGTTCTTTTTAAAACAACAGCTGTTTTGGAACATCTGCAACCATATGTCAGCTGATTGAGCCACTGCAGAGGATAGCTTTGGCTTGACTGGCAGCAGCAGGCCTCCAGAAAACATTAAGAACGGGAATGGGGTACAATCACTGTTTCCACTGTGATGAGGTTTGGTGACTTTTGCTGATCGCAGTCTGATGCTTGTTGAGCCTGAATATAGTGCCTGGAGAGCTTTCATGTTTGTAACGCTGCCGTTTGATAGATTGTGCTAATTTAGTCAACCTCAGCACTTCTATTAGAAGTATCCTGATAATTCTGAGGAAAAACATGGATGCTTTGTTTGTAAATAATATACTGGGATTTTTTTTCCTAATGCTTCTAGTTACACACAGAACCATACCTACTGTCATGAATCCTTTGAACAATTCAGTAGCTGGAGAGTATTCAGGTACGCAGACATCAAGTCCATACAAGAGGAATGGTCTCATGAGTCTTGCATTTAGGCTCTCTAAGCACAGTACAGTTACCACAATCAAAGTGACAGAATCAGAGGAATTAAATAAATGGAAATTCAAGGAAGAGGAAAATAAACATCTTAAGTCCTCCCTAAAGCGAAAAAAAAAAGTTAGGATGAGAAATGGGGAAGTGTCAGACTTTTTTTGTTTGTGGAGCAGTTTACATGGGTTAAAGCAGTTGTTTTTGTCTGGGTGCAAAATCAGGCCAGCCGTGTGTGACCCTAACTTTGAATAAGTAGATGGGAGAACTGCATTTTTCTTGAAATGGACTCCTTACATTTTGTTTGTGTAATTATATTTGCCTGCTTTAGAATGTCTTGTGCAAAGACAAGACTGAAATCGCTAATGAAAGGAAGAGGTTTTGCTCAACTCTACTTAGATAAAGTGGAAATAAATCTCTTGAGCAAAAAATAAAAGGTCTTGTTTATTTCTTCAGGTGACTCCAAATTTATTCACTGAGTGCTTTTATGTTGCTGTTCTCTGGACTAAATGGATCTGGCTTTCAGAGTTTTTCCATGTTCCTCAAATATACCTGGCTTCTGGCAGCTTAAGGGGAATGAGGATGTTAGAATTATGTCTTCACAGGGCTTTGTTGCCATGATGGATTTTGGCTCTTTTTCGCTTCTCATAGACACTGTGAGGTTTTGTTTTAAAAGCTAAGTTGTTACAGGCGTACTTGCTACCTTTTGCATATGGACAGAGCATCCTTGATAGCTAATTCATTATCTCAGGTTGGGAACCTTGCCCTCAACCAACAGTTAATGCACATAGCAATGTTTCTTGGCTGTGTGCAGTCCTGGCCCATCTGCTGGAGTGGCAAGGTGCCTTCTCCTTGGGGTACCGCTTTGAAGGGATGATGGGTTTAATTTGGTGTGGTCTGGCACAGCAGAAATGTCATCACCTCTTCAAGACCTACTTTCTGTGAGCTTTGCCATCTCATGCCTGTTGATACCTCATTCAGAGTCTCTCGTGACAGGTCTGGGAAAAGGAAATACAGAGTTCAAAGCCAGGTATCCAGGTTGGTGGTAATATCGTTTATTTTTGTAGATGTCAGTTAAATAGAGTCCTCACAGAATACGAAAACACCAGGAACTCAACGTTACAAGAATGTCTATATGTGATAATGACTCCAGGGGATGGAACTGCCCCAGAGAAGTCCAACCATGTTCTCCATCACAAAATATTTTAGCTACCTGTCTGTTCTAGCCATTATTTAGTGACTGCATTTGTTTCTTTTGAGTTGCCAGCACCATGGCATACCTTATACCTGGCTGCATTTTGAAAGTATATAGAATATGTCTGATTTTAACCAAGTATCATCTCTGAAGGCTGGATTGTAATACAGTAGTCAACTGCAAGTATTTAATCAATTAAAAATTCTGATCAGCACTTTGCTGATGAAGAAGGCACTATCTCAGTAGACATGTCATTTCTTGATAATTTCATTATAGAAATGAGATTTCAAGATGTTGAGAAAAGCATAAGTGATGTCCCACACAGCTGATGTCATTATTTGGGAGACGTTAGAAACAGATTCAGAAGTGGGTGGGAGCTCCTGATGCAAGTATCAGCACTGATTCTGATTCACTCTGGTTCTTGTACAACTTCAAGAGTCACTGATGAGCTTTAGGTACATGAAATGCATAGGCTTTTGGATTTAGGCACATGAAATGCGTAGGCTCTTGGATTTAGCTCTTATGCACTGGATTGTCCCCTATAATAAAGGACAATACCACTTGCTTCCATTATGGCAATAAGGCACTTTGTCCCATGCTTGTGACCACTAAGTATCCCAAAGTTCATTGTTCTAAGTGAAACAGGCAGGGTGACAGAGTTCCCTGTCCCTAAGGAACCAGCAGAGCTGCTGTGAACCAGGTGTCCAATTCCCATCAGCTTTGTGCTGTCGTTCCATCTGTGACACATTGATAAAAGTGACAAGGAGTACGCTGGATTTGGTGGCTCACAGCTGATTTTCTGTGGGTGTTCTGTGTCTGCTGCCCTGGGACAGGAGGAGAAGGGCTGCCTGTGTGGGCTTCTGTGGAACTGTTGCTGGAGAGAGAAGGAAAGGCTGTGAGCAGCTGGAAGTGGTGAGTGAAGGAACCTTCTGGAGCTCAGATGGGGGCCCATCAGTGTGAGTGAAGCAGGCAGGGCTAAGGCAAGGGCAGGGGACAAATGCAGAGACTCAGAGGTGAGTGAGGGGATAAAGTCTGTGCACCTTGGGAGTTGCTGGCCTGCTTTGAGAGGCAGGAAGATTTATTTACACACTTAAGGAGCACCTTCTCCATGCTCCTTAATTAGTCTTTGAAAATTGATAACATTTTAATATAATTTTGATTCTGAAGGTCAGTCTAGTATTGTATGATGCTAAATTGCTCTTCTCACAGTTAGGGGATATAATTAAAAGCACAAGCATGCTGGTTTTGATTAAGAGTTTATTTTCTTACTAAGAAAAATTGAGTTTCATGGAAATCATTTTGGGACTTTAGTTATGCTGTTTCTTAACCTCTTCTTTGCCATTAAACTACTTGTGTGTGAGTGCCTGGAACAAAGAGGTATCAGCAGAGCAGATGCACATGGTGTTTCCTCTGGGGGTTTTGTAACATCTTTCGCAGGAAACCTATTATGATACAAGGTAGAGTGAATTTTCTAGGACTTAGCTGGTAACATCAGTCATCTGGGGACTCTACAAAACCTCTGTTGCTATCTCTGACATAGTTGTTTATTTCACCAGTTCTACCCATAGTACTGCAGTAATTTCACACAATTTAAAACTTATGCTGAAGCACAAAGGCAGAGGAACAAGAAGCTTGATTATTCTTGTAAGGATTTATTCCCTCAATGCTCATTTTTTTTGTTTCATCCATTATTTTGGTTTCTTTGCAAACAGCAGAGGTGAGTCACATGGTCAAAGCGTAAGCAGAGGTGTCTTCTCCCAAGCCTCCACTTCTCAAACACATCTGTGCCATGGTGCCAGCCCTGAGAGTGAGTGCAGAAACATCTCACTTTCAGTGTAAAAGTAAAATAAAGGAGAAATCCTTTTCAGCCAAGAGTGCTGTAAGGGAAATGTAGCTTGAAATGTGATCCTGATGGCTTAAGTACACATAGGGAAATAACAGGAAATCCACACTATTTTAATTTTGTAAAATTCATGGTTCCTAAGCCATGTTTGGAGTTCCTAGGGATCTGGCTCATGATTTGTGAATGCGTCAAAGTGGCAGTACTGTGCTGTTTTAAGTAACCCAGATCTCACTTATTCACGCCATGTAGTTGCATGTCACAGAGAGCTGTTTTCCTCTTCTGTTTTCTCCTCTTCTTTTGTGTTCTGTTCTAGAGCTGGATTAACCTCATGTTTTCCAGGAAAATGAACATTCCACATCTTGGGGTGGAAACTTACTAGTAAGGCACATTTTAAATGCAAAAAAAAAGAGCTAAGTTCTCTCTGTCTATGTTTACGTGAGCACTGTAGCAAAAATTATTACAATGGCACGACATAAAGTCACGAGTGACTTTATGGTGAAATTTCCAGTTAGAATAACATTTGCAGTTATAGGAGACATTTGAGCTATTTCACATCGACTCCTTTGTAGCAGCAGAAAAGATTACATTTGATTCAGGACCCGTTGGATGATGTTAGAAAGCTCCGTATTTTTCCTCTCACTTGTAGCAGTTTCCCTGTGCAGCTGAGCTATTCCTGACTGTTAACCAGCAGTCAGTGAGAGCAGTGTGGATGTGGTCAGGATTCTCCTCTGCCCATACAAGGGGGTGCTGCTTCTGATAGCAGGGAGGGTGGATGGATGGGTGCACCGGCAGCTCTGAGTGTGTGTTGGGCTCAGTGCATGGGGCATCTCAAACTTGCCAAGCTGTAGGAAATGACTTAGGTCAGACAACATCTCTGAACTGTGGTTTGAAGGTTAAAGAAGACTTTAAAATGCTTTCCTGGCTGCAGAAATATTATAGTTTGTTTTGCTGCTGAAGTAGGTTTGAAGGGGAGCCAAAAAAAATCCTTGTGGCTATAGACTGTATATGAATTGGGTTCAAAAGAGAGACCACTTGTTCTTGTGGACTGACAGGTATTTCCAATTTTTTTGCAGCATGATTTCGTTACTCATAGTTACCTAGATTTATTTTGTCCTGCTGGAGGCACTTATTGGGCACGGGGGCAGATTTAATTTTAATAGAGGTGTGGACCTGGCTGTAGTTATAGTACTATTAGTCTGGGGTGAAGAAAGGAAATCAAACTCAGATTGTTGATTTGCCTCTTGGCTGAGAGCTTATCAAGAGGGAAATAAATTTGCAGTAATAAAAGCTGTTCTTGACATTCCCTTATGCAGAGGAGACAAAAGTGATGATTAAATGGAGGTTACACATTAAAACTTCATAGCCAGAGGAGAGAAGGACACAGCAGGATGATGCCTGTCTGTCCCATTGGATGCTACTGGCTGCTGGTATTTGACTTCGTTATGGACTCCAAAGAGCTGAAAGATAATTTTTCTGCTTCCAATGGGTAGGATATGTGGTGCCAATTTCAATTATTTGTACAGTTTAGTTGTGAGCCTCATGAACACATCCCTGGTTATCCTTTATGCTCTAATTTGGTTTTCTTTCCAATAACTCAGATTAAACAAGACTGTAGGGTCAAATAAAGATGTGGGCTGGAACTGACTGGATTTTCCACTCATTCTTGTGCCGAAGAGAAAAAAATTTCTTAGAAATATTATAATTTGAATACAGACTCTTCTCCCACCACCCCTTGTTAAATGAAGTGTTTTTTAGGAGAATTAATGCAAACCTAGACTGGTTCAAAAGGGAAATAAGGACTGTGGTTATGCACACATACTTAAGAGTTTTGCAACTCTGCAATAACAGATCCTTTGAAGAAAAACGAGCCGTACTATCCCCATCCTGTGCAGTGCCATGCTCTGGGTATCAGCAGAGTAACACTAAAGGGTTTTTGTCTACTGTCTGAACCAGGCCGTGATAAGCCAGTGGAGAAGCTGGTGATGAATGTGTGATATGCATGGGAAGTGCAACTGGTCTGAAAGAGAAGTGACTGCAATTCCTGTTTTAGTGATGGCCTAGAGGGGGAGAACAACACTGCAGTCATACCCACTGAAGAATGTATTTGTGTACGCAGAAATGAAGTCCGTGAACTTCCTGCTGGCACAGAGGGGTTCTGTATCTTTACAAGACTGCATTTCTCTGCTTTTTGCATTTCCAACTTCTTCATGCTATGTAATCAAGTACATATAAATTGCTTTGTGCTATTTTTTGCCGTATGTAACAAAGTTGTATGAATTCTACAGGAATATTGATGAAAAGATGGGAACTTAAGAAACAATACAGTCCAAGGAGGCTCCCACTGAACTGTACACTGCTTCAGTTGTTTGTCTAAGCTATCCTTAAGATTACCCATGATGGAGAGTCCGTAAACTTCTGAAGCAATGTGCTGTTCTGTCCTTGAGTTTGGAAATCTTTGCCTTATGTCTAATCCTTTTCCTTACTGTTTCATGCACAAAACACATGGGAAGCAGCACATTCCCTTCTGTTCACCAGCCCTTTGCACACTTGGAGGTTATTGTCACACAGCCCCTTTACCCTCTCCTCTAGAATAAACAACTCTGGCCTTTCAATCATCCTTTGCAAGTCTCATCTTCTAGAAGTTAAAAGATAATGCACTATCTTGATGGGCCACATGGGAGAAGGAGGCTGCCAAGTGAAATTCTGTGAGAAATTATTCATACTCCAAGATGTGCTAATGAAATATTTCGTAACTTCATTAATATGATCACCAGCGTGGTATCTTGTAGATTCATGGAAGTTTGCGTTCCTTCAGTGTGGTGCGAATGAAGTTGTTAAGGTTGTTTTTCTGAGAATAAGTGTTGTGGCATAAATTAAAATAAATGGGCTGGAAGTGTGTGTACTGGATGTAGGCATCAGTGCCAGCAAACAGCAGTACATGTGGCAGTAGCTCAGTGTTCAGCTCACCAGGGCACTGGGGGCTGCAGGCTGGAAAATATCAAGGCTCTATTGATATTAGAAATGCCAGTCTCTCCTTTTATCATAATCTCCATCCAAAGCCTGTCTCTCATTGCAACCCTGTTGATTCCACTGGTGATGCTAGTTTTTAAGTGTCAGCTGCCGCTTTAGAAGGCAAATGAGACCACTAAAAATGCTCTGTTAGAGGCAACTAGTGATTTCTAATATTTTTTTGCATTGACGCAGCTTGGCTGAGACATATTGGTGTCTAATTCTGTCCCTCCTCACGAGCTTTTTTCAGTGTTACCAGTCATGTTAATGAGGCAACCTAAGACATTCCTTTTTTTTTCTTACCTCATGACATCAGAGTAAGATTGAGATTTTCCAGCGTAGTGTGCAAGTGATTAACATAATCTTTGTTTCAACTGCTCCTTTGTCTCCTTAATGCTTCCTTTTCCTCATCTTCTTTTCCCTTTTTCTTTCCGTGTTTCTTTTCTTAACCACTTGTAACTGCTGCTGCACAGCCCTCTGGGGATGCCCTAAATCTGAGAGGGATTTTGTGGAGCCTTTTCATCATGAGGCCTGCCAGAGGTATATCAAGGCTTTTTTTCACCCCCTGAGACTGACAGAAGGACCAACATGAATAAAATTTGATCTCTTTAGAGAAATGGAAGTGAATGAGTTGGTGCTGTAGGAAGCTTTTCCCTTCTTTTTCTTTTCCCTATCTCACATGCTGTATGTGGCTGGTAGGTAGAGCAGGACCTTGGTATGTTATCAGCCAAGAAGCAGCTGTCTCTGTAATTCATTTCATAACTCCTTTGATGCTTCCAGAGAAGTGGAGGGTCTGGGAGAGGCATGGAGACAATCTCTTCCGATAAAAGAAAGAGGAAGTGCTCACTGTTGTGCTCTTCTCGTGGTCTGTTAGCAGATGCTTGTCAGATACAGTAGGATCTCGTTTCTCTCAGTACACTTTGTATTAACATGTTATGTCCCCGTGGCTGACAGGAACCTGCAAAGCTGGCTTCAGAGGCAGAAATACTCTGATGTCTGAGGTGTCCCTTACGCCTCTTATTCATATGGTCTGCATCTCTTCTGCTAAAGAAAAATGCCGTTACTTCTCTTGCTGACAGGGTTGAACAGTCTGCTTTCCTTCTGGAAAGGGCTTTGCTATTCTTTTTGAAGACTCTCGATCAAGTAATGGCTGTCAGATTTGTTGGACACAGAGCTCTGGTGCTACGCTTTTTGTGGGTTTCTTCCACAGGGTGATGATGTCCGTGGCCAATCCAGCTGTCCCACACAGAGGAGCCTGGAGCTATGTTTAAAACTTGTTGCTGACTGCTGCTGCTGCTTGCACAAAGTGATGGCTTTGCCTTGTCCCTCATGTGTTTCTCACAAAGAAGTTAGAGCAAGAAAAATGATTCAGACTATTTGAATCTTGTTCCTAGTGGGATATATTTTTCTACGTTAATTCCAATTAAATATCCACAGGTAGCAGACAAAAGAATTAGAAACACATAAGGAGATTGATATAGAGCTATGAAGCTGTTCCTGTAATAATTGATTTAGAATAATTGAATCATTTTCCTGTAGAAATCTCTTCTTCCGCAGAACGCTATTATATTCTGCAATACCTTTTGTTCCTTTAGTTAATAGAGCTATATAACAAATGCATATCTGCACTGGCAAATGCAGACCATTTGAACTCTAAAATATTAATTTTAAATGTACCTATGGCTATTTTTAATAGTAATTTAAAATGATCCTAAAAAGCACATGTTGAGATAATGAGATCCATAAATACTGGTTGGCATTATTGATTCACATGTATTGCTTCCGTAGATTACTTCCATTTTCCACATTTCTTTTCATGTCTATACTAATCAGGGGGCTGGATTTTAAAGGTATTTATTTATACTGAGCCTTGTGTAAATACAGTGAAATAAACTTCTCCAGTGGGAGCAGAATAAAGCCAGGGTTTACCATTGTGGAAAAATTCAATCCTTAGTTTTTGTTTAAGATTAAGGGAAAGTGTTTAACTTATTCTGTAAGCAGGGAAAAGTAACTTCCCCATTTCCAGAAAACTTGGGACAGCATTCCTTATTTCTTGCTCTCTCTGCAGGAGAGCCTGCAGAGGCAGAAAGGAAAGGCAGAAATGTGCTGTAGGGATGAAAAATAATTTTTAGTAGAAACAAAGCAAACTGCTGCAGGCTTGTCCAAGATCATGTGGTGTTTCTCAGCTTCTCTGAGTGAGTGAAAAATCCTCCAGCAGCTGCAGGTACAGTCAGGACATTGGGGTTACTTTTATTGTCTTTCAGTGTGATATTCTGTTTCCGCTCCCTCCCTGTGTCATTTATCCAAGCAAAACTCTGGCCTTATGAAAACAATATAAGAAACACAGGCCTCATCTACTTTGTGTTCATGGAGTGATTCCATTATACCTACTCATGGTTCTGCAGGTATATTTTCCTGCTAGAACTTTTTGTTTGTTTGTTTTTGTCATACATAAGCCTCTTCCAAAGTGATTTTGTGATAATCAAAATAAGACACGCTGAAAGATTGTTGATACTGGGCAGCTGCCACAGGCACCAAAACCAGCTTTACGCTGACCCTTGGCAGAGCAAAGTGCATCCTCATTAGAAGGAGTGAGTATGTTCTTACCACACTGTTGAAAGCTACTTGCCTATGATTGGACAAATACTCATAAAGAACAAACAGGTTGTGCAGGGGTTCTGAACCGTGGTCTTCACTGGGTTTAAGTGCTATCATGTAAAGTGTCGTCAGACTTGCTTGTCGCTCCCCACTCTGCAGAATAACATGGCAGGCAGAACAAGAATGGTAGAAAATGACTTTTTTCCACACTTTCCATCACTGCTTTTTAAAAGCAAACCTGTTTGTCAGACTCTTGCCTGGTTAGCTGATTAGGTTAAATTCTGCAGGGAGCTTTATGTCCCAAAAGTGTTTTCATGTCACACGGGCTTTACATTCTCTCATCTGAATTCTGCTAAAATGATTTGGGAATGTATGACTACATAGAGAGAACACTTTCATTTTTCTACAAATAACATTTTGTGATGTTTTCATTTCCTAAAATTAATATTAAAAATTATCTTATTTCTATGCTATGGTACAAATGCAGAAGTGAGACTGAATTCTAAGGCAATGTAGTGCATGTACTTTTTGTATTATTCAGGTTTTTTTGGTTTATTTCTCATACTTCTACACACAGAATAATATGGCCCATGATCACCACCCAGTCAGAAGGTGGGACTGATGGGATGGGCAGTGGGATGTTGAGTAACACCCATGCCTGTTAGTGTTTGAAGTTCTTAATGTAAGGGGGGTGAAAGTCATATGGAATGAGTGTCCTTTGTGTTTCTTATCTGCTTTGAGATTGACAGGTTGAATTACTTACAATGCATGTTTTCCATTCATAAAGCTTTCTCCTCAACAGGGTGAAAGGAAAACAGAGAGACAAAAATCGAGTGGAAGAGATGACACGTCAGCATTTTGGTTTATTGGCCATTGATGGTACAGTAAATCACTAAAAGCAGGTTTAGAGCCTAGGAAGCAGCACTATTGATCTCCTGGAGTCCTGTTGCCAGAAATTGTATTAAAGAGCTTAACACGATGATGTGTAGCCTTGTGGCAGTAACATAGCCAAGAACAACCTTTCCTAGAGATCAGCAAGCTGAGAGTCCCAGCGATTTGGGGAATTTACCGGGAAGTATGGTGCCTCTTAGCTGTTCTCCCACAGACCAAACTGAGTATCAGGACAAGTATTCACACATTCAGGATTTCAGTGTTCTCAAAGTAATTATCCAAAGGTAGAACAATTAATGTGTTTTCTTCTTTCCTTCCCTCCCTCCTGCAGTTTGAATGATGTGAAATACAAGTTATATGTTTCTGTTTATCATCCACTTTTAAAAACTAAACTGCAGAAGGTGAATGCAAATGTGTAGTGAGATTTCAGCTAACTCGTGTTTGGGATTGTCAGTATCTGAAAGGAACAGTTTATTGCTATTTATTATTACAATTTAGTCAGTAAAGTATGCTGTAACACACTTGTAGATGCAAAATTAGTCTACACCAGTGAATTGTTCCAGATTTATACTTGACCCTCTAGTAAAAGGGGCTAAATAACACTTACTGAAAGATGTTTAGGTTTTTTACGTTGAGTTTTAAGAGAAATACTCCACTTACTGTGTTTAAATGCAGATTTTCAGTTTTTCAGTCCTGTATGAAAATTTAAAAGCTTAGATATGAGAGTGCTTGCACTTTAAAATGCTTGTACTGTAGAAGCAGGGCCACAAAGAAATAGTGCATGAATGCCTACAGGATTGGAAGAGCATGAATAACTTTAATGGTTCAAGCCTTGGTTTAAAAATTGAATGAAAATGGTGCTTAGCTTCTTAAGAATCACACTCCATTTGTTTCTAGATGGACCTGGACTTTTAGTAATCTGCAGACAGATTTTCAAAATATGTAGTCACCTGAAAAACACACAAACAGGCTTTTTAGAAGTCCAGTGTTTCACACTCCTGACTGTAGATATCTAATTGAAAGTGTTTTTGAACCACTTCAAGACAGCAATTGCTGTCATTAGGCATTGGGGTCTACCCATGATGTCTCTGAAACCTGATTCCTAGTTACTTTAAAAAAACCACCTAATTCTGTTTTAGGGAATCTGCCTGTTTGGAGATTCTACAAATGCAAGCCACTGGATTTATTTCTGAGCAACACTTTTAACAATCTAAGCCATATAAAACAAAGTAAGAATGTGCTTTTTAATAAAATGTAACTTTTTTTTTAAATATAGCTATTCTCTGGTCGTATAGTACTTAACTGGAAAGGAGTTGCTGCTGTTTCTCATGCCCTTGCCCATGGAGGAATGTGTTTGGGTAGCAATTAGAGATGGACAGCTCCCTGAGGCACTGAGCTCTTAGGTGTTTAGCATTAGTCACCCTTTCTGTTAACTTTGCAAATCGCTCCATTTTCCAGAAGTGGATGGAACTGATCTTAAATGGGTGGGAATACTCTGCTATTTAAGGTCCTTTGTTCCTATTTAGAGCTTAGAAAAGAAACAGGTACCAAAAGCAAAGAAATGTTATGGCAAAAAAGGTAATTAAAATCTGCTCCAGCTCCTCAGTTAAAGCCTTAGACCAATGTAAAAAATTATAGTGATTTTTTTCCTGTGATTTTTGTCTTTTTCTCTGTGCTGGTGTTTCCTCTCTAATAAGAATGTGCTCTCGTTTTCACACTAGTGGCAGTCTTACATGCATTCATACTGCACTTCAAAAGTCATCCTGATTTATAAGGCAGCTGTCTCAAGGATTGTGACTCTTCTTTCCCATGTGCTCACACATCCCTTTCTACAGGAGTCAATGTAGCTACAGCATAATTGGAAAACATTTGAATCAAAAAATATGGCTTTGTTCCCAATAACTGCTGTGATTGTGAGTCACAAGTCAGTGACTAAAGCTAGAATTACTGCTCTGTAGATTTCAACACTTCATCTCTTTAGTTTTCATTTCATTCAATGTTGTTTAGGAAAAAGCCCTGTATTTTTCTTCAGAGAACAAAACCCTCCACATCCACAGTCCAGATCTGCCTCTAATTGTTGGAGAAATGGGAACTCTGATGTTTGTTGGTGCCATTAATAATATTTGAGTGTGCACCAGGACTTTTTCAGCAATGATCTGTTTGCAGATGGCTGAGTGCACTATTTTAACCAGGTATCCAGCATGTTTTTATTAGATCATTACCCAGAAAACTGAATATAAAACAACCATGAGAATACTGCTTTCTGAAAAAAACCCAGAAAAAACCTGAACTGAAACCCACTCATTCTAACCCAAACCCAACGACAACAAAACAAGTCCTTTCAGTAGGAGAAAATTCATGAAGTACTTGTGGCTGGTATTCTAGCTTTTCCTACAGAAAACAGCAGCTTCATGAATGTGTTCATTTCCACTGTTACATCTGCTGTCCTCCCAGTCTCTTGGAGTGCAACACCAGCTTTGGAATGCACGTGCTCAGGTTGCAGGGACAAGGTGTTTTTTCTGCTACAATGATAGGATTGTTTCTCCTCAGCTGAAATACAACAGTAGATTGTGCCATAACTTGGTTAAATCCTTAGATATAGAAACATTTTAACCATATGAAACACTGACTTGTGTTTTAATTTCTGTGGATATAAGTAAAGCTTTAGCATGGGAAGAGAGCACAGCTACGGGATAGAGACAGCCACAGCTGTGCTCTGTGTTCGTGCTGGGTTCTGTATCCTCTGTCTGTCCTACAAACTGCAAACACGTGGTAATCATGTCTGTAGATTTTGTTATTGCTGTGTCCTTGAGTTCTATTTTATTTGTAGTTTTAGATGGACTCAAAGCTCTAGCCCTGGATTTACAGCAGCATGTTGTGCTGCTGATTGCTCACAAAAGTCATCATGAAACAGCTCTGGGAAGCTTCTCCTGTGAAACAAGTGATGTGTTTGCAATTTGGAAGTGAAGCGAGCTGCTAAGAACTATAAGGTAGCATTTTAAATGAAAACACCAAATTTTTTTTCCTGAAAAATGATTGTACATTAGGCAGAATCTCACTGAGGGAGCATAGGGAAGGGTGTGTTTCCTCTGCAAGACAAAAATGTTACTAAGTCTGAGCACTTCTACCACATCAAGTCAAGAGTTCTCTTATGAATCCATTTATAACTTGTGGAACACAATATGTTTTTTCTGCTCTGCTGAAGGGGTGGAAAAGCAGTGGGAAGAGTTCAAAGACTTGCTAAGTTCCTTGAAGTTTAATGGAAACACAAGTGTTCTGAAGAGATGGGACACACACGAGCGATGGGTAGGAGAGCTGTAGTTCTGCCTTCAGGCATGAGAGGAATGATGGAGGATGAGTGTGAGGGACAAAGTACCACCTGTGAAATGCGTCACCTATCTTTGTGCTGCAAATGGGACTGTGAAAGAGCCAGTTTCACTGCTGCAAGGTGTTGTGCCAAGGACCAAAGGCCATATGGGCTATCTATAGCTTTGCCTAGAAAATATCAGCTTAGGACTTTTGTTAGAGGTGAGAAGCAGTAGGAGCTTAGGTATTATTCCTTCAGCCACAATTTTGTGTGTGCCTGTACGCTCTTATGGAAGGCCTTCCTGTTAAGGGGATGAGATGTCTTTTAAGCATTTTGTGTGGGAGAATTATAGAGGAAAGTTCTCTTAGTGTGCTGGGCCCTCTTCACAGGGCAATGTGGCAGGAAGGTGAGCCTACAGCCATATTTCCAGCCCAAGTTCTTCTGGTGGCTGTGCAGTCTTAGCAGGACATGAAAGAATCACCCACTAGGAAAGCCCATTGTGTAGAATGTGGAAGTTGATGTGGAGATCAGAAACTAGAACTGAGTTTGAAAGGTTTGGGGTGTCTTTTGGAGAAAGCTGGAGATTCAACAGCCATGGGTAGTCACTGTCTTTATAGAGATAAGGGATTCACATAATGGCAGAAAGAATTAAAAGTAGTTGCCTGCAACAATTATAAGGGTATTTATTTGGCATTTTCACCCAAAATTTTGTATGTGATAATCCATTTTACAAATGCAGTTTCTGATCCAACGTTTTTGCTGTCACCGTGGATTGACTGCAATTAGTGAGGTAGCTAGAGAGTTATTCAGACCACACAAATGAGGCAGTTATCCTGTGAGCTGCTAAGATTAATCCTTGAAAAAATGGCATTAGTACAAAAATGCAGGTAGACATATTTTGTTGCCTGACTCTCATTTCAGTGCTTGGTTGCTTCTTTTCTTGTTCTCCCACTTCCTTCCAAGACAGAAACATACATGCAAGACTTGGCTGAGGCACAGCTGAAGATTTCATTTTAAAATAAGTAAAAAATAAACTTAATTTACCACTGCAGTCTTTGTGTATAAGCAAGATGTTTCCTGTTACGTGGTATAAGCACTGATCCCCGAGGACATTGCACCCTGTGTGTTCTTCCCTTTCAAATTGTTAACGTTTTACCAATCCCAAAGGAATACATAAACCTCTGGAACATTTTGAGTGTGGTGCCATTTTAACATGATTTTGCTTTTTTTTTTTTTTGGATGTAAAGCCCATAGAAATGTTTGTGTTCTGTGTAAAGCACTGGTCTAGGTACTTACAGAAGAAGAAATCTTGTGGAGATGTTTCCATTCAGTTTAGTTCCCTTTGACGTGTGTTTCGTAAGGAGAGACTGACTCATACTTTACAACTTGTTGGTAGGGGACTGTCCTTGGGTGTGGGACAGCCGGGGTAATGTCACTCGGTCCTGTGCACAGAGACCTTGCCAAGAGTTGGGCAGAGCAGACTCGCAGCCTTCCGTGTTCATGGGGCCACACACATTCTTGTTTTGACTAAGTTTCTTTGCATAATGCAAACCTTAAGATTTGACTTGGAGTGGAATAGTCATTTTATTGTCTCTGAGCGTTATCTCCATTCCCGTTCTGTTAAATTGTAAGTGGCCTTGCTTTGTCCGGGCAGCATTAGCTGCTGTTTTGCTGAATGCACTAGTTTTTTGTTCCTTGTAATGACTATTAATCCATGAGGAGAAGGTTGGGGGGGGGGCATTTAGATGAAAATTCTCCAGGAACAGTCTCTTTCCTTAGCAGGAAAGTACTTGTGAAAATGAATGAAATACCTTTTGGATTCTCATTTGAAATTAAGATTATTTTCCTGCTGAGATGATTAAATTAAAATTTTCAGGTTCATCACGCTATATGCTTATGTGGTTTAAGAAGAGCTAGAATTAATTGCTATGCTTTTTGATACATTCTAAGAAATCATAACTTAGAGAATAAGGAGGTTTTGTAGCCATGAGAGTTCTGAGGATCATGTATGAAATAATTCAGCCACGTTTTTAACTGCATGAAACAGAGGTGTGCTGGGAGGGATACCATCATCTTCACTTTCCTGTGAACGATAGTTCAGGAAGAGAAATGAATGAGTTAATTGAAATGCATCTGCTGCTATAATAGAGTCACGTTCGGTTTGGGGATTTAATGACCCTGAACTTAGCACTGAACAATAGATTTGCTGTCTAAACAATCCAGCCTATGCTAAATTCTCCGGTTATTTCACAAAGTATTGTTGAACAGAGCTGTTGGTTTTCTTCACTTCAACTCTTAGATTTTTTTCCGTCCTTCCTTACATCTTATTTCCTGAAGCTGGGAATCATTGGTTTCTTTGCTGCTTCTTTATTTCCTTTCAGACTTTCTAGGTATTTCCATGCTGGAATTGTGTTCATCTCATCATCTTTGATCTTATAGAAATAAACAAACTGTCTGGATTCTCATCTTAGTAATTTTAAATCTGTATAGCTCTTTTGATTTCATTATATTTTTTTCTAGTTTTTTCTAAAGCAAGAGTGATTGGAACTAGGCTCCCAAACCAAACTGTGTTAAACCACAGCCACAGCAGACCAGTGAAGGCAAAGAACCTGACTGGTGGCATACATTTAAAACAGATATTTTTTTCTTGCACAAGTGTTCACACACGATCAAAATCTGTAAAGAAATACTGTCAAATAATCTTTATTTTGGACGTTTTGAAAGCATTTGTAAACCAGGCCCCCCATCTTGATTTAGGCCCTCAGATTCAGTGGCTGGTTTTGGCAGCTTTCTAGGAGAGGCAGAAGGTTTTGTAAAGCGGTTCTTGTGTGAGATGGTGCTAACTGGTCCAAGAGGATTGATCTTCCCATTAAAAAGCACTCACTGCTGAACTCATACAAGTGTATTGCTGGCTGCCTCTTTGCAGCTATTGGGAAGAGTTCCCAGCACTCCAGTGGGGTGTTGGTGTTTTGGGGGAGCGTGTTCTGCTGCAGCAGGACTTCAGTGCAAAGAGAGCTGTGAGCACGACTTCCAGCAACCAAAGAAAAGCACTGTTTTCTGACCAACAGCTTCTCTTTTTAAAAAGTAGTTCTTTCTTGTGCCAAGCCTCCATAATGTTTCCTAGAAGTGTCAGAAATTTAGGTCTCTATAAATCAGGCACTGTACTGTGCCTGTCATTTATTGTGGAAAATGTCTTATTTTAAATCCTCTTATACCTACTCTTCCTTGATAAACAAAACCCAGGTGGCATAGATTTGGCAGTAGACGGCAAGAATTTAAAATTCCTGAACAGGAACATATATATGTTAAGAGACCATATTTACTTTCAAATAATTGTAACAATAATAAACATTTTGCTTTTATGTTGCCTTTTTCATCAGTAGTTCTCAAAGCACTTTTTGAAAAGAAGTTTGGCATTACTGTACTGTCTTGACAGTGGGAAAACATATGGATACCATAAGATCTGGCACCAAGATCACTTAATAGCTGGGTGGCAATTAGAGCCCAGCTCCCTCCTCAAAGCTGAAATGTTTTTCTTCTCTTCTTTCTCTTGGTAGCTTTGGATTGCCAATGTGTTTATTTAGGAGATGGCAACTTGACTTCACAGATTAGTGTCCAAATGCTCAGGGAAGGACGTTATTTTTGGACTAAAGATCACTTGTATCTGGAGATGCCAAGACATCTACAGGCCCGGGAGTTCATCTGACCCTTTAAGCACAAACACAGCTCAGTTTGAGCTCCTCATTGCTGCCTTCTCTGAGGGTCAGCTTGATTCTGAGCATCAGAGACAGGCTGAAGAGAGCTGTGCTGCTGAAAATGTGAGCTGGCATAATAAATATTTGAGTGATTAAGGTGAGAGTGAGGAAGCTGATAGAAGTGGATCTATCATAATTGTGCTTTCATAAAAGGTGGAAACAAGCAGTACTTTTAATCCATTATTTACTCACTAGATGGCGTCTAATTATTTAGGCAATTTTTAAAGTCAGTAACAGGCTTGATTAATTCCAAATTATATTTTAACTCATGCTTAACTCTCTGTTTTCTAGATAAAATACGAGCAATTTTGATGCTTTTATGGGTAAAATACCATCTTGTCGGTGAGAACTCTCATAATTTATCTGCTTAAATATTGGAGGAAAAAATAAATTAAATATGGTACTCATTACAGTCGTCTTTTTCCTGGTTCATTCCATGCTGTTTCTATAGACTTCTGGAAGCTGTAAGAGGAAAGCAAAGATTCAGAAGTCAATAGTGCAGCTTTGTGTCCCATCTAACATTCCTCTTTTCAGTTAAAAAGCTGTTTGGACAGGTCACAAATGATTGTGGTCTATTACTACTGATAAAACACAGTTATCAGTATAGTGACTTGGGCACAAATAATTAACTCTTTTCTTCATGGAGATTCTTGGTGCATATAAAAGTAGTTTGTAGGCTAATCTTTCAAATATGTCAAATAGACTCAATGTACTTTTGAGCAAGAACAGTCTTGTAGCCCTTGATGCTGATGATATTAGTCTCAGGACTGCCTTAAATTACTCCAACTAGTAGCTTAATTGTTTCCATATAGAACAATTCCTAGTATCAAAGGGATTCTCAATTAGGGTAAATTTGTTGTGTGATAGAATAACAGATTTAATGATAAGGGTGTTCTGCTGCATATCTCTATAAAGACAAACATTTATTCTAGCAATGATCTTAGATTTGTTTTTCCCACATTGTCAAATATTTGGATTCTTGCTTCCAGATTTGACCTGTTCAAGTGGTGGTGGTCTGGCGGGTTCTGGCTGCAGGATTTGAGCCACAGTCAAACACATCTGCATGTCAGGAGTGTCAGAACCCAGAGGTTGGTTTCTGACCTGTTGCTGTTTAATGTTTGTCAGTTTTTAACTGCAGATGACACATCTGTGTTGAACTTTGAGAACTGCTAAACACTGGGATTTTGTCATGACTCACATAACTACAACTACCTGAAAATGCTTTTCAGGGTTCTACAGCAAGAAAATATTTTTATTGGTTAATTTGCTCCCCACCAGTTCTTTTTCTCCCCCACCCCTCTTTCTTTTTTTTCTTTCCTCCTTTTTACACCCAGAACATGCATGTGGGCTGACAAGTTTTATTTCAACTGTAAGCTTGTGTGACTGGAAAAGAGCTGAGATATAAACTCCAGTGATTGGTTCTACAGCGGAAATCTTGACAGAAGCGTAAATCTATTATAGTGGCACTAGGAAAATGCTCTTCTGGCTGATATTATGATAAAGAGTAGTCAGATCCTGATTACAAGAAACAGTTTTACAAAAGGGCCAGTTCTACCCCTGATGTGAAAAACCAGGAGCGTTGTTTTCATCTGGATTTTCATGTATTCCAAAGTAATTTTATGTGGATTGGGAATAAGGGTGAAGATAACAGCAGCAACTGAAGAACCTGACCTGTTGTAGGGGAATACTGATACATGTGCACATATCTGTCATTCAGAGGATTGTTTCATCATCCTGAAAGCAAGGGCAACTTGCCAAAATCAGTTTCTTTTCTTATGCTCTCTTTAATCCTGCTATCCCAATGTTCATTTTATAATATTTTAAATGAGTTCTACACAAATTCAAAGGCATTAGAACAATAATAATTCTGATCTGGGCCCCAAATCAATTTGTAGTAATTCAGAAGAGGAAAAGAAAAGGAAAAAAAAGATTTATTTGGTGTTTTTTCTTCTTTTTCTTCTCCATAAAGACTGAACTTTGGTTAAGAAGCTTGTAACAGAACCTACCTGTAACCTTAGCCTGGCTATCAAACTGTTTGTATGTCAGTGTTTTAAAGCCATCTGTAAATCTCAGGTCTCAAAGTTCCACCTCAAAGGTGACAGAGAGTAGCACTGTATAAGTCATCACTAGACAGCTGTTTTATTTGAGGGATAAGCAGAAATAGGTGATGGAGTTGTGGTGACTGAGTGTAACAGAGGGAGTCTCTCCCAGTATCTTCCAGGCTTCTCCTTTCTCTTTGTACAGATGTGAATTAGGAAAGATTCCACCTCATCACCAGGAAAATGATTCCAATGCCTCGTTTTCCCAGCTGCTAGTTTGAGAAGAAATGCTTTAATTCTGGGGAAACTTGTCTCACTTCATCTCTCAGCTTTTATTTTTCCTAGATTTTGTTCTTCAAGAACCATCTGGTATCAGAATTTTTTCGCTGTTGTTGAATGCTTTTCAGTATCTCCTGATTAATGAGATACACAGAATTTGTCAAATTTCTCACTGTGAGGTAAAGCCTTCTTATTTTTTTTGGTGTCATGTTTATTAAATTAATACAGGAGTAGGCATAATATTTTCTTGAAAGGACTCACCCTGTGGTGGGTTCACAGGACTGCTGGACCTGTGTCTTTGCAAGTTGTAAATTTGTCCTGTGGAGGTCCATACTAAGCAGCAGCCACATAGAATTTAGACAGTGGAGAAAGATGATGCCTTTTACCAAATTTCCTCAGTTAATCTCTGAATGATGTGCTGAAAAGAGTAAAGGAAACTTAGAAAATAAAACTCTTAGTGGAAGAACTAAATAGTCAGAAGTCTCATCAGATCCTAAACACAATTTCAGTTTTAATTTATAAGCACCATCGGCCAGCAAAAAGGAGGTATTCAGAGGTTAGCCTACCTTCTGATGACAGCAGATTCTTAAGCAGCTGAAAACCTGCAACATATTTTGCTCATTCTGGTAGAGTAGCCTAATTATGAAACCATATGGGAGACATTGGAATACTGTGTTACACACATATTTGATGTGGAGTGATGCCTTTTAAACAGAATTAAAAAAAAATTCACTGAAATTTCAATACTTTCTCTTTCATCAATCATAGATCAATCTTAGCATGGTAAAATGTGAAAATAAAGTCTCTAAAGTAAAAAATGAAAACGGGCTTATGGACACTACTGAAAGATCTCCCAGTAACAAGACAAAGTTGACAAATTTTGACTGGGAAAGGAAAGAATTGAGTCAATACTACTGAGTGTATGACAGTGGGAGAGTTGCTCAGTTAGGTTACTGAAGGACTCAGATTTAACTAACTAAATGCTCTTATGGGATGGTGTTTTACTAATTAGTTGCTTTTTTCTTTGTTAGGCTAACCTTCCCCTAATACCTAACATGCTCTCCAAAATAAGTGAATTTGATTTTATTGTAAGTTTAGGAGAAGTTACCATTATGTGTACTGCTAATTTTATTTGAAAGTTGAGAAGCACTTTAGAGTAGCTACAATTTCTTTACATATAGTTAAATTATTGTCCGTATTATGTTCTCATGAAGAATAAGCAAGTGTGACCAAGGAAGGGGGCTATAAAGCTGTGTTGGCTGTCATTATTAATCTTTACTTATTTTTGATATGTATCTATTAACAGCTTTTCCATTATTTTGCTGAGGGATCATGTCAACCTGCATCAAATTATTTGTTCGTTCTTCATTTGTTTGCCTTCCAAAACTTTTTCGGTTGCTTTCTTCCTCTCCTTCATTTTCTTCCCTGTTCTCTGGAATTTCTCATGTTTCAAAAATTGCCAAACTTAGCAGGAGTGCTTTAGGCTTCCAGTGCTTATTCTGGGGGGAAATTGCCTGATTTTGTAGAGTTAAGAACACTGAGTTCTTTCTACCGGTTCGGATCTGTACTTTTGAGGGCTCTCAGTGAAAATGAGGGACATCACCAATTAAGAAGCCAAGAATACTTTTGCAGGTCATCCCAGTGTGTGGTTCTGTAAGTGACTGGTTTCCCAGGTCGAAGACCAGAGCCAACACCATTGGCAATAATATTGTTCCAGGGTAAAACAGCAGAAGTGAACTCAAAACTGAGCCTAATTCAATTGACTGTCACATGACAATGAGTGGTTTGAAGCATTTTGAATTGATTTATAATCAATGTCTGTGTATTTTTAAGAGTTTAAAGCTATAAAGAGTGAAAACTAAAGATTTGGATTTCATGGTGTCTAACAACTGGCTAAAGTTCTTGGACTGACACACAAAAATCATCCTTCATAACATATAAGCTGAAGGATAATCAATGTAATTTTTTCTGTTCCTTATAACTCGTCTAAAGCTCTTCCTAAGTACAGGATGTCATCTTACTATTTTGAGGGATGGCTCTATAGGTGTAGCAGATTTTAGGAGACTTTGGAGGTTTTTTCATTATAAAGAGGTTTCTCAAAGCCCTTTAAACAACTGTCATTCACATAATCCTTGTTGTCTTTAAATGATGATAGCATTCCTTCCTGTCACATCACACAGACCTAATGAAAGGCAAAGATTAACCCCCTGGGCCATTTACTGCTGAGTGCTATTAACTGCAAATCCAAGGGAAAGGCATTGCCCACTTCAGCAGGGTACAGCAGTGACTGCACTCCACAGACCTGCCCATTAGCACCTTAATCCTCAGGAGAGTGCGAGCAGGAGAAAACTTGTTCCTTCCAGAGCTGGACAACAATTGTGGTTGCCATATTTTCTCATTGTAGTAGATATGTTTTCATTAACATTCTAGATGGATTCTTTTCCATTCTGCCTTCTCTTGTTTGATTGACACCAGCTTTGTAGCTTCTCAGAGGTTGGCTTGTATCTCAGCGTTCAATTTAGCCCTTCAGATAGTCCCTGCTTCCCTTTTTTTTTTTAGTAAATACAACTTTTTGAAAGTTGATGTTTCTTTTTACAGTATTTTCTAAAGGCTTAAAGCTTAAGACCATCAACATTATTACATCAGTCAAATGCCAGCAGGAAAGTCTCTTAAAAAAGAAGGGAATAAAGTAATCTGTAATCCACCTTGACTAATGTTTGTCAGACCAAAGAAAAGGAAAATTCAGCAAATAGAATTTTTAAGGACTGGGGAGGGGGGGGCATGGTGGGAGGAAGGGGGATATTTAATAAAGATCAGGAAATTCAGAAGAGCTTAGAAAAGCGGTTTTTTTCCAGATGTTGTAATGTGAGGAGGCCACATGCTAAGTTTATTTGCAAAAATTCATCTCACACTGATTTCTGTGTTATGGAAGGATTTTGTTTTTGTATTTGTTTCCATAAACATCTTGATTTAAATATTTCACATATATCAATTGCAAATATGTTGAAACAAGAATACCAAAGGGCAGTTATGAAAAGTAAATTTGAATGTTTTATTTTACAGGACATATTTCCTTCTGTCCTGTCCTTTCAGAGAGGTGGGCAGATGCCCCTGAAGGCTCTGGTCTTTGTCAGGGTTTTGTGGAAAAAAACAAAAGGTGGGGCTGAGCTGGGGAAAGGAGACCCGGAACTATTCTGGCAGGAATGAGGGAGCAGCAGTTGTAGAACATCAGAAATAAATAAGGGGAGGGAGAAAGGGAGATAAGGACCAGGCCTTGCAGAAGCCCAGGGATGCTGAGGTGAAATGGCTTGTGCTGGTATTAAGGCTCTTTAATTCTTCAGTTGAGTGTTCCTGGAATGGGAAATGGAAAGAATCTCAGCTACCATTCGCTTCAGAGCCTTTGTTTAACAGCCAGGGCTGCAGGCAAAAGGTGCTGGGGAGCTGCTGCAGAACATAATGATCATGGAATTACGGGCAGCCTTGCCAGACCTCCCTGCCTGGCACAACCTCTCTGTTCTAAGTTCTCCCTAGGGTGTCCTCAGCAGTGCAGTCCTGTGCCATTGCCTGCTCCCCAGGAGCCTTCCAGTAAGCAGGTGTCAGGCCTTGCCTCAAGTCAAGAAAAGGAAAATTCCACAAATTTCACTTGCTGTGAAAATGTTAAGTTGCATATTACAGTGTCAAACATTAAGACTAGGCAAAATTAAACAATAGAGGGTATAACATGGTAATTTTATAGAAATTAAGATGCCACACCTTGTAATTTTTTCCAAATCCCGTATTTTTATATCATTTACATTATAATAATAGTCCAGACTATTTTTAATAAGTTAAATTCTTTGTATGATAAGATCCCTTTTCTTTAAGGCATTTATTTTAATAATTTAATTAACAGTCACAGAGTGAATTTTTTTTTCAGCTAGCAGCAGAGCTACCTTCATTTAAAATGCAGGGTTAACTTGGCTTCAAAATTAGGTAGGTGACAAAAGGCTGCAAATTTTCACCCTTTTTGTTTTAAGCTGTAGGTAAAAACTGATCTCCTTGTTCTTTTTGTTTAAACAGCTCTAATGAATTCTCTTTGTCTTGAATAAGCAGCATAGTACCCAGCAGTAGACACCATACTCTTATCTAAGGATATAGAAAGGCACAGATCATGTTGTGTTGTTTGAAAAAAGGTGTGTAATTATGGAAATAAAGAAAATGTTAGAACAGCTGAGGCAGTGTCACATGAACACATTCAGCTTTTGTTTTCCTGGAATTGTTTGGGTTTCTCCAAGCAGAAACTCTCCACTTGCAAAGGTATGAGGCTTCTTCAAAAGGATGAACCAACTTTCTATTTTTCTTTTCCAAGAAAAAAAGGAGAATACTTTTTTGAGATATATTCAATACTGCATACCTTACAAATTTTCTGAAAGAATTTAAACCCCCAGACCCTAAACTAGCTCCCAAATAAACCACACACCAGCTTTCTGTGCAGTTTTCTACTTCCAGGACATTCCTTTCCAAGGAGGAACTGTCACATGTCACATTGGTATGAAAAAAACAAGAGTTTATGTCCTTTGCTAAGGCTTGGCCTTGAAATAATATTGAGGCATAAGATATATTTGATTAGTGTACTTTATGCTGCTTTTATTCACTGCTTACAATAAATGTACTTGATATTGGGCAGCTACTAATTGAAAATCTGAGCACTTAGGAACCTGTATGTTCCTTCGGGAGGCACCGAGTTTTAAAGCCAATGTCCCTTCTACCGTTTGTGACTGGCCTGTTTTATGTCAGGGTTCTCTCTGAAGAGGTCTGGAGAGCTTTAGGAAGCATGGTTTGGTCAACTTCTGTCCATTTATGGGTAAGGACAGTATAATCCTAAGTATGTGGACCAAGAGTACTTTATTCAGTATTTGACAAAGAATTAGACAAAAACTGAGTTTGATTTCCTCACTGAGAGCCGTGATTCGCAGAATTGAAGTGTCATTGTGGGAAATAATCTTGTAAAGGGGCCAAAAATTAAAAACCCAGTCCTGAAACCAGTTTTTGAATCCCAAAAGACTGTTGCTGTTGAATAAACAGTTGTAAAAGAACTCAGTGGGAGGCCTCATGTTTTTGAGAAGTCTCAGATGTTGAGGCTTAAAAATAATGTAGCAGCCTTCTTGTATCACGTTTTGTACCTTCTGATAATTAATGTGGCCCAGCATAGCTGTCATTAAATTGTATATAATTTGTACATGAGCCAAAGGATTTGACTCGTTCAGTTGGAAAATCCTACATAGGCTCATCCTAATCGCAGCTACTCTGTCTATATTTACAATGTTCCTCAGAATTAAATTTATTTAAATGCTACCAAGAAGTTGGGCATTTTTCCTGTTTGTACTCTTGTGGCATCTGAGGGCCCTTGGAGAGACCCCAGGCAAAGGCACAGTGACTGGTTACAGGTGGTTTCTCCTGGCGTATTCTCATTGCTTTTTTGGAACAAAACTGTGTCTCAGTATCAAGGTGGGATGCTGGTGTTGGGAAAGGGAGGGTCAGAAGAACCCAGAATTCGGTAATTAAGATGTGACGTAAGCTAAGCTCAAGCTTCAAGGCTCAAATCAGACATTACTTAAAGTTCCATCTTCCACTTGAGCCTGAGTGCCGAAGCCTCGGGCTGTTGAGAGGCACACTCGTGTGTCTTTCTGGCCTTTGCACAAGTTTGCAATGAACTCAGTTCTGTCTTGATAGAGAAAAAGAAGGGTGAAATTGTGACTATTCCCCCTGCCTCCCCCACCAATGGAATTGTTTTCCAGCCAGCCAATTCCCCAATTACTCTCCTGCTGTGAGATTCAGTAATTTGTCAGAGGCCTGTTGTATTGCAGGAACTGAGCCAGGCTTTGTGTGCCAGTGCAGGGTATTAAGCCCAGAGCAATTCCTCATTTGTCTTTTGCTGTAGGATGTGGTGTGTTTGATCACCTAAGGTGTACAATATTATCCATATTTTCTGAATTAGTAAGGAAAACTTGGAAACCTACAATGGTGTTTTTTTTACAGTAGTTATAAGGTATTCCCCCCATCCTGTAATTGTATCAGCCTGGAATCCAACCATTCTTACAGAACTATAATTCTATACACATCAGTGAAATGAATGTGTTCCTGAAAAACCATGTTTTTGTACTGGCAACGTTTGCCTTACCTAGGTGTAATACTGAACCTATTTTTCAAGACAAAACTAAATTCCAGAGTTTGGTCACAAAATGGTCGTATTTAAATGGGACACAGAGCTTAAAATGCCCCCATCTTATCAGTACTTCTCAGTACAATTTCGTACTTGCATTGTTTGCTCTTGTTAATAAGAACTTTCCTAAAGCTTGAATAAATGAATATTTAATTTAAGTAGAAAGGTAAACTATCCAAGGGTTTGTGAATGCCTGAGGTTATCCCTTGGTTACTACATCTCTGAAAGTTCGCTATGAAGCACAGATTAAACCACCAAGCATTTATTTAAATGTTGTGACCTGCCAAATAAACTCATCAGGCAGCTGGAGGGGTAGATTTAGGTGTCTCTAGGTCTGCTTAGAAACACAGCACAAATCTGCGTAACAACTCTTTACTGGTGTGGTAGAGGTGGGACTTCAGAATCTGTGTCTTCAAACAGAAATGGGTCACTTATTTCTGAGCAATCTGACCTAGCTGAAGATGTCCCTGCTCGTTGCAGGGGGGTTGTGCTGCCTGTCCTTTAAAGGTCCCTTCCAACCCAAACCATTCTGTGTTTGTATGATTTCCAACTCTGTTAGCACTGTAACACCTCAGCTTCCTCTGTTGCTGTAAAACCAGCATGGGTAATCCGGGAGGAATGTTATCTGGCTCAGCCAAAATGATTGTTGGGGTGGAAGGTTTCTTTGGGAGAGGTGTAGGATGAGAACGCGTTGTGCTTTAGTTCATCCATGAAATTAATTTCAGGCCTCTGTTGTGGTAGCACCCTTTCCAAAAGGGTACCAAAAGTCCTTTACTAATTCCTTCACCAGGCCAGCTGGACAGAAGGGCTGGAAAGAGCAGAAGGACCTGTGTGTAGGGCTGGAGAATATTATCCTTCATAGAAGGGATCAGGCTGACAGAATCAGAATGTTTTCTGTAAACCGTGTTTTGACCACATTTTCCTTAAACAGCGTAGTGGTGTGTTCCTCTAACAGTCACCACTTCTGTAAAGCCTTCTGTTTTCTTTCCTCTGTTTTTTATGTGTTTGCTTTTTTTCTTTTTTAATTTTATTTTTATTTTTGGTTTTTCTTTAGTCTATAAAGACTAGCTTGGTGTTAGACTCCTTAGGTGTATATCTGGTCAAGTGAATTAGAAAGCAAGGGTTTTTTATCCCCAGTTAAAATACCACTTTGCTTTGAAACAACATTCTTGGATGAATTTTCATAATGCTTCTTCTAAATGTTTATAAAACAGACGTAAGAATTATTTTTTATGAGATTTTTATAAAGTTTTATTCTCAACATATCAGTAGTGTGTTTTTTTTTTTATTCTTAGAATTTACATCAATTTACACATTTTTAGTTTAGGAGTCTCAAAGTACTTTATAGTGAACTTACTCTTAATCTCAAATGAAAAGATGCTCTCTTTCCCCCAGAAGAATTGGCAGAGAATCTGGATTGTGTGTACAAAGAATATAACCTTAGCTGGTACATTATGACCTTAATTTTGAATTGTAAGGCCCTTCATCCTGGGAGGATGAAGAGCCCCCAGGCGCTGGTGCAAATGGGGAAACTGAAGTAAAGCTCAGGACTTTGACAGTAAGCAAACCTGATCCCTCAATCTCTGCCAATGAGCTGGTGTGATTTAAAGTTTCTACTCTGATTTTGTTTTCTTGTATGCGAAGCCAGGGTGGCCCAGAGGCCCAGTAATCAGCAGAACCTGGCTGGGAGGTAAATCCCCTTCATGGACAGGCATCTCTGCACTGTCACAGCTTCTCAGGGAGATTACAGGAGAATGATGTCTTGGATGGTTAGTCAACCTTGACAGCTCTGTGGTAGAGCCAGTTACAGAATCCATTGCAGAACTTGAGCATTTCTGTTTAATTCTAAGCACGGAGACAACCTGAGATACTCTATCTGAAACTTGATTTTAGCTTGTTATGGTTTCATGCACATGTCAATATTCCCTGCTCTGTAATGGTAATCGATAGCTAAAGAAAAAGGTAAATTTATATGAAAAATTATTTACAAAATGTTTGTTGTACAAATTGTTCTTTCCTAGGCTTCCACCAGCAAATGATATTTATTGACTTTAATTGGATATGAGTGCGTTCTGTATTCTAGGCAGAACAATTTTTTGCTACTCTCTGCCTCTGTATTTGCTTTTCAAATTCAATTTTCTATACCAAAGAAGAGTGAGAAGGCTATTTAACACAATGGTACTTACTTAGAATACTGATTATATAGTGTTCTCTGTCCCCTTCCCATCTTTGAGACATTTTATTCCCTGATGAACTATAGCAGTATTAAAAATCATAAACTGTGTCAGTAACAGACGGCTGTTAGGTTTCATATATGGAAAAATAACTTCTTTCAAGCTTTTTCATCATGATAGACACATAAATTAGGATTGAAATTAAAAACTCCTCAAGGATATTTTCTTTGTTAAAAAAAGCCTCCTTACACCACTTGGTTTAGTTTTTTTAGCTCTATAAGTAAAGTGTATTGCTTGTTGTAAATAGCATATTAATTGATGTTAATGGGAAGTAGCTGTATTGCAAATAGTTTGTGCTGTGGTGCTAAGTTATCATCTACCCTCCAGCTACAAAATTTATTGGTGTGCTGGGCCAGCATTATACACTGAAATGTTGTTACTTCAATTACAGACGCTGAAAATGGGGGTGAAAAAGTGTGCAGGTTTTTTTGGTCCCTGCTTCTCTAAGCAAATTCTCCTCTAACTGTATTTGCTGCTACCAGGAAATGCTGTTAAAATGTAGGATCGTTGCAGAAAGTGTAATTTCCCATTTGTGCTGACATGGGGCTCTGCAGTGGACAGTGTCATAAGAAAGTAAGATTAGTTCAACAGTATCTAATAGCTGGCTCCAGTGCAGGCTAAAACTCCTGCCAATAGGCTAGAGACCTTTTCCTGCAGGAAAAAAAATCCTCTTTCAGTCCTCTTCTAAAGAATATTGTGAAAGTTTGAAAGTTTGGTACCTTCTAACTCTTTGATGTATGACTGACTTTTGGGTATGGAAAAGGGAGAAATTGTGTAAAGAGCTCATTATCTTGGAGCCAGTTTACTGCCCTGATGGAAGTGGAAGTCCTAATGTTCACATGGATTCTTTCCTCCGTGTTTCCTGGAGGGAATATATTGTCCATGGCAATGATTTGGGAGAAGGCAGGGCTGTAATTTCACCATAACTTCGTCTTGAGTAGGAATGACAAGCCTGCAACCAAATAAGTCTGAAGCTGACTTTTGGTCAAAAAGATTCTCTTGTCCTCTGAAGAGTGATCCACAATTCCCTTTGCTCTGTACAGCTTTCTGCTTCACAGTTTTCTGGGTTGCTCAGTCCAGATACAAGGAGTTCATTGTTTGACAGACAGCAGGTGCTTGCATGCTTCATGGAGGATCTGAAGCACGGGAGAATTCCAGGATGTTCTCTCCAAGCCTGCTCAGGCAGGCACTGACCCGTTGAAGGCAGAGCTAAGTGCTTTCTGAGATGAGTCCTCCCCGTGAAGGGCAGGCAGCTGCTTCCAGAGCTCACCGCTGTGTCTTCCTCATACTCAGAAGTTATTTCTTCAAGCAAATGTCTAAATTTGAAAGACTTTCCCCCTTAGTTCTGCTGTATCGTAGTATGGAAAGCACAAATTCCAGTCCTTTTAGAAGGATGCTGCCAGGGTACAATTTTGTGGTACAGGTCAGTTTATAGCTGGATATTCAATACTTAATTTTTATTTAGGTTAGATCCTTTATTTGGAAATAAGATACGACCTACGTTATCGAATACTCTGTTTCTACATATACCATTAATCTAGAACTTAGTGTTGCTTTGCATCATTCTGTAGCTCCCAGTGCTGGTGTAACACATGAATGTAGCATGGTTCTAATAGGGAAAATAACATAAGTATTATGATGTTAACGCCTTTAGGTTTATTAGATACTTATTTTCCTTGGTTTTCAGGCCAGCGCAGCCCTGATTTTTATTGTTCTTACAGTATGATAAAAACAAAGTAACAGAACTGCAAATTTTGACCTTTATGTCTTGATTATGGTGTATATTATTTTATGTGATTGAGCTCTTCTAGTTTAGGAGGAAGTTAACTGTGGTGGGGAAAGCTTGTGCCAAATGCACTTTACAGCTTAACAATTTTTGGTCGCTGTCCTCAGATTCTGATGTGCATTTTTGATCTGCTGTCTAATTATAGCACCAGAAGAAGGGTGTATGATATGTTGCTGCTTTCTTCCTGTGGTGAAGTACATTGCATTTTGCTTAATGATGGAGGAGTAAGATCCTATAGAGCATGAGAAGCTTTGTCTTGCTTTTTGAGCAAACCAGAAAATAACTCTCTTGTATGTTGCCATAGAAAAGAACTGAAGTCTTTATTTTAGTACTTGACAAGGATCCTCTCTAAAGTGAGGAAATAATTTAATATTGGTTATAGATTCTTGCTATAGAGTCACTGCATGATTTTGTGTAGCGCTTTTTCTTAGGCTTATATAATTAATGCACACATCCTAATGCACCACCATCTGAGCTTGTAGATGAATAGTATTTTTCATTCTGTTAGATTTTTGAGTAATAAATCCATAAAAACATCAGAGTGTGTGTACTGAAGACACTTTTTACAGCTTCTCTGCTTCTGTCTTTATGCTGAATAGGTACAACCCAAGGAGAAGATAAAAGCAAATGATTCCCTGTGCAGAAATTAAGATAGGAAGGATGTTTGAAGGATGAATGCCAAACACTTTTTTAAACTGTTTAGTTTACTCCAGCTAGTGGTAAATTGAAGGGATGAAATTAGCTGAAACCAGAGGATGATTTGAACAAAAGACTTGCCTGCTCAGGGTCATGTAAGAAAACATTTAGACAAAAGCATCTTGTTTAAAACAAAATGTATCTATCCAAACTAATCCATGTGGATAACACATTTAGGGTTCTCACTGACAGGAGGTCATAGCTGTCTGTATTTGATTGAATAACATTGTATCAAAGTCAACATGCAGAGGGCCCACCAGAAGTTATCAGAATTATCATTTCAATTAAACAGATGGCTGAGGAATCAAATGAAGAGCCTTTGAGTGATGGCTACGGAATCAATAATGTCTTTCTGAGCTTTATTGATTTATCTTTGTCCGGGTGGTAGAATTGATTTATGTCTCTAGCTTTATTTTGATAAGTCAATGATAGCTCAACTATTCCTAAATTAATGTCTTCTTTTTGTGGTGCTTACACTATTTTTTTTCTCCTGGTGAAGAGACAGAATTTTACATCAAGCCAAACTGATTTTACTAAGTAATTCTGTGGCTAACAGAGTATCATAAATCAAGCAGAAGGATGGTCTCTGCAGTTTCACATGGAATGAATGACTTAGAATTGTGGGAAAGGCATTTATTTATTTAACCAGTCAGATGGTATTGCATTTTTCCTCTTTGTGCTAACAGACCAGTTGACGTTTGCAAGCAGACAGGATTCTTGCTGTGAAGAATGCAGTAGTGTGAGGATTGTAATGTCTTTCCACAAATAACAGGGAAAAAGAAGAGAAAAATGTGTCTGTGTGTGAGAGAAGGAGAAGAAAAGGGCAGTCCAGCTCCACAGCTAAGCTGCTTTTGCCATATGGTGCATTCCAAATGTATGTGAAGACATTACATGTGGAGCTCAGTCTTGTGGTGTGGGGAACAGAGCCTGGTGTGGTACCAGCTTGCTTTCTACAAACCCAGATAGCAGTGCTGGCTTTGCTGCTGTTAGAAATGTCCATATCGGTAAAAGTTCTGTTTTCCAGGTCATTGAAATATTGACAATATTTGTACAAGCCTGTAAAACAAGCACTTCACAGCTGCTTGCTTGCCTTTTTCTTTTACAATATGTACCCTTAAAAGTTCCTAGGAATAGTTCTGGGGTTTTTTTCCCTAACAAGTAAGAATGAAAAATAGCATCAATAACTAACCCTTCTCACCCATGATGTCCTTTCTGCAATTCTTTTTTAGCACCAAACCCAGGTAAATTTTTCAGTAAATACTGAATAAGTAGAACCTGTGGCCACATCTGATGGTAAATGAACCTGGGAGCTCTGAGGCAACCAGAAGTTATGTTTGAGGCTTAGATTTTTATTGTTCTAATAGTTAGATCATAGTAGCTCTAACAGGACCTAGCCAAGCTGTGCCTCCCTGCTAGCTCAAGCTTTAAAAATCTTGGTGCAGCCTTGTACAATGTCATATTATGTATATCATAATTGATGCTTCCTGGGATCTTCATGTATCAAACAGAACACGGCTGCAAGTTTCTTCAACTTTTTAAATCTGTATATATTTTTTTTAGAAATGGAGACGAAAAAGTAGTATTGAAATGTAGTGTGTTTGGAAGGAATGTCAGGAGACCTGGGTCATAATTCTAGCTCTGACTGATGTCAATAATCAGGTAAATGACTTCATTTATTTTCTCTTCATCACTGATTAAAAGGATAAGTAGGCCCAGAACTGCTAATTCTTACCTATTTTTTAAATTCCTTTAGTTATGGTAGTATCTTAGGATCTCAATTCCTTTGAGCATATGGGTCCCTCTCTTTAATTACCTTTATCAGGGAAAGGTTTGTGGTTTAATTTGTGCCAGGCTTTTTGAGGGTCATAAATTCAAAGCCCTGTTGTTACTGAGTAGGCAGAATAGAACTGTTATGTTTAAAAAAAAAAAAATCAACTTTCAAGGCCAGAGAAGAAGCTAATTATTTGACTGTAAAGCAAAATAAAGGAAAAAACAAGACATGGAAAAACAAACAAAAAAAAAAAATTAAAAAAAATTCTTGAATTTGAGAAATAAGCTGAAAAAAAAGACTTTTTCCACCAAAATACAGGGTTCTCCAGGAAAGTCAAACCACTGTATCTTTGGCTGATTTTTCATCATAATTATAATTATTAAGTGACATTTGAGACTTGTGTAACTCAGTATTCCAGATTAGCTTTTCTATGAAAACATAAACAGATAACTGTAATCAGAAGATCTAAATTCAACAAGAACATTGTATATAATCCTACATATTTAAAGTTTTTTTAGTATTTAGTGCTCTCTTGCTGTTAAATGCTGATTGTTTATATAATGGATGTGTAATTTCTTTACTACTTGGAGCAATAAATATATATATACACATACAGACAGATGTCTTTAAAGTTTTAGTCTGAAGAGATTCAATTACTGATAGTACAGAGATTTAGAGTGGGACATTACCCAGAGGTGTAACAGGTCTTGCTAGGTTTCTTTTCTCTAAATGCATGTGTTTTCTGCCCAGTCAAGTCCATGATCTGAAAGTAATGCTGCCTTCTGGGGTCTCAGAAAGCTAAGTAATAAAAGGCATTTAAGCATCAATTTGAAAATTGAGGCCCACTTGGGTGAGGGGGTTTGAAAATCTACGTTAAAGAGATTCACACTGCAAGGAAAGCTGTTGTGCAAACCCTGTTTTTTTTTATTACAACACTATAGGATGGTCAGTCAGTTTTAACTTAGGTAACGTAGTAAAGTTATGTAGAAACACAGTAAGAAAAGGAGATAAAAACATTCCTACTGTCACTCCAGTATTATCACTTCAATCAGATTGTGAGCACAATGTAACTGTGCTGAACCGTGGTTCAGTGTGTCAAGGCATTGTCTGGCATCAGCATCTGCATAGCTGCTATTGTTTTACTGGAGCAGCTGCCACTCAAACCTGTGATGGAGTAGGTGGAAGGCATTCCAGAGTTACACTTGCATTGTGCTACACAAAAGAGACCTATTGGGATAACTCCCCCCACGTTTTGTGTTTTTTTTTTTTAAACTTTGCATGACTTTAATACAAGAAATCTTTTATTTGAAATATTGGGCAGGATGATAAGCAGGGTTCTGGAGATGAAAATTACAATACAGAAATGTCTAGAGATAAAAAGATCTGTGTGACAGAGTATAGATGTACAAGTTGTACTTCTCATCATTTCTGCTGGTGGGTGGACATAAGCAGTCTAAACTGAAGTCTCTGGTTCTTCATAGAGATATTTCATTCCTATGTGGGTGCTGGGTTATACATGAAGGAAATTAAATTTGTTCACCTTGAGAGAGAAGGAATACAGGTTTGTAATCTTCTGTTTTCAGACTATTAGAGAAAAACAATAGAGACAGTCGAGAAGAGGGCAGATGCGGGGCTGATCGGGGCTGAGGGGTCAGTGCTCAGCAGTCAGCACTGGTAGGCTACAGGGAAATAAGTTGCAGGAAGAAATTCTTTACTGTGAGGCTGGTGAGACACCGGCACAGGTTGCCCGGGGAAGTTGTGGATGCCCCAACCCTGGAACTGTCCAAGGCCAGGTTGGATAAGGCCTTGAGCAACCCGGAATAGTGGAAGGTGTCCCTGCCCATGGCGGGGGGGGTTGGTACAAAATGAACTTTAAGGTCCACACCAAGCCCTTAATGTTCCATGATCTGAGCACAGGCTGGTTAAAATGAATGCTCTCCAGAGGTCCTTTCAACTTCTGTGATTCTTCGAAAAGGAGAATCAGGCAGGCTTTTCATTTTCCCTAACATGCCATGCATTTAATGTTAACTTTAATTTTCCATTTACTTTAGTGCCTTTAAGAAGATAAGTTTCTGCTTTCACTTAGTGCCTTACTGATGACCACAGTGGTCAGCTGGGGAAGGTGTGTTTCCCTTAATGTCCTCCAGAAGTGGAAGGGACAGCTAATATCCGTAATTAGTCTCTGATAACATATAGTGATTAAATAACTTAATTTTCCTCTGAAAATAAAAAAAACCCCCAAACTTTCAAGGCATGTCAACAGAAGGCACACTGTTCTTGTGTCTTCTGAATCGCTCTTTTGTAGAAATTCAGCTGGAAGAGAATGGTTCATTAGCAATGACTGTGAGACAGTGAAGCACACACTGAAAACTTTCTTTAGACCAACTTTGCAAAAGGCAAAACTTCAAGGATTTTCTCCTAAGAAAGTAAAGTCTGCAATGCATTCCAGGTTGTGGTCCAGGCTTTGCAAGTCCGTTGTTAACAGTTCTTGATAAAACACTAACAATTTGAACAAAAGTGCAATCAATCTCTCTCTCTCAAAAAAAAATGTTGCCTGTCGTTACAGGATTTCTTTCTGGATTGATACCTTCAGATTGTTCAAATACTGAATAATTTCTTATTTAAATATTTAGCTGCAACAATATGCTCAGTTAGTAAGCAACAAGGGGCCTATTGAATTGGCAAGAGATTTTAGTCAGTTCTGTTTGGTTTGTATCATATGAAGCCAATCAAAGGTAGACAGAAGAGATTATATTATGCCTAAGCCTTGTTATTAAGGTTAAAATGAGATAAATGGAATATAGAGATTTCAATTTCCAGCCCTCTCATTCCTGCTTCCTGAAAGGAAAGGGTGCATGTGGCTTAAATTTGAAATTTTTAATGGGAGGAAAAGTGATCTGTGCAGAAATTTTAGCATTGAGGGTTTTGATGACCTTTGCCATAAACCAAAGGAAAAGAAGACAAAAACCATTCAGGAAGTTGTTGCCAAACCACTTTAATTCTGTAAGTATGGAATCACATTCTCCAAATCCAAGCAGTTCGTTGTTATTTGCGGTGTTAAGAAGGTGACGAATGATGGGAGTAACAATTAACAAACAACCTGCTGTATCGGGCCTGTACTAATGATGCACAGTGTTGCTATAGGACCACTTGCATAATTTCGTAGTTTTTGTGTATCACTCTGTTGTAGTTAATTTTCGTGTTTCTTATTAGACCAAACTGAAAGAGTGGGGTTTAGTTTGTTTGTTTCCCTCCTTCTAGTGATAATTTTGTCCTTTGATTTCTATTATTTTTGGCACTCAGAGCACTTCTAACATGTTATCTCATTTGGATTTTGGGAGAGACCATGGCAATGCAGAGATTTGCATAAAATTCTACCTGCTGATATGTTTCAGATTTAGATTAGTGCCATTTTGATAATATTGTCTCACTGAAGAAGAATATTAGAAGGGACAATTATGTAAATTGTAACTGCTAATATAATTTCAGTCTGAAGAGAGTGCACAGAGATGTGAGGCCTTGAAAACCATATTAGTGTAAGGCCCTTATCAGTATGAGTTCTGAGGGGCTACCTTGGTTTTACTGGGAATGTTAAAAATAAAATCCACAGCGGAATCTTTGGCGATGAGATATAACATGGACTAATGAAAAGCATGCATATCAGAAAGTACAATTTGTACAAATACAGTATTGAGTCAATTTTAACTTCACGTGGGAAAGACGTGAACGTTTCTATAGGCACCTCACTGTACCACAGGGACCATAAAAACCACAGAGTCTAGGCTGATATCATGAAATGGAGATAGGAGCATAAAACCTCCCATAGCACTATTTAAATGGCAGTGTGCTCGATCTTTCTTTGAATAATGTGCTCAGTGAGGCATCCTTTGCCAAGACCCTGAAGAGGAAGATGGAAAACAGAATGGAAACAGAAATGAGGATGTGTCTGTTGCTGCTGCTTTGTCAATTACCTGTTCCTGTACAGAGCAGGAACAGGCTGAGCCCCTGGTGTGGTCCATCACTGCTCAGCCACAGAGCCATGGCATGGCTGTGTGTCCCTGGTGGAGCTTTCGTTGTTTATGGCCTGTTCCTTCCACTTCTATGGAATCTTGAAATAGTTAATAGAAGTGGTTAGGGCTCAGAGACCAGCTGAGAGCACGTTTTCCAAAAGCGGTGGTGGTAGAGCAAAGACAGGGAAGGAGAGTGAGGGAAAAGATGATAGATAATTACATGAACAGTGAAGGCTGCCTGACTGTTCTTTTTACCAGGCTCTGGAGCAGAATAGTGGAAGAAAAGCAGGTGCAGTAAAAGGGAGGATGGAACCAGAAGTACTTGTTTACTCTTTGTAACATACTTGGTGTGCTTTTGAGATAGGTCAATGAGGGATTTTTGTGTGTTCATAGAAATCCATCAGGGCTTTGTGGTTTAGCTGACATTAGGAAGTTCAGCTTTTCTAGCACTGGTATGGTGAGCTTGCTTCTTTTAGAAGTATTTGCACGAACACTCAGGTCTGCAGTGGTTGAGTGATTCATCTTACAGTCGGTCCCACAACTCAGTTATAATTGAACTGATGTGCTTTTCCCACTCTGTGCCTGTCTCTGGACATAGAACCCAGTGACACTGCTGATAGTCTTCCTAATCAGGTAGGAAAACCCTCCTCCCCCGAAAAACAATGGAGAAGTATCCTTTGTTAAAAGGATTTTATCAAAGCAAGGCAGGAGAAGAACTTCCTTAAGCTGAGAGCTCTGTTCCTGCTGCCTGCTCACTGTTTGAATGCTCTGTAGAGTGAACCCAGGTGCAGGGTTTATACCTGGGAGATGTGCAGTTGGCAGGGAGCCCACAGGTGGCAAGCACAAGGCATTTTTATAGCCACAGGTGGGGTTTCAGCTGTGGCTGCTGCATCTTGGCAAGCCCAGGCTCAGCCTTTCATTTCAGTGCCTAAATCAGATGTGCAGTCATATTTGATTTTTTTAAGAATTCTCTGCTGCTTTTACAGAATTCAGTCTTGGCAGATGTTTATTGTGGTAGTTTGAGGCTGGTTTCTGTTTTTGATCTCTAGTCCTTGTTCTTACAAAGTCGTTCAGATAGACTTGAAAACAGCTTCTGCATCTCTTATTCTGAAAGGGTTAATACAAGCTGCTGTACCAAGGCCTTCCACAGAAAGACAGATTCATTGCTATAAGTGTATTTTTGGTGATTTGCAGGCAAATAACTGGTCAGGGATTATATTTTTGATTATGCCTCTGATTTAGTTAGAATAAAAGCACCAGTGACATTGCCAATGACCCAGATGTTTGCAAAAGCCGTAGATTAAGATATTGAGGTCCGTACCTCCAAATCCCACAATATTACGTTAACACACGTTCAGAAGCTGCAGAATTGGATTTAAATCCAGCTCTTGAACCCCCTTCATAATCTCATTTTGTACTTGGAGTGGTGAAAATAATGGTAATGCAGCTGCTGCAAGAGTGACTGTGTGAGCATTTTTCACATTAGAAAGGCTTTTAATAAAGTAAAAGTGTCTTAAGTGCAGAAGCATCTTTCCTTCTTTATTGCAGCTTTGATAGCAATGAAAAAAAAACTCATAGTATTGTAACTCACCATGGGCTAGAGATTGCTGGAAAAGGGATATGGTCTCTGACTCACAGACAAGTACAAGCTTCACATATTAAGACCTCATTAAAAATTGATGGTGTTTACATCGTTCATGGTTACTTTCAATTTTTGTTGCACACATGACTGTCAGATGGCATTACAGATGAAGACTAAGCATGAGAGCAGCGATTGCATCAATCTCAATTTTGATTCTAGAGGTTTCCTCAAAAGAACAAAGGAAAAAAGCTGACGAGAAAAATAACTACGGGTGTTTCTAAGGAAATCCTGAAGTGGGTTAGTGTATCAGGTACTGAAGTCCCTCAGCAAGAGTCATTAATACGTGTAAATACAGTAGCTTACAGCCAAGCTCCTTTTGCCATGCTGCAGGCTTGGCACGCTTCTTGGGAATTTGGTGAATGGGCATCAGTGTAAGAGAATGGACAAGGAGGAGTGTGCACTACAGGTGTGATCCTGGAGTAATAGTTCTGAATCAGACAGGCTTCACCGTGACTCACATTGCTGATTTACCTCTTGGTGGTAGAACTAGAGAATGGGCTTTCCAGTACAGGTGATCCTTTTGAATGCTGATTTACCATCTGCTAGGAACAGATGGTGTTTCCTTTTGAACACGTTTCTACTGTATGTAAGTGAAGTGATGAATTTCTATTCCAGGACTTTTTGTTCGAAGAAAAGTTAATAATCTGCATATTTTTCAGTGGGTACAGGAAGCTGCCAGAGAACCTAAGTGGAGGAATGGCTCATTTACAGTAGCTGATTCAGTTGGAACATAGGAGTTTTATTCCAAAGGAAACAGAATTTCCCAGTATTACCGCTGGTTTCCTCCCCTGCCCATGCCCCAGATGTGGTAGTCATAAAAGCTTTTTTTTGAGTATTCTGTATCCTGAAATAAAATGCTGAGAACAAGAGTGTGATTTAGGCTGTTTTCCATCAAGAGGCAGATCTTTCACAGGCAGTTATTCTGCTAGTAGAGGATGGATGAAGATATATGGCAGATGAGGATATATGGAAGTCAGAAATGAGGATTAAAGATCAGCTGTGTAGTTTTGTGTTACAAAGCCTGTGAGCACAGAATTATCTGTGAACTGTGGACAGCCAAGGCCAACTGCCCAAATTCAGGTCTTGTGGTTTTTTGAGATTATTACCTTTTTAGCACTTCATGGCTATTATGGATCATTTCCAATAGCTACTGAAGGGACTAGAGTTTCCCCTTCTTTCTGGAAGACATTGGAAAGAATAAAAAAACCCCAGCAAAACAAACCCAAAATGCAACATATATACTTTTCTGTGCTAAATTGTACTTGCTTTATGATGACTTTCCTGTGAAACAGAGGGTGGATCGACTCTATTCAAGTGACAGAAAAATTAGAAAGAATTAGCATGAGTTAAATGATGGCTGCTTCTTCTCCCTGCCATGGATATTTGGGCAGAGGAGCATGAGACCAACCTGGTGAGCATCTCAGGTGTGCATGCACAGCTTAGAAGTCTTGCTTGGCTTAGCCCTATCCAGATACTACTGTTTTTCTGTCACTCATCTCGAGTGTTGAGATGCAGCTCCTGGCAGCATCCCCAAGCTGACAGCTGATCTGAAGAGCCACATGTACCTCAGCAGCACATCTCTCCTTCTGGCTGTGCCCTCTCCTCTTCCTGAGGAGAGCAAGAGGTTGTTGCCTTTGGATTCTGTTTGTGCCTTGGCAGTTCGTCCTTTCATTCACTTCCTTCTAACACAGATTTTCTCTCCAGTGAACAGAGGTCAGAAATGAAGCTACAAAGGATGAAAAAGCAAAGCTGATAGTTCAGCCCCTTCATTCTTTTTGTGTATCACTTTGGATTAAGTCTCATGTTTTGCTTGTGGCCACAGCAGAGTATTTGTGTTAAACAAAAGGTGTTTAGTACAAAACCCCCTGGAAGTTGTCTTACTGAATCACTGTACGATGTGGGTAATTGCTGCTGAAAAAGAACATAGAAAAAATCTCTCAATAGATAGAGGTGGCAAAATTTGTTTCCTTAATGGTGATGTTCTGATCTATTTTGCTCAGAGAGCAGCTTAAGGCCTGAAACAAGAGGGTTTATTTTCCGAGACACTTTTTTTTTGTGTTGGCTACCGTAGCTCTTAATATCCCTGTTGAGGAGTAAATGATCAATTAAGTGGTAAGAAGACTAGGTAATTATTTTAACAAGCATAGATAGATATGCATTAAACTTCAAAATGGTCTGCCATTAGTTTGATAAATGCAGCTTTCTTACATGATGTCCTCCCTGCTCAAGAATGTTAACATATGGAGATTTTAAACCACTGGTGGGGAAATCCAGCAAAAAAAATTTCAGAAGTAAAAATACAAAAAATATGAAGAACTTCGTACTTTTATTTTTATTTGTATCACCCTTAACCTTGTGGTAACAGCATTTGTGTCTACTCAAGTTTTTAATCAATATCAACAGATAGTAGGTATTAAGGAGCTGTGTTTATTGAGCACCAGAAACCCTGTCATTTTAAAGACCCTTCCTGGTCATTACAGAAGTTGTCAGTGTGATCTAGGAGGCTGCTTCTATCCTGTAACTTCACCTCGGTGAGCTGATGTGAAGGGACAATGGGTTTGTAACATACAATAACTCTGGCATTCTCATTTCTGAAGAAATGAACTCCAGAGACTGTGCATGGAGGTGGGAGCCACCATCTCCTGCTGGAGCATTTGATAAGCTCAACTTGTGCCAGCTCCTCAAGGACAAGCAGTCCCATTTGAAAACAGCTATCTCCAAAGTGATACCTTTCCCATGGCATTTAAAGTCAAATTCTTATCGGAGTTAGATATGCAGCACTCGAGGTTTACATTAGTTTCTTTTAATTTTTTGGGTTTTTTTTCTTCATATGGGGAGTAAGACAAGACTTTCAATGCTTGTATCAGGACCACCAGTGGAGATGGAGATGTTGTGTGGTTTAGCTGTAAATGTTTAATTCTGTTTATATGGGAAGGATTTGTTTTTTTAATAAAAATGTTACTGACTTTTACACTTTCCTTTTCCTTAATTTTTTTCAGAGTTACATATGGTTTTACTATTGTGTATTTTTTGACTAGACGATTAATTAAACCTCTAATAGCACACCAAAATCTATTGCTCGCTTTTAATTTTTCAGTCTGAATATTTGTCCTGCATGACTTATCCAACTTTTCTTCATCAAAGCATTTTCATTTGTTTCAATTTAATTCACTAGCAGAGAACTTAATTTGGTGTTTACATCAATTTAATAAATAAAATACTGCATGATGATTAAAAATAATTTAACTATTTTTAATTTGGGTTGGAAGGAAGTATTAAAACCCTGTTATGTGTGGAAAGTTCCAGAACACTTCATATATTTTTTCCAGCACTGTTGCTAAATCCTCAAAATGTATCACTGTCTGTGTGTAGTTGTGTTGGATCTACTGAGCACATTGTGTAATCCCAGACAAAGCTTTCAGGGTGACAGTCTCCCACTGTGATGGAGATACTGTAACTGGAATAGCATCCAGACTTCAAAATGCTGTGAACACCTAAGAGTTTACTGTACCTTTCTTTAGACAGTATGGCAGAATCTATTTTTAAGTTCATTACCTTCTTCCACGGTGAAATGCTTCCTGTGTGGGAAAAGCTTATCTCAAATTAAAGGATATGTTTTTGAGCTGCTGTTACCAGGATACTGAGGGAAGTGCATTCGCTCATTCAAATAGCATCAATAAGTCTGATGAGACCTCATAATGAAGTGCAGTTACGCTTCTATTTATGTCTTCTGTTTGACAGCTTCAGTATCTGAATGCCCACTATTGATTGATTAAATAAATGTATAACAAACCCCTTTGCTGTCAGATTTTTTTAAATAGAAATCAGCAGTGTGACTGAAATGCTCACCAGCTGCTGTTGCCTGAGGTGGTGTATGCAAATGTCTGTGCCCGGGCACTTAGAATCACTTTTTGCAAAATACAGTGGTATCAGCTGAAAAACATGGTTGGAAGAAGTTTGAAATTCTGTGAGGGCTCCCTCAGACTTCTCTAGATGGCGGCTTATGTTATGTGAGAATTCACACAAGGACATGACTCGTGAAACGCCGAGCATGAATTCCTATTGTCCTAGAACTGGACTTTTTATTTAACTTGTGTAGCTGGTGGGTCTTGGACAAGTGTTCTCAAAATTAGTGCTTAGGAATGACACAAACCTTGGGGAGCAGAAAATTCAGTGCAAACCTGAATTAGAGATTACTGAGGTTAAAGGGAGCTTCTCCATTGACTCCAGTGGAATTTGAATCAAGCTGGTGGTCTTTCTGGGATTCTGTTGCAGGCTAAGGTCGTGTGCTTAGAAACTCAGATTATTTGTTTTACTTTCTCTTTGTGTGTTTTTATTTCTTCTCTGAGTTATTCCTTATGCCTGGAGGTCTCCTAAACTTGTAGTTGGGTGGAGTATGGTTTCAGCAGTTGTGTTGTTGATCTCTTTTGGGGTGATGTAGAGCAGTTCCATGAGATGGATCACTTCATTTGCTGTGTGTGACAGTTACAGCAGTTAATTTTTCATGGGGTTCTACATGTGGCCTTATTCTTTGCAGAGACTTATCCTTCTAAAGACGCTCATTTATACACTCTCTTGCAGTTTTGGTATTTCAAATGGATCTGTATTAACTGAAGTAATAAAATATTTCAGTTAAAAGACTGGGAATTTTTTCTCCGTAGAGACATTACTGACAAAGGACTCGATTTCCCGGCTTGTTACTGGCAATATTTTTTTGTGTTCTGGAAAAGTGTGTTAATATTGGTCTGAAAGCTCTAGATCTAAGTGTTATGTTATATACAGTATATTAAATTGTTAACAAGGAGTGTAGTAAGCAAGGAATGTGTCCCTTTCCTGTCTCAGGGGAATGTTTGATTCACTCTAGAATCCATAATACAGTGCATTAAAATACATGGCTAATTTTTAACATTTACCTAAATCTTTTATGTAGCTATGCTCATTAGCGTAGTTCAGAAACCTGCTAATGAAGCAGTCAGTAATTCTTGTTTTACACATTTGAAGTAGGAAAAATTGACTTTAAGTTACTTTCTCACATGCATGTAGTTTGGCTGGACTAGAGGCTTTAACCTGTTGCAGTATCAATGGAAGGGAGTGTATGTTATCTATTTTCAATCACTATGTTTCTGCTTGCTTCAGCTTTGATGAATTGGCACTTTCTGAGGGGAAACACCGGGTTAGGAGCAGACATCTCCTTGCAAAATTTCAAACTGGCAAAGCAGTAGTGATAACAAGCAGAAAATCACGCCAAACTTCATGGGGCTGTCCTGTAAAAGAAAAAAAAAAGTAGACGACTTATCCAAAAATACATCTGAAATGTATTAGTTTTGAGTGTAACTTGTCTTTAAAGGTTACTACCTGCAATACCTGAGTGCTCTATGCCTTTTCAGAAGAGTTCGAGCATGGCTCATTGGAAGAGCTTGTGTAGTGTGTCATTGTCCTGTAGCTGCCACACTGTGGCAACTTGGTGGTGTCTCTTTTTTCAGTCGGTAGATTGCTTAATTATTTCAGTCTCTGCTACAATATGTCAAGACTTTTTCCCCCCTTGGTTACTTGTTGTCTGGTTTAATCAAGAGTAAAAGACATTTCTTTTTCTAACTCTGTGCTTTTATTATGGAGTGCGTGTGCTTGTACGCAATGGGTGGAGAGAAAGGAGGGGGTAGGTATCTACCAAATGTGTAGCATTAATGGCTGTTCTGATGAACTGGTGTTGTTTTCAGAGTGTGAACTTGAATGTATGATCCAAGTAAAGGGTGAATTATCCAAGACACTGGGATTAGCTCAGAGAATTTAAATGAAACATATGGAAAGTCAGTCCATTTTAAGTAAATAACCAGGTTAAAGGAAAGGCAGCAATTCTAGTCAGTCTGGGGTTGCAACTGAAAGTGGTGCAATTGGTTATTGCTCCAGTCAGTGGTAGTGGTTCAATACAGTGGTGTGTTAATGAGCTAATGCTTCCGCACCAAGGCTTGACACTTGTGACTCCCAGAGCTGTTTTTTTGGGGTGTAATTTCCGACTACAGTACTGCAGAGGCTCCAGAAAATTGTCCAGGGGCTTGTGGGATTTGTGGTTTACAGAATGAGTGGGAAAAACTCCTCCTGAACAGAAGCAGTCTTGGGGTGAGTAGTCTGATGTCCTGGGCCTGAATGCTGCAGAACACACTGAAAAGTGGAGTCTTCCACAGTGCTGGTGTGTTTGATGTCTTCTTGGAGAAAGTATCTTCCAGACATGTTATGAACGGGATAGTGATAGAGCAAAGAACAGGAAGGTGCAACTAATCTCTCTTTTCTGTTAATAGGTCAGGGCATCCAGAACTTGAGTCCATGGGTGAAGTGAGAACCTGGGCAATTCTCTCACCATATCTGGTGTTGTCGTCCACATCCCATTCTGGGTCTCACCAGCCCAGTTTCCAAGCACCACATGCAGTTCTCTGCAGCAAAGCAGAAGCTAGAACAGACCAAAATCTGAACTTTCAGATTTTCAGAAAGAGGACAGATTTGCAGGAAATTTTAAGGTCTGAAAACTGGGCTTGGTCCAAATTGCTTTGGCAGCACTTTGTACCAGCTCTTAATATCCCTTCACACTGAGCTGCACAGCACTGGTGGAGCAGGTGGTGATGCTGGTTTGGGATGTAGCAAAGCTGCCACATCTTGTATTGTAAGAGCCATTGATTCTCCTCCATAAAACACATTCCTCAGAGGAAAGTGAAATTAGCAGACTGGCTAATTGCGCCGAGGGTACAACACCGGGGGGCACCAATCAAGGGGCAGCAATGCTGAACAGGCAGGCACTGGAGGGCAATTAACAGAGCTCTTGTTATTGCCGAACACGGAAACTGGCTACTGACAGGAGCAGAAAGAAATGGAGGAGAAATGGTGAGAATATCCGTGAAAGGGAAATTTCGAGTGAAGACTAAGGAAAGCCTTGGGGTTTCTAAGTTCTCTGACCTCCATTGGTGGTTTTAAGCTTTGTAGCTTTGTTATTATTTGTCAGGCCACTGTTTCAAGGAGTGAGCAACTGTTCTTCTGTTAAGGCTGTGTGTCTTGTCTCTCTCCATCCTGTCACAAAATGTGTATATTCTTCAATAAGCTAAATTCATGTTTCCCATTTCAACTGCACTTTTCTAGATTTGAGTATCTAAGACTGTCTTTGCTTGGAAATCTGATAAATGCAACTTAATAGTTGTATTGTTTCTTTAAAAAAATGTTTATAGCGAATGGAATTCTAAGGGAATAATTAAATGGATAAAATAAAGAGAATTAAGCTTATCTCTGTCAGTAGAGTGTAGGTTAAACAAAGATGGTCATTCCTAAGTAGGCAAGTGCACCACCCCAAACTAGGAAGATTAAGAAAAAACCGCAACACTGCTACTGCTCTTTAGCTAGGCTAAGCATTGGTCTTGCTTCTCTGCACACCTTTATAGGCCAATAATTTCTACTAGATTAGCTATTCTATCAATTAGTGTCCATTACCAGGATAAAGGCTTTTTTTTAACTTCATAGTAATTTGGCTATGAAAGTCAGCTGCCAGATTTTCAGTGGCTTGGTCTGCCAGTAAGAGAGGAATGCACTGGATGTGTTTGGCTCGCTCATGTTGTCTAATTTGCTTGCTCTACTGATTGTTTGTTTGTTTATTTTTTTCTCATTAATCTTATAAACCTCTGTGGACGTGCAAAAGGAAAGGGCAGCGTAGCAGCCCTGGTTGTTATACACTGAATATACAGTGCTTTTCTCATGACAGAAAGTAAGGAGTCTGGGAAAAGGGTATTACCTGAACCAATAAGATCAGTGCTGACACAACTCATCAGTTTGCTTGCTTTAAATTTCTTAAAGCTTGTTTGATTGATTTATAGGTAGTTCCTTTTTATTACCTATAACCTTGGAGAAAGAACTGACTTGTCTGGATAATGTCCAGTAAAGCTGCACGGAGGCACAAATGCACTGCTTGTAAAGCTGGCTGAAGAACATTCCATCATGGAAAGTTGCCCTTGTTTCTTGGCTTTGAGACTGTGACATTCAGGACATGTAGTCAGAGACATTTGGGGTAAAACATTTTTGCAAGACAGAGGGTTCAGAGCTCATACAAGTTTTTGGGCCTACATGTCCAGTTATCTAACAAAAGCAGGTGGCTGGATAATGCCTTGGTTTCTGTTTGCACAAGCAAACATCTGTGCTAAAGATCCACTCGTCTTCATTTCGACAAAGAAACCATATTTTTGGACAAAAAGGGCTGCAGAGGCTTTGCTGCACTGAAGCTGCTTCTGAAAGCCCCCTGTGCATGAAGATGCCAGCTTCCTCTGCAGAACAATGCTCCAGATGCAAAGTGCATTAATCTTGTTCCATTAATCTTGTTCCATTAGTCATTGGTTGCCAGAACTTACTCATAAATGAGCTAAAATGTAAATCTGTGAATAGTGATATCACAGAAAAGTCCAGTATACATGTGTGTGTTTATACGTACATGTATAATGTACAGACGCACTTCTGATATGTTCAATCTATCCTCTTGCCCCAGCATCAAAATTTCAGTGATTAAAATGTTTCTGTGTCACTCATTCAAACCTTCTTGAAATTTGCCGTTTTTTAAAATTTTTATTTAAAAACTGCTAAACTGCTAGCTGCATTTCAAATGCACTGGGTTTATGTGTTTATTTTCTGCACAGAAGTTTGGATTCCCTGTGCTTCAGTTTGAGGAAGCAGGGAAAAAGCTATGAATAATCAAAAACTCGCATTTGTGGGAATTCTGTAAATCTGTGTCATGCACTGCTGGCAATGCACAGGTGTAGTTATGAACAGAGGTTTGGAAAATGTGTAATTCAGCCTTAAATTCAAAGGGGTAGAAACTTTAACTCCCAAGGAATGCTGTCATGGCTCAGAAGCTGTGCCTTCTAGTGCAGGGATTGGCTTTTGGTTTTCTTTGGATGAGACACAAATTCAGCCCACCTGTGGCAAGTAAATCTACTTGTGCCCATAACTCAGCCAGGAGGTATTAGCTTCAGCACCAGGAGCTCAGTGAGGTGGAAAGCCCTTGCAGCTGTTTATTGCTTGTGCTGAAGTCCCAGAGCCAGGTCCCTTTCTGTTTGTCACACACTTTTGATGTACAGGTAGTGACTCTGTGTGTGTGCATAGAACAAAGTATAATTTTTAATTAATTTTTTCCGCATTTACAACTTAATACCTTTAATATTTTTTTTAATAATCGTAAGGAATTGATACAGAGCTGTCAAGAAAATGGAATGAGATTGGAAAAGAAGGGAGGAAGAAAGAAAAGGAAGGTCCTGCTATGGGAAACAGTTTAAAGTGGTCTGTGGCTGTCTTCTTCCTGCAGTTGCTACATCCTGATAGAAAATGAAGCTACATTCAGTTAATGTTGGAAAAATCTCTTAATAACACTCTAACCTAATACCTAGAGTGAAACATTAATCTACTTAATTAATGAACACCAATTAAGTAGTATTCAGCATGTCAGATGTTTGCAATGTACTCTGCATGTGTGCATTGTATGTAGGGCAGTTCCTGGAGCGTTCTTCATGAATGCTGAGAGGCTGAGCCCAGGGCATGTTCACCATCTGAGGGCAGAGAACCAGAGCATGGCTGAGTCACTTCTGTGTGTGATCTGCTGCAGAGTCTGCTTGGAAGAAGACTGAGCAAAAGTAAAGATGTTTCTGTAGAGCACAGATGTCACTTTACAGAGATGATGCTCAGAGATGCAGCTCTTGGATAGCAGCACTCTGTTAGCCCTCACTGCTGTAGAGACAGGAATAAGAATGGTGGTAGAAGTAGGCAAGGATCTTGTCTCTGTGTGATACCCCCTGCCTGTTTCTCTGGCTGTTTTTTCAGGGGAGGTTAAACTACCATCCCCCATGATCAGAAAAAGAACACTTGCTGGGAAGCCAGGACCTGGGGGAATTTGTTAGCTGGTAGAAGTCATATTTCTTATGTCACTCTTGTGTCTTCAAGTAGAATCACAGTCAGTCAGTTGGCAGGTCTGAAAACAGCACATCTTCCTCCAAATGCATATGACTTGTCTTTGTAATGTGGGAGAGAATTAGTGCGTATCAATAAGTGTTCCAGTGAAACTTCTGTGTAGCTTCATCGGGAAAGGCTGGAGAAACACTCATTAGATTCCAGTGGAAAGCCAAAGTAGTTTGTTACCTTTGACTGGGGCAATAAATTGTAGTGGCAAGGAGAGAATGGAGATAAGGCATTAAGCAATGTGTGCTGGAGAGAGTAGAGTGACACCAGTAAAGCTTCTGTTTAAGCATTGCCCCTGGATGTAATTTCAGTGACTTTCAGTGTGTATTACACCATTTCCTAGATAATTCCCTTTATCAATTGCAGAGTAAAAACCCCTTTCACACAGCACCAGTCAGATAGTATTTGACCCCATCATCAGGCTCCCAGCTCTATTTACAGTGCTGTTTCCTTTTGCATGTTTTGTGTAGCTGATCTGTAAATGTGGCTGAAAGCGGGGTTGTGTGAATGCTGGAGAGTCACTGATGGCACTGGGGTGTTACTGGGTGCAGATGTCAAAGTGAGGTTATTGGCATAAAGGAAATTAATGTAAGTGAAAGCAATTAAGATGGTTCATCATGGGAATAACATTTTCTCCCCGTACTGTAGTGATGAAAGACCTGTGCTTATTTACAGCTCTTGTAACTCAAAATATGCCTGTCCTTTAGTCTCAGCACTAAAAGCAACTGTAATCCAAGTAAATTGCTCTTTCTTAATGTTGTTTTTACTTTAGTCCTTTGCTTGTGTGAACTTTTACCTCCCTCACACATTCCTTGACCTAGTTAAGCTAAATCAGAAGGTTTACAATGGTGTTGTAGTGAATAAATATTCAACCAATAATGCTGAAAATAGATTAAAAGAAAAATATGTTGTCAGTCTATGACATATGACAATCCAAAAAATCCATTCAAAGCAGAAATATTTAATAAAAGCCACACAAGAAGCATAAATGAATTGCTAGGAAACATCTTTTCTTTTTTCTGTCTTGTTCACCTTGGTGGTAGATTTTCTAAAGTCTTCTACCAAGGATGAGAAGAGGAAAAAAAAAAAAATCTCTAAGTTGGCTCTTGTCCTCAGTTAAAATGAGCTGACACTGTTTCTTATCAGTATTCTGCTGAGGCACCCGAGCCTGTTCATTTCTTTCTTTAACAAATGATTGATCTGGACCTGAGAATTGAGGGAACCTTGTAAAGTGCTAAAGCAAACAAATGGAGATAGAGGGATTGATTGTGCTCTGCTGCAGTGATTTTATGCAAGTGTTTTTTATCCTTAAGAGACTTCTAGCTTTTGAATTGGAAGAGGTTTATACAGGCTTGAATCATTAAAACCTTTATTTACTTTCAATTAGTGACGTGCTGAACTGCTCAAGGAAAAGTTCTGGGATAGAAAAACTTGGTGTATGTGCATATTGGGATGGTGGTAGCTGGCAGCTTGTTTGCCAGGTTTTCCATAGCTTTTGATGAGGAATGTAAGAGCTAAGATTTCTAGATAAAGAGTTTGGGTGGCAAGGGTAAAACTGTCCTGTTAATTCCTTAGTAATTGTTTCCGAGTTCAGTTGTGGATTTGGGCTTTATAAGAGAAAGATATGCACTGGAGAAATCATGAGACAGGTCAGGTTTGAGTACAAATGACTTTGTTTCTTTCCACAAGTGAGTTATACAACTGGAACTGGAGAGAGGTGAGATATTCCCCTGTCTCTTTGAAGGAAAAGGGAGGTGGTATCTTGATGTATTGTAAATAAACATTTAGATGATTAATACTTATGCTTTTCATCCTGAAATGTGAGACTTCCAAGTAAATCTTGAGTCTGATTCCTTCTACTTCAGGAGGGATTATGAGCAGGTATTCATCGTGTGATCTCACGCTCTTTTAATTGCTATTCATTAAAAATAAAGGAATTAAGTAAGTGGCCTCATCAGAATTTTAATATCTGCTGACTACGCTGCAGTGTTACCCAGTATCTTCCCTGTGTGTGGTGAATCCCAAGACTTAAGGACTAGAAGGCAAAACTATTTTTCCGTAAACCTTTTGTTTTAATGCTTATAACATAAAAAAAGCAGCATAAGAAGTAATTGGCGTGAAACCTTAAACTTGAATTTAAAGATCATTGTTCTTCACTGCTGAACATCAGTCCAGTGCTGTTAGACCACTTGAATGAGAGTGGTATTTTAAATCAAAGTTTATTTAACTACTCTTAACATAATAATCCGCAGTCACTCAAGTCAGTGAATTCAGGGGATGACTCCCTCAGTCTGAAGAGATCACCACAGATGTTTTTCTAATTATTGCAGTCATGTTTATAAAGCAGAGGATATTCTGGCAGAAAGAATCTGGGATTTAAAATATTGGCAGCGTTTTCCAGTGAGGACAAACAGAATTTGTCATGTGTCCACTGAACTAAGTGGCCAAATAAACATACTTGATTTTGTTATTCAGGGTGTCATTCATCATCTTATTGATGGAGGAGTTGAATTCTATAATGGCACACATTTTTTCTAGAAGAATTTTAATTCAAGGAGCATTTTCATTCAAGTGGTATTCTTTCACTGAGAGCCATACCTATCAGTTGTATCAAATGCAACAAGAATTTAAACTGACAGCAGTTATTTTCTTCTGCCTCTTGTATACATTTTTTTAAACATATAATTAAAACCACATTAAATTTAAGCTTTGCTTCATAAAGCCAGTCACTGTTTTCTTGACTATTACAGTTAAAGCAGTAAATGCAAACTCTCTAAATCTATTTGTCAGAAAAAGCAGAGATTGTCCTGAGAACTGCTTCCCAAGGCAGTGTGCTACAAATCTATGGCAATATAAGTTGGTGGCAAGAAGCAACAATAGACAGTTATGATTTTTTTGGGTTGGTTGCTGTTTTTTGGATTTTTAAAAAAAAAATATTCTTTATTAGATTGGCTGGATCCTTCCTGTCCTCACAATATTTGTGTTGCTTTTTTTCCATTTAAATTATTTTATCTCCCTCTCCTGAGAGAGTGGAAGACTTTCTCAAGCAGTAATACCACAACCCACAGCACAGTGCTACCACTGTAAAACTGTTCATAGGGAGAGTTAAAGTACAGAATAAATGAAGGTCAGGGCTAGGATGAGAACCCAAGTTTCTTTCTTCTTTCTACAAAGCTTTAATCCTTTGACTTTCTTGAGTTTACATTTTTAATAATTACTTGCTAACTATTAAAAAAGTTGATACTGTCAGAACTTTATTTTCCTTTCTCCATTCCATTGCTTTCACTCCTATTATGGCTATAACTGTCCTTTTCCTTTCATTTGCCAAGCCTTGACACTGTGTTATCCAATTTTCTTCTTCAAAACTCTGCCCTAGCAACTAGACTGAGGAAAATTCTGCTGTGTTTTTTTTCTCTATAGGACATTGAAAAACATAATTCTTTTCTAGTCTTTTTTATAGCAAGTGTTGTTCTTTGTGCTGTAGTCTTCTCTCTGCTTTTGTAGCCTCAAATGTAGGCCTCACTCAGCCTTCACTTGCTCATCCCTTCCAAAGCCCTCCAAAATCCCAGGATGAGAGCGCCATGGAAATAAATACAATCTGCACGGTGCTCTTTGTAGTGACACCTTTTGTGGGCCACTGTTTGTATGACTCCAAATCTGACCATTCCCCAGAAATTACACGTGCTATAGGTAGGTGGGCTGCTCATAAGACTTTCAGTGAAATAAACACCAGAATGAATTCACTTCATGAGTAATAATGTGGTTCTGGTCACGAATGATGGATGAAACCATGAGTAAATTAACACTGACCTGCTGCTGGAAATGAAAGTGGTAGTCAGAATTATCCTAAAATGATGAATTTTTGAGGACTGTGTATGTTGAAGAGCCAGTAATTAGTTTAAGAGCCAGTAGTTAGTTTGCACTAAGCAAAAATATTACTGCTACAAGTACATTTTTGAACTTTCCCAGAGGAAAGCTATGTTAAATTGTTAACAAATTATTAGTGCCAAACATCCTAGAGGTTTTGTTTCACTGTTCCTGGTATGGCAGGCCTAAGAAAATGAGTCTAATGATCACTGAGTCGTAAATACACATTCTCAGGCTACTTGAAAGCCAATTCTAATCAGTTATTTGAAGAGTTCCTGGGAAGAAGAAACTTAAATATGACCAGTTAAGGAACATAGACAAACTTCTGAACTGAAAAAGGAGCTATATTTAACAGAAAAAGCTCAAATTTAACTGTCAATCACAACACAAAGGATTGATAAGAGCAGAGATTGACAAATTTCAATAAATCTTGGTGATGCAGAATGATATTTCTTACTGTTGCACAGCTAGAGTTGTGTTTGTAAAGCAGTGGGGGTCCTGCACGCTGGCACCAAGCAAGTGTTTAAATAAACCTCCTGGGAGTGGCTGCTCCCTGCCTTCCCTACTCTGTGTCACAGGGAGAATGCATTTTAAAAAGAAGGGAAAAAAACTGTGTGTAACATCGAATACTGTATTTTGTGTAAAACCACATTATGAATTTTATCTATTTCATACATTTATATCACGTTACATTTGTGTTGCATTAGTAATTTTACAGTTTTGCATCAAGTTCAGCAATGAAGGTGGATCACGGGACCACAGAATGCGTCAGGTTGGAAGGGACCACCATGGGTCACCTGGTCCAGCCTCCATTGTACAGCTCCTGATTTATCTAGTTGTGCAGTTAGGTTATCAGTGATTTATCTAGTATGCAGTAGCTGGCTGAGACTCATGAGGAAATGGGGAGATGCCTCGAAGCTGCAGAGAGGAGGACAGAATTGTTATTTCCAAGCAGTGTTTTTGTGATGAGCGTCAGCCAGGTGTTGCACCTCAGGCTCAGGATGGTGTGTGCTGTGTGCTGCCTCCTGGAGAGCAGCAAAGAACTTCTTTAGCTGAGGTGGTTTGATCTGTCCAGCACTGCCTTGCCTGCTCTCAGGCTGTGCCCAGTGTGCTGCTTGCCCGCTCAGACCTGCCCCAGCTCTTTGCACGCCACCGTGCTTTGCCACACAGGCACCTTCTTAATTACTTTTGGAATGTTCTTGCTCTGTAAATTGGTGCATGTTGCTGCAGGAGCAGAGGTGTGCCACAGGCTACCAGCAGAGATTATATAGATCATGAAGTTACAGAATTAGTCTTGAGCTATGTGTTTATGAATCAGAATTTAAACAAGCAAACAAAAACCTCTTCCCTCTCTGCACTCTCCACTTACTTGTCTCCCAGTTTGGGACTAAACCCACAGAAATGTTGCCCATAATCAATATTTGAAGTGTCTTCAGTATGACAGTGACAAAATTGTTCATGGGTGCTCCAGTGTCATTTCAGCTGGAGTCACCTTTCCTGTGCTGTTTTTAAAACCAACTGCTCCTTACTCATTTTGGTGCAGTGTCTACTTTAAGTCTCTGTGAGATTAAAGTGTGTTTCAGTAAGCTCTTACTGACAGTACAGAGCTGTTGAAGCAGCCAGCATGCCAAATTGCAGGACTGCCGCAGGAAATTTATATTACAGAGAGCTAGAATTTGCCAGAAATTTAGTTTGATCACTCTCTATTTTAATGAAAAATAACAACATTGTTGTTGTGAGTGGTTTCAGGTTGCTTTAAGAACTGATTTCAAGGAGCAACACTAAGGAAGTGAGCTTTTACAAACAAATTACCATGAATGTCCAGAAAATGTGGTTTAGTTTCACATTCTTTTACTAGAGTAACTCAATAAAACGAGCAGAATAGCTTCCCTACAAGACGACTCACTTCAAGTCCATACCATGGTAATACAGGGAATCTCCTGATAAAACGAGACAGGTGCTCTTCTGAAGTTGTCTCAGACAGATGCTGCTCTCCAGTCATGCTCTTGCTCTACTGTATGATTCCGTATCAGTTTTTCATTAGAGTTGTTCCTTGGGGTGAGCAGGTCAGGAATTTCAGTTCTTTGGTTTGGATCAGGTTCAGGTCAGTGAAAACTTTTAGTGACCTGACCCAGTCATGAACCAGAGATAGTCCCAGAAGTTTCCCTTGAGATGGAAACTGGACTCCTGATGATGTTTATCAGCTGGTGACACAATATGGCTTTCTAGATAACATGTGACATTGTGGGGTGCTCATGATTGCAGACCTTTGTTGGGATAAAGAAAGAAATGGACTTTTTACTGAATTTGATAAAGTTGCTAGGCAGTCGCACTGTCATTTGCTTTTAGTTCACTTTAATAGGTCTGGGGATCTGTAATTTTTACAACGTGTTCCAAGGCTTTTATCTCTGCTTGATCTATTTTTAAATGCTTTTTTTATTTTCACAGCTAATTTGCAGATTCTCAGAGTATAAACTTATCATCCAAGACCACAGTACCACATGGCTTTATGGTTCCATTGATTAGTTTCACCTTATACCTTTAATTTATTAGGGAAAAAAGAAAGTTCCTATATGGCAGAGGTCATATAATCAGGATCAAAACCAGAGAGGATAAGAGCTGGTGCTGCCTCTTAAGTAAAACAGAGCCAAAGATTCTGTGTGCCCGTAGTGTGTGCACTGCTGTGTGATCCAGCTTAGTCTGAACAAAACTGTCTTCCTTTCTTCTTGCTCTCTGTTGGTTTTTTTTCTGCCTACCCCATTCCATACCTGGGCACTGATTATCTTCAAGAATCTCCTCAAATATTTCACATATTCTGTGATACAGAAGGATGAATGATATTCTGTGGCATAGAAGGATGAGTGAGGCGTTACTAAAAATACAGGTAACATTATTCAAGACTTGAACATCAAGAGATTCTCCGCCTTTAAAGCTGCTCCTTGTCAGACAGATCTTTGTACCTGAGCAGCTGAAAAATTTTCACCCTTATGATAACTTTTATTGCTGCTACAAAAATTATTATTGTAAAGTGAAAATGCATAAAAAGGCTTAACCATTTTTCCCAGTTCATGCTCAATTCCTAATTCTTAATTTCCTGTTAATAACGGCTAGAGTGTGACTGGCAGCCTCTGTTGGTATGGACTTTTGTTTTAGGTCTGTTGGTTTTTTTGATGATTTTTGGGCTGTTTTAGGCCAATGGTTTGTTTGCAGCTGTCCAGTGCAGCCAGTTAAATTGGTTTACTAGCAGAATTTGCCCTCTTGTCCAGGTAGTGCTGACCTCCAGATCTGTGCACTCTCTAGAGTGTTGAGTGTCACAGGCAGACTTCACTGGAAAGGAAATTGTGTTTTGCTCCCCAGGCTTGAGGATATGTCAGGAGATGAGCCTTCATCCCCTCTAAATTACTTCCCTCTTCTTTTTCTCCCTCACCCATCTGTGTATGCTCAGTTTTCAGTGGAGAGCTGGTGACAGAGGCTCTGCTGATGTGGGAGATGCCTCCATCTCTTTTAATTTGAAACAGTGAAGAAGCAGAGGTTGCTATTACACAATTCACACTTCATCTTCGTTTAGAGAGTGGCACATTCAGCCTTCAAACCCCCTACTCTACTCCCACCTTGAGCCCACTGCACAGAATCCCCACAGTGAGTACTGTAACACTGTGGGGCAGAGAAATCAAGGTAAAACATGGCACCAAGGCTCCCATGTTTAAAGAAAAGAAGGGAGGAACAAAAGCATACAGGGGGATGTTTTATTTCTTAATGAGATTGCATCACCACAGTGTCAAATGATTGATTGGCCTTATCACAGTTAACCTCATTTGTAATCTCTTTCCCTTTAAATTAATCCAGATTAGACATTAATAATAAGACCTCTAAGATAGAGATGGATGTTTTATTAAGATAAATAAGATGGATGTTTGAGGGCAGAATAAGTTTCAATTTGGAATGCAGCATAGTTTGAATTTGTTCTTTCAAACGGATGCTCTCTTCCAGCTATTGTCAGAGTGGTTGAGTAAGCATTAAATTAAGGAATGAAGGCACTTTGGGTGATAAATAGGTTGAGCTGATGGCTCTGATGGAAGATACGTGAAACTGTACCTTTTTATAATGTTTATTATTTAATAGGCCAAAGACAACCCAGTAAAACTAGCTTGCAGCGGTACAGGAGAGGTGTTTTGAGCAGTGCTCCTTCCTGCCCAGCAGTAGTCCTGCTAGTAGCTGCTCCTCTTGGTGCTTCTAATTAATAAACTGAACTCAGAGTTATTGGATTTCTAACCCGATTTCAGATAATTCATTTTGTGAAAAGCTCTGCTGGGGAATGTGTAAATCAAGAACTAGCTGTATAAATAGCTGTTGGGATTTTGTGGATTTTCTTTATGGTAATTCTGGTTTCTTAGCAGCTTCAAGTCTGAGACATATTTCTGTCCATAGGCCAGTCTTTCCAGCTTCACCCCACCATGCAAACATTGTGTTTACTCTGAAGCCTTTCTGTCTGCTTGGCCAGTACAGTTAATGGATTTTTAGAGGTGATTTTTAAGGCTCTAGAAGAACATTGTGTTGCACACTGGTTGGTTTTATTTTATTATGACCTACAACATAAATTTTGTCTGAAATATACCTCTCAAAAAGACATCCAGTCATAGTAGAAAACATCAAATGGTGGAGGATTTCTTGATAATTTCTTCTTCTAATTTCCCACTGAAACTGTTAATTTGTGTTAATTTTAATACTGAATTTTTCTGGCGTCTGCTTTCAGCCATTTGTTTCCCCATTATGATTTTCTATTGGATTAAAGAACTCATAAGGCCAGGATTTTCTGCACTCTGATTGTCATCTGTCAGTCTTTAGATGAACTAAAAAGTGGTGGAGCTCTGTGTCTTCTACTGCGAGATGCTCTGTTTCTTTTGCCAGCTTCTTATTTATTCCTTTTTCGTAATTTCTTTCTATTTATTGAAGTTACTGCACAGAACAGCTTGGTAGGTTTTTACTTTTCAAAAATCTGCTGAGCTGCATATTACATAATCAGATGAATACATCATCCACCCAAAATGACAGCATCCCAGGTGTATGCAGTTACCAGAACTGTGTCGCCGGGAATTTCCCAGTTAATGTGTTTGAGGCTGGAGGCTGCTGTTCTTGGAAACGAGATAGCTTTTCTATGTTCCAGAGCAAGAACAACGAATCTCATTCTCAGAAAAGACTCTCAAAATCTTTCAGACATCACTTTGTGAGCCAGATTTTCAACTGGGGTAAGTCAGTGTTAGTCAGAGGTCACTAACACTGATTTCAGCACTCAGCTGAAGACCTGAGTGTAGGAGCTGAAGACCTAAAATATATAGGAAATGCATATTTTTTGCATTACCGTTATATTGACGATTGTGACAAAGTTTTTAATTTATAAAATGTAGTACTGACTGGCCCTTGTTCCAGAAGCAGACTGACATTGGTTCAGTAAAATACCAGACTTGAATAGATCTACCAAATAAGATGTTTCTCAGTATAACTTCAAGCTCCTGTGACCTGTGGTTTTGCATTAGAGTGGCTCCCTGGTGACAGGTTGGGTGTTAGTCTGATGGGACACCAAGCCAGCCAGAGAAAACTGCTGCTCACCTGACCTGTGGGGCGCTTGAATTGCGAAGATTCAAAGCTGGTAAAGCTGACCAAATATGTATATATATATTTGTATGCCAGCTTGACCTCTGTAGATTACAGTCTTTCACTAAAACAGAAGCTTTTGTGATCTTCCAGCTCTTGTCCTTCACTATAATTTCACATACTATTTGCTGAAATGCAGCGATATCTGAAGGGAAATACTTGATATGCTCCTGTTGTATCTGTTATCTGGTGTTATTTCCATGTGTGCTGAATTCATTGAATGATGCAGTTGCTGGGGCACTTTCCTTACGTATAGCTGGCTAGAAAGTTTATTGCGATAGGAAATTACAAAGGGAGTTTTGGTGTTACTTTTATTTTGTTGAAGTCAGATGAAGGCATTTTTGTGTGTTGTATATGTATTTTTTGTATGATTGGAAGTTCTAAGTGCTTTTGGATTTAAGCTATTAAAAGTGTCTTTTCTTCAGCTAAGTGCACTGAATTAAAACCTCTGTGTAAAGTGACTGAATTTGGCAGATGTCTTTTCCCCTGAAATGTGCTTGGACTGACTTGGACCCACACAATTTAGGAGTCTCATGTTTAAGTTTTATAAGAGGTAAAATTGAAAATGACTGGTTTTGGTTATTCTCCATGATCAATAAATAACAGACTTCATGAACCACTGGGGTGTGCTCTGGGCTGGGTGAGAGTTAAATAAAATGACTCTCTGTTTGTGTAGCTTGTTTGATTTAGCTTCATCAGCATCCTGAATGTTTAAATTGAATCTTTCTATGCTAAATTCATTATCATTAGGTAATCCAGCAAAACAGAAAATGTCAGTCAGGTTTGATATCTCCTCCCAGAGGAACTGCAACAAAAATCTCAGGGCAGTAGACTATATTACATCATAGCTTGTGCTGAAAGTGATCTTCTATTGGGAGTAACAATCCAAATTCCAAATTCAAGCACCAGAATTGGCATTTCAGGGTTGGATTGCATTGGGGTCTTTTCTTGTATTTTGTTGGTTGGTTGTTTCTTTGTTTATGTTTTGTTTTGGTTTTGAGTTTTTTTGGGGTTTGGTTTGTTTGGGGGTTTTTTGACATTATCTTATGAGTTTGATTTCCTGGAGGGCAGGGGTCATGTGTGTGGTTTGAATTAGTAGATTAGGGTTTCAGCTAAAGGCCTCTGGAGTCAATGAAAAAAATCACCTCAGCTGGGATGGTTTTGCAATTAGACTTAGATATCCTCACAACTGGAGCAGAAGAAATGTAAGAATGTTGTATTTTACTGTAAGCGTGCAGAATGTTGTTGCTTGGCTGCCACAGTAGCAGCTCCTCTGGCATAGCTCCATCCAGGTATGGGACCAGTCAGAAGGATCAATTAAACTGTGTGCAATTTGAAAGCTAAAACTTTCAAAGGTTGAAAAAAGATCTGGATGTCCTTTCTGATTGATTTTTGGGGCCAGACATCCCCAGTCCTCCAGACAGCTCTGTCTGCGTTGGCTGTTGATGGTTCCTGTCTTCTTAAGTCCAAAGGGCGTTACACTGAAAATTTCTGTAGTCAAAACATAAATGAAAATCCCATACCTGAGTAAGTAAAAGGACTGAATTCTCTGGGCACAGTGAGAGAACATGTGATAGTTTATATCATAAAAGAATGCATAGATTTGTTGTTTTGAATACCACAGGTTAAATGTATGTTGAGGACCTTCAAAACTTCTGCCTTATCTTCTACATAAAAAAGTGTAAAGATAAATTTCCTCTTTGAATTAGTCCGTATTTGAGTTGGATAGCATTTTCAATAATAAAACTCAATTTTGTAGTTCTGTATTATAAATTTGGCAACTCTAGCTGCTTGTAAAAGAATTACATTATTTATCCACTTTTAATGTGGGGTAGGTGACTCATTTCTTTAACTACTCCCTTTGAAAAAAAGTTTTCTGGACTTTAGTAATACAATCTGAGATGAGATATGAAGTTTCTCAAAGAAAGAATTTTAATTTTTTTAAACAAACCACCTGTGGCATATATAAAGATGTTAAAATCTGTGGAGCCTGTTTTTCCCAGTATTTGTGATGTGCTTGTCCCCCTCTGAGTCATGGTTCTGCTCCCCTGTTGAGCTATTTAAAACAGGAATAAAAAGGAGTACATGAGAAATGCTTTAAAGTGATATGCAAAAGATTAATATAGTTTCAAATATTTATTTCCTCCACTTGGCAGGCAAATCATCGAATTTTTAGGCAATGCATTCATTTGAGTGTTTGTTAAGATGGAATTCATATAAGGAAAAAAATAGGCAGGAGGGGAAGGTAAGAAAGGATCCTTGGACCTGATCAAGATGAAGGATTGCTTGCAAAAGCCTTTTCGTCCTGTAGTGGAAGAGCTCTCTCATCCTGGGGGAAGAGGCAGTGCTGTAACCCAGCAGCCTCAGCCCAGCTGTGATGCTGCTGCTCTCTCTTTTATTTGACATCTCTCTCCATTACATCTTTTAATTACGCGAGCTTTCCTATGTGTTATCACAACAACATGCTGGTTGCCCCCAAATAAAACAAACAGACCTCTGACCGTATGGGTAAGAAGAACAATGCTGAAGTTAATGCCCTGAACATGCAGTTTCTCGAGATGTGTTTTCGGACTGCTGGCTGCAGGTCAGGGTCAGTGTGAGGAGGGCTTGCAAGGCAACTGCTGGGTGTAGTTCTTTAAACAATGCAATGTCTGGGACGGGTTTGCAGCCTTCTGGACAGAGAGGGACATATATAAATGAAACACTCCCTTGTCGTGCAATTCTTTGACATTTTATGGATTATTTTCCTGGAAGACTGATGTCCCCTTCATTTTACTGTAGAACCTGATCCTTGTAGCCTTCACTGAAGGCAGAATCTCAGAGAAGTGATGATGAGTAGCAAATGTCATATATTTGATTAGCTTCTCACAATTTTACTTTTTCACTGCTGCATATGAAATAATGATAAAACACATGCATGTTTCCAGTATCTGGAATACCACGTATCTAATTTGTGTGAAAAAAAAAAAAATTGTTTTAAGAGTATTTTAGAAATACTGTTTTGTTGGCAATATTTATGGTAATGTTTATAGAGAACGTGGGTATAGAGAAACACTATTGAGAGTGTGAGAATTCACTTGTTCTTGGAATCTCCACTAAAACATCTCAGTAAGAGCAACAAAACCACCACTCTGTGAGAGTCAGTTGGGCAACGTGCTGTGATAGACAAAACCACCAGTACAGACCAGTTTTATGGTACATTATTGAGCCTGAAGTCAATAGAGCAGTACTAGAACGAGTCAACAATTGTGTTTGTTGCTCTGCCACAATCACTATAGTGACAACTGTAGTTCAAGGACAGAAGATTTTGTGTATCCTTAGCTATTCCCACAGCTTTGTAGATCTGATGCCAGCATGAAACACTGCAGGCTTAAGGCTGGACTTCTTTTCGCCACATTTGTTCCTTCTTTGCTAAATTAGGAAAAATTGGTCAGTGAAAAGTTGGAGCTGCTGCTTAACTTGCTGTTGCACTAGGACTATAAAATAGTGCTATACTCATACTAGGATACTTGTTCTAAGCATATGATTTTTCTGGAAAAATATTTGTCTGTGCATACTAGCAAAAAAAGAATTGCTGATTTCCCTGTTTTAATTAAGTATAACATCAGTTTTTTGCAAATCAGTTACTACAAAGTACTGTAATTATTGGTAGTATTTAATTTAGCACTGAATTTAAGGCTTAAGTGACAATAAGAACGTCTTCTGGTTTTCTAAACAGGGGAAGGTAGGCTGGTCTTGTAAGGCTAGAACAGGACTGGAACTCAGACCTTTATCATTCAATGCCCTGAACATGACACATAATCATATCTAATTTTGCTTCTTTTGGCTCTGAAGATCCTAAACTTTCTGAGGAAATGGCTGTTTCTACTCCACCAGCTCTACAGCAAGGCCCATGATAATTTTCTAGATGCTACTGTTGGAGCTAAAGTCAAAGGTAAATATTAAAATCAGCCAAAAAGCAGTGATTGGCACAAAGAAAGTTGATGTCAGGTGATTGCCAGGGCTTTGGATTTTTACCTGTATTATTCCTCAGACTTCCTGTTTAGAATCTGAACAGAAGGCACAGCAATGAAAACCTCAGTGACTTTTGAGTACAGAGTATGTCTGGTTGTCTAGAATATAGAAAAATGTTCCAATGCTTATCAAAGCAGCTTCCTGGGGAGGTTACAAAAGCAAGCTGACCATTTTCACAACTTTGTAGGTGAATTTCATGATGCTGTTTATTTATTTATCTATTTAAATTAGAAAACTTTGATGCTCTTTTCCCCAACCTGTCACATGAATGCAAATTTGCCTCTGACACACAGAAGTATTGATAAGTCTGCCAGCAACACAAGAAAGACAGAGAGAGGGAGATCATGTGGTAGGAGAAGTGGCTTTCATCTCTGAGGCAAGGGGATGCATTTAGTTAACTAAATTCCTTCAGGTCCAACTCAAAGTCTAAATATCCTGTCCATCAATGTGAACTCGTGGTGTGAAGGCTGTAAAGTGCTCCTTTTACATGCAGATCAAACATGCCCTTGTTCAGAGCAATCTGGACTTTTCTGCCTTTTTTCGTTTCCACTTGGACATAGATTTAGCGTATTTGGTGTTACTGTTTTACTTTTTTTTCCTGACGATATTACTGGATCGACGTATATATTTTTGCTTACTACAAAGAAAATGTAAATTTCCCTTCAAAAAAATGCTTTTTATTTTGTAATTTTGCAGGCTCACCAAGAAATAGGTATGCTTGTGAATGCATACCATAAATGCATGTAGAAAATGTGGGCAAAGTATTTACTGCTCATGTAGAAATGCTTCACATACCTCCTAGTAAAACAAAGGCATTTTAAATTTGCTCTATGACATGATGTAGAAGTAGGAGTTCATAATAACGCAGAATCAAAAAAGGAACCACCTGATGTGGTGAAGAACAGTCTAGAACTATATATATTGAGGCAGAAACAATTTAGAGGGAGTAAAGGATTTGAAGCTTGATCATAAATATTACACCCATGTAGTGCATTGGCATCTTTTTGCGGTGTTACGTGTGTCTATTAATAATATATGATTGTGTGGAATTTACATTCTGGGGCTTCCTCCTGGAATAGCTGGAGTTCCTGAGCTCTGCTCATGGTAAATGCAGTGCAGTGCTCGCATAAAGCACTTCTGAAGCTCCACTGCCTGCAGGGTTTGCTGTGTGTTGCTGTCACTCCCACTTGGGATTCCCAGGTTCTTTTCCCTGGATTCTCCAGTGGCACTGTTGTTGATGTGCTGTGCAGAGTAATGGAAATTTAATCTATTTGCAGTAAGTTATAGAGGTATTATTTCTTCTTTAATTATTCACCATAAATGGTGTTAGTTGAATTTGTTATTGGTTATGTCTGTGCTGTTTTGATTTTGGGCATTGAGGAGGCTTGATGTTAAGTATTTGAGTAATTTCTCTGCACAATAACTGTTTTCCTTTCAGTGGGTGTTTACAGTGCAGGAGGCTGAGAAACTGCTCCCTTTAAAAGGATAATATTTTCTGTCTACTGAGAGTACTTTTCCCAACATTTTTTTTAGGAGAGAAGTTTTGTGTTATTGCTGAGGTTTGTGCATAATCTGGACACAAACATACTTGTCTTTAGAAAGAAGTCTAAAGGAGGCCAGAATCTGGAGTGCAATAATATTTCTGAGACTGTAAACCATAGCCCTGTAACAGAAGTGAGGTTACTACCAGGCCATGAAAGCTCAGAGTGACCTCAGAGCCGAGTCATGTAAGCCAACAGGATAAAGCCTTTAACCTGCTGAGCAGCATTAGGAGGTGTCTTATTAAGTAACCTTGTCTAAAGAGTGGTGAAGGACACTTAGGAGAAATGTTGTCAGAGACACACATGGAAGAGGTGACTACATGATCTCATAAATGCTCTGAAAACCCTGAAGGGCTACATTTCATTTACATTTTCTTTCACTGTCCTGTAATGAAAACTCCTGTGTTAAAAATTCTTTAAAAGGAACTAGGGGAAAGAGCTGCTTTATTATGAAGGAGAAGACTTAATTCAGTTTTTTTTAACATCTCTTGCTATGAAATATTAATTCTAGTATTGAAGTCCCTCTGCTGTAACAAAAGATTACTGTCAATGTAAAAAAAAAGTTTAATTGGAAGAGACCAAATGCAATGGGTTAAATTTCAGTCATTTCAGTTAAATTTTATATAATGAAGGATTGGGGGGTAGATTGACTTGGATCTTGCAAAGATTTGTGCGTGCTAGCTAGTAGAATGAAGTTTTAGAAAAACACAAGAAACCACTTTTCACTGAAAGATGAGGAAAATAACTGGCTTTTGGTTAACACCATCGGGTCGTCTAAGGAACAAAGAAGTAAACCAACATTTTCAGAAGAAAAGTTTGAAAATTGCTCATTTGGAAGTATCAAAGGGAAGCTACACTGAGCTGTGTGCAGTCCATGCTCCAAAACTTGATCCTTCATCTTTTCAGAGCCTCTTGTAGGACTGCTGTGGGTGGGAGCTCTCCATCAGAGCCAGGCAGGAGCTGTTTGTGCACCACAACCCTCATCACTAATCACTGTAATCTCTTGTGTTGGAAAGAGCAGTTGTGAAAAGAATCTGTCCTTTATTTTGCTTTCTTCAGACAATTGAGATCAAAGAGGTCAAGTCAGCTACATGGTACAAAACTATTCTCTTAGGTATCCAGTGGGATACGGGAATGGTTCAAAGCTGCACCAGGGGAGGTTTACACTTGACGTTAAGGAAGCATTTCCTCACTGCCAGGGTGGTCAAACTCTGGAAAAGGCTTCCTGGAGAGGTGGTGGGTGCCCCAACCCCTGTCAGTGTTTGAGAGGCATTTGAATAATGCTCTCACTAAAAGGCTCTATCTTGGTCAGCCCTGAACTGGTCAGGCAGCTGGACAGAGGATTGTTGTAGGTCTCTTCCAACTAAAACGGTCTATTCTAGTCTTTTGAAAAAACAGTGAACGTGGCTAAACCAGGATGGCGTGGCCTTCTCTGTGTGCAGCTTCACTCAGCTTATTCCTAGAACTGTGCCTGAGGCTTTGTGGGCTTCATGCAGCAGCCTGTCAACATTGTGGGTATCCCTGTAGGGATGAGGAATTTCCCAGCATTAATGCTACCTGGAAGCGTGCTTGCTGTTGGTGAGCTATTGCCCATCACCGCTACAATAATTTTCTGCTCCATTAAGTGTTTCTGAATTGCATCACAGCAGGTGTTTATTTCCTGCCCTGGTGTTGGAATGTCTCAGGGTGGTGTTGCTGAGATGCGGGCAGCTATTACTACCCTCCCTGAGAGCTCCTCAGAGCTGTTCCTTCCATTGCTGGTGACAGCTGCTGTGTTAGGGAGCACTTCCTCTGTCCAAGAAGAACACTCAGACTGCATGCAAAAATCCAGAACAGAGGGCTGTGGAACGGTTGAAAAATCTTACTAAATCTACTTGATCAGTATTACTGTTTTTATAAATAGATGCACTTATGCTTTTATAATTTCTTGTCTGTATTCTGGTTTTGTCAGTGGCCAGGTTGCTGGCCTTGATTAGGAAGCATCTCTTCGTGCTAAAGCTGTTAAATTTGCAAATGATTAGAGGGAATGTCTTTGAGAAATGTACAGTCTTGTGTTTCACAAATTATAGAGTACATATGGCAGCAACTGGCAATAGATTCAGAACTTTAATAAATCCAAGCCACACAAAACTTGCAATTACTAAGAACTGCTCTCATGAGACAACATTACACTGCTTCCTTCAAAATACAGTGCTTATCCCAACATGATAAGTCATGCATTTACTGCACTTTCATTGAAACTCTTCCCAAGCAGGTTTAGCACAGTGTTCCAGCTAATTGTAAAGGCGTTAAGCCTGATTCTCCTCTGACTACTTCACAATAAAACCCAGGAGTAACTCCACCTAAAGTAAAGGAATTACAAAGGTAAAAAAACTTGTGAAGAAAGAGGAAATGCAAGTAAAATATTGACATAAATATACCTTGTCTGGGGTAGCACTCAGACTGTAACTAAATAAAGAACCACTGCCTTGGATATACAGCTGCATCAGGAGATGTGATTGACTGGCTTTGGCTGGATCATACACAGCTGAGAACAGAGAAATGCTAAAAACTCTTACACTGAAAAATTGAAAGCAAACAAGAATGCTTAGGCATATGGGTTATATCAAAATGTAGTTAAAAAATGGGTTGTGTTTTCTCAATTAAGCCAAAGCTAAACAGTTTGTGTGACACCACTTTCAGATAGGAAAAATACCATTTCTGCCGGGCACAATAAATTTAGATGAATGAAAGGGTTGATTTAAGTGATCCTTTGTCTTACGTATGTGCATAAACTAAGGCATGATGAAATCTTTTGGTAATTCCTTCTAGCCATGAAAATGTTTCTCTGGGTTTCTTTCTGGAGAGAGATCAGAAAACAGTTGTTTCACAGGAATAAGGATTTCATATTGGACCACACACTAACCCGGGAGTTATACAAAAGCAAATCCAACATGTAGACTATTTTGTATTTCCATATAAAAACATCAGACTTTTGTTTGTCCCTTAGATGGGGGAGGTGTCGATTGGACATTTTGCTGCTGGGTAGAACCTTGTCCACTGGACACTGGGTGTGCATTCTGCACAAACCCTTCCAGTGATCTGGTCACATTTTAGATGTAAAAAGAATGATGAGCAGAGATATTTTTGGCCCACACTTCTGAGGTTTTGTGTAGATGGTGTCTTGCTGTGGTTACTATGTTCTGGCTTCCTGGGGGCTCTGAAAATCTCTTATTATATCCAAAGAGGTCTAGGTAATGCTGCCATTCAAATTCATTTGCTGCTGGGGAAAAAGAGGAGTTCTATCTGTGCAGGGGCTAAAGTGACTTCATTCTCCTAGTGGCTTTCTTTCCTTTTTAAAAAAAAATTCCTGTTGGTTTGGCTATACAAGCCAAACCAAAAAAGAGATCAGTGATTTTGAACCCCAGCCTGGAGGAGAAGAGCAAAGAATATGTTATAAATGAGCAAAAATAAACAGTGTTGGTAAAAACAGTTTCATGCCTGCTTCCTCATGTCCTTAAATATGTTTTTGTACAATATGGTAAAATGTGGGAGTGGGCAGTGCTGTTTTCCAGGCTCTACAGTCTCATATTGCCAGTAAAAAAAAATCAAAACAAAACAAGCAAAATCCTGTTAGTTTTAGTCTTTTTGTGAACATCATTTGTGATGTGGAAATTCAGGCTTGTTCCATTTCTTTCTTCATTCTATAAGGGAGAATTAAAGGCTCAGGTATTCTTCAGTCTCATGATTTGCAAAGGTTACTGAAATGAAGATGACACTTCATTACATGCATAATTCAGCAACGTCTTTGACACAACTTCCTGCTCCATGAATTGCTTGCAGTTTTGTCTGGTTTAGTCGTTATTCACCAGTTCTCCTTCAGAATCAGTAGCTCAGCTGTGAACATTTCTCAGGTTTGCCATTTGTGAGGTTCAAGCTCTTTTGCCTGCACACCCCACACAGACGGTGCGAATCTCCTTTTGGGCAGCATTGTGGAAGTGTTTCACGAACCACATCTGGGGCAAAAATCTCATTTTTGCAAATAACAAATTAAGATCTTTGCGGGTGTTTTTGAGCATTGATTAATCATTATAATTCTGCTGTTGCTGGGGAAACTTCTTTGCTGCAAGGGCCAAGGAAAGTGAGCAAATGAGTGTGTTCAGAATGGGAATAAATAGGAGAAGTTTTTTCAGCACTTGACCAGATTTCATTGGTGGCAAGTCTCTTATTAAAAAATTGGCATATTTTCTGGGACTGCTTGGTTCCTCAAAAAAACTCTTAACACTTAAAAGAGCTGGAGCTCTTAATCCCATTTTTAAATGATTTTACCTAGAAAACCAAACAGGAAACCAAGTGTAGAACCTCTGGTTTTGGGGCTGTGTTTCACAGGGGCCTATAAGATGCCATACCTCCATCAAGGAGTGACATATGGTGCCCTACTATTTCATTACCTGAGTCTTTGCAGAATTTACCTTTGTCTGAGTCCAAGTTCAGGTTCATCCTTCCTTTATGGTAGAAAGACAAAGACTTTGGCCTCTTTTATCTTGTTGGTGAGTTCAGAGTCATTGTTAATCTTTTAATCCTGCGTTTTCTATGTTAATTGCCCAAAAAAATTCTCAGAAGAGGTATTTTTTAAATTCTGAATGATTTTGTTTTTATTTATTGCTTTTTCCCCCAAGTTACTTGAAAACATTTTAGTTTCAAAAAGCACAAAATAAAATGAAATATTTCTCTGCATTGAGTTCTGATGCTGCATTAGCTCCACATTCTTCTCTGAGTTGAGCTGACTAACCAGTGCTTGGCTTTTAGCCAGAGCTTTCCTGATAGATCACCAGCATCCACTCTGCCTGCCCCTGTCTCTAGCTAGTCTGCAGTGTGAGTATGTGTCTGAATTGCCAAACACACATAAATCACGTCTTAAGGCCATCTTTATTACTTGCTCCTGCTTCCTTAGGAAGTGTATCATCAATCAGTGTTTGCCAGCCCGTGTCCCTGTCATCCCGGGCCTGCTGCTAGTGCTGGAGGCAGAGAACGAGGAGCCTACACGTGGAAAGGCAAAGGGCAAAGCCAGGAAGGAGAACTGGTACCGATTCTGCTGATGGAGCGGAAAGGAACTTAAGCGAGTAGCAGGAGTGTTGTCAGATCAATGATGTCCTTGCAGTTTTTCCACTCTCTATCTGTGAGAGATATTGTACTTGAAATCAGCCGGCGGCAGAGTGTCAGCGGTGCTGAGGAAGCAGCTGCGCTAATGGGCACTGCGCTAATGTTGCTGGGCTCTGTCCCTGCTCAGCTCTGACTGATTCCTGAGTCCTGTGCAGCTCCTGGGAGAGCACTGCTTTGCTCCTGGAGAGGCTGCTTTAACCTGGGGCAGCTGATAACCAGAGAGTGCATGTCAGGAGTGCAGTCACTTGTTAAATTGCCCAAGGGCCCATGAGAAATCCTTTTCTCCTATTGGATCTGGGCAATGTGGGGAATCACCCTTTTTGCAGAGGTGCCTGGCAGGACAAGTCTCGGTCCTAGAGTGCGGAGCACAGGTGGGAGTGGTAACGGGCTGTCTCTCGTTGTCTCAGTGTTCACTCTCCATCTCCCCAAAACTAATAGGTTCATTGAAACATGGGAAATATTGTTTGCCTTTTGGAAATGTTCTTGTGTGGGTAGAGCTGCAGAGAATTCCTCAGTCTGTTCTTGTATCACCTCAGGCTATATTCTGTCAGATATTAGTAACTCTACAGAAATTTTGGCTTAGTCCATGTTATGATAAGAGACAGTAAAAGAAAATCCATATGGGAAGAAATATAGGTGATTTTGAGGCATTTTCTCTGAGTTTTCATTCGCTCCTCCTTGCACTGATGCTTACTTACAGCTTTGTTGTTAATTATTAATAAGGCATAAAATCAACCTGGAATACTGGAACAGTTTTCAATTATTATTTTATTTAATTTCCAATTAATTTATTATCTCATCTCTGTTTTCTCTTCAGTTACCATGAACTGTCTGTTAAACCCTGATTGCAATTGTTTTTGCAAAGCATGAAGTATTACTATTATATTTCTGTTGCGTGAATACTTGGGGAAATTCAGGACAATTAACTTTGGCTAGGAGAAGCACCAAAAGACTTGGAAAATCTTGACTGAGATTCTTGTGCCCAAGTGAATCCTTACACTGTAGAAAAATCTTGTTTCGAAGTTACAGAGCTAGGTAGAGAAATCTGAGATCTTTCTTTTAGGTCTTGTTCCCAATCAGTAAGTATATACAATATTTTCAAGGTATTTTTATACTTGTCTTGATGATCCTTGCCAGAGCCTAAAAGTACATGAAAATGAATAACAAAAATAAACTGTGTTAATTGGACAAATGACAGTTTTCAAATCAGATTTAAGGCTTGTGAAAAGAGTTCATTTTTATTTCTAGGGCTTCCCTTCTCTGTTTTGTGGCATCCCTTCCGATTCTAAAATTTATATAGAGGTTTTAGCTTTTTTTTATCATAGATAACAGGGTGATGTTGATTCAGTTGCTATGTATTTTGATAGATGAATTCCTTAGTGTTCGTCAAAATGATTAGGGCTATCTCTAAGTGTCAGAAAAAGTACTTATAGAGACAGCACTTAGAGATGTACTGAGAGCGATGAGTAATGGGCAAGGGATTGTTTGAATAATGACTTCTTGCTTCCTGACCCACCAGCATCCACATTTTAGGCATGAGAAGAGATGTCTGAAGTCTCAATATAAGAGAGTCTTTTGGCTGACATTTCCCTAAAGCTTGTTCTGCTTTGAGTGCATTTTTCTGGCTGCATTCAATGTGGAAAGAGAAACTGCTTAAGGTTTGATGTCACATCTTATTTAGTGTCAGTTCAGAAACTCAGAGAAGGAATTCCGTACATGCAGGGGTTTTAATGTGTAGTTCCTACTAATAATAAAACAACTAAGGTTAAAAAAAAATGATATTGAGCATGACTATCAAACAAAAGGTGAAAATCCACACTTTTGCATAAAAGATGCTGGGAAGTTCTTAGTATCTTTCTTGTTTTTGAAATTGCCGTAAAGTATTTAGTGCTAACTAGGATGGATTCATTTTGGGGTTCATTAATTTAAATCAATAAAAATTTGGCTCAGGAGAAGATGAAGGAAATAGCTTGGAAAAAATAGAAACTATGAGCAATCTGTCACTTGTTTTTATGCATAAGCAGTGCATATTCTGCACAGGATAGTTAAAACTAAGGAATATTTTGCTTTAATAGGGTGAAAATCTTATCTTTAGTATTTAGATGAATTGTTCTTTGTAAAATAATACCATATGTGTTTTAATATGTTTAAGAGAAATTGTTTAATGCTATTAGCTTGATTCAGTAATCCGGAATTAAATTCTACTGAAACTATGTCAAGGACTCTGGATCTTGTATTTTTCATTACATGGAGAGAGGCTTATGCCAGCAGAAAAGGGCTTTATTTTCCTACCAGGCTATCACACTGGCAATTGAAACTCAGAGACATCACCTGAAAACACTACTAAAGGTTCAATTTTGGCATCAGAATTAAAGAATGTTTATGAGGACAGATATGCTGAAAGACCTCTCAGTTCTGGCTGTGCCAAGTAAAATGGAGAGTGCAGTTTATCCTAAAATGGTTTTAAAATTTTCCAATCTGTTCCAACCTTAAAGCATAATTCTTCAAAGAAATATAATTAAAGCATGTGCACAATCTTTGGCGAAGGAAAATTAAAACATAGTTTAAATGAATCAATTTCTTAACAGACTCCTGTAAAAAACGTATCTGCCTTTTTTTAGAAATGAAAACTTATTGTTGAAATAGACTTAATTTTGGTTGCTTTTTTAAAATATAAATGATCTATTGATCAGATTTACTTACTTTAAAAAGGTATAAAGGCAAGTGCTGACTTGCTGTGTGTCATGGAACTGTCACCGAGTTGGCCACTCACTTTCAGCAGCTGAGCATCTTGATCTGTGTCCTCACCTTAAATCTTAGGGATACATATTTATTTGGTTTCAATAGGTAAATTTAACTACAGCAACCTTTGGAAGGAGAATGGAGGCCTTTGGTATCTTTTGGCTTTTGTTGCTCTTTCTATTGTTGAGGATGTTGCCATTTTCATCCTTTCTTCAGTCACAGTGCTCTGACTCTCAGCAATGGGACCCTCCACGATCAAGTTGTGTGCTGGGTTGCAGCAGGTGTGTTGTTAACTCGCCTGCTGCCCGAGGCATCCATGAGCCTTGCCTCCAACACCCAGCAAGGCAGCGTTGGGAGAAGGGAATTATTCAGCTCAGAACTGCGCCCTGATTGCAATTTCCATTTTTAATCTCCCGCTTTCTTAAAATCCCTTTTCAAAGTTGTTTAGTCTCTTTCCAGATTTGTCCCCGAGCCTGTAAGCCCTTAAGCACCTGAGCAGCATTTTCCTACCAGTGGCACTGCTGACTCAGAGCACCAGGACTGCAGTGGGAGTGCTCAGGGAGCCAGAAAGGACCATGTGTGTTTAGCTGCTAGCAGACTGCAATTCATGCAGTCAGTGTTCGCTCTGCATGTTCTAGAAGGCACAGATGATAAGCGTGTGAAGCTCTTTAGGTACCTCCAGGTAGGACTGGATGTGCAGTTAGAGAGGGCTGACTCCCATATTGGTCTTACAAAAGCAGTTTGCATCTTCAGGTGCTTTTCAAAAGCAGACAAAAATTCTTTAAAGAGCTCAAAATGTCAGAAAGAGCAGGGAAGGGCCAGGCTGAGTAAAGCCAAGGGACAGAGTGCATGTGTGTAACTCTGTGTGCAAAAGTGATGAACTGCAGATATTTAGACCCGACATCAGGGCAGTATTGCAGCCACCTTCACCCCTCTGAACCAACCAGAGCTTATATCCTTCTTTCTCTTTTTCTTTCATCTCAAAACTTAATTTTTGCTCACTGCCTAGTTCCACGCTTAGATTGGAGGACTATGTTTTTGTGTTCTATTTAATATGGATTCTGTTTTCTGATAGTTTGGGAGTATTGTGATAGATTTTTTTTTTGCACTTCATTGCTACACGTTGTGCAAAGGAAGTGTCACCTTTCCTCCTGTTCAGAGTAATTGAAGAAACTCCTTAAGCCAGCAGAAAGTGGTAGAATCCATTACACACAGGATGTCAGGAAAGCTTATATGTGCTAATACAGGAGAAACAGCTCTGAAGGAGAGAATGATGAAACCAATAATCTAAATAGTTATAAATGAGAGTAGCTGATTTGGAGGAAAACTAAGCAAGACTCACACTGACTTAACTTTTAGTCAGAAGGTGAGAAGTGTTTAAGTTACTGTGTTTTAACAAGGTGATACCAACAGGTTAGGCCAAATAATTCGTCTTCCCATGTGCCCTTAGCCAGCTCCTGGTTGTGAAAAAGGCTATGATAGATTAAATGATCATAAGATGTATTCTTAAAAGTTGTTTTTCTTTGTAAAGATTTTGGGTTAAGCGCCCGCTTGACTCACTGGTATGACTCAGATGTCGATGGTAACATTAAACTGGGGAGACTCCACCAATTTCTGTTGTGTCTGTGCCCAAGTCTTCTGTGATGTTGTGGAAATATGAACACGTGGAAATACAGGAAGATCAGATGTAATTTCTAGGTTTAGTTTGGAACTTTGATATATTTTGCAAGAAATTTGGGTGAAATTCATGATCAGCACCTTCCATTTTAGTCTTACTATGGATTGTGATCACAGAGTTACTGCATTTCTCTTTCTTTATTCCATCAACACTGTTCTAGGATGTCTTCTGGCTTCAATATGTGTTAGGAATGCATTTTATTGATTACATTGTAGAAGCGTTTACATTCCATGTATGCCACAAATTGCCCTGGACCTCTTTTGCTCATCATTTGTTGTTGGTTCCTTTCTCCCACTGTATCATGAAACCTTCTATTCAGGATGTTTACGCTTCATCTGTGCATCCTAATGATGTCCATAGTTAACATTCCCTGATGGCGTTGAAAGGGTTCCCTTGGTGCTGCACTTGTCTCACAAGACCTGGTAGAAAACTCCTTGCTGGTTTTGCAGAGGAATTTCCCACTGAGCTCCCAGTGGGCTCAGAATCAGATACAGCAAAATGGGTGAAACTCCATGAGTAGGAAGATATTTCTGCATGTCTGTGAAGGTAGCAGAACCTTGCCCCAAGAGGCAACGTTTTTCCCAAGAGGAAAATCTCCAGTGTTTCATAAAGTGATGTTTGTCAGGGTTTTTTCAATATAAAATCTCTGAATTTTAGACCAGTCTCATCAATTGTCTGAGAGATGTCAGCAGTTCTACTGCACAGTGGTAAAAACAGTTTTGGGCTACTCAGATTTTTTTTTTGGGCACATCTCCATCCTTAAATGAGGACACCACTTTGTCTAGGGCTGTGCAAACTCCTCACCATACTGGACAGTGCTAGTCCAGTGGAAACACTTTTAGGGTTGATTTTTTAATATGTTTTCTTTAAATTGTTTCAGTTACCACTGGGATAAAATAATCTAATAATTTTCCTGTATAGCAGTAGTAGTTCTGTAGCTTCTTTTCCCCATAATATTTTCACACTTAAAACTCGTGTTTCATGTTCTCTTTTAGATGTGTATGTAATTTTTATAAAAGTGAATTTATTGTCTGTCCTGCACCTTCTTTTCTGCAATCAATTCTAAAACATACAATGGTACAAAACCATATTTTAAATCAGTGACTGAGCTAAAAAAGATTGTCTCTTTAGATTTTGAAACATAACTGATTGCTTGAAAATATCTGAATTCTGCATAAAGCATGTCGTAAAGGCAATTTTCACTTGTAAAGCCTCCCACTTTGTACATAACTCTCACTAAATTGCAGCTAATGCTTTTCTGGTTTTTGTTTTCTTCTGGAGAGAAAAACTGAGATTTGCAATATGAGAACATAGTTTTTTTTTTTTTTCCTATTGCAAGGAAGCCTTCCCACTGAGCCACAGCAGTGGTATTGCTGTCTCACTGATTCCTAAAGTTCATCAGAGTGTAGCAGGCTGTGAGCAGCAGAGATGAGGAGTGGAAGGTGCTGTGGTCAGAGCGCTGGCAGTTTAGTCAGGGATGTTCTTGCACCATCAGCCAAAGACCCTTGTGCACCTCTTCTCCCTGTGTTCAAAGCCCTGCAGCTGAAACCCTCGGGTGTGGGAGCTGGGCAGCTCCATTAGCACAGAACTGTGAGAGCAGCGTCGTGCTGAGCCTGGACTCGCAAAATCCACACAAAGGCTGGACAGCGTCAGTTCAGGCCTAGAGAGATTCCAGCACGGTTTCACTCCTCTGGAGTAGAGGCAGCTCATGCCACTTGTGGCAGAGCTGACCACATGTGCCCAGAGGTCCCAGGGAGAAAAAATGCCCATTTCTGCTTGTGACTGCCCTGGCAAACCATCCCGCCTTGCATGTGTGCGGGAACCCAGCAAGAGTTCAGTTTCCTGTTTTAGGCAATGGGAAATGCATGTATTTGTGCATGAATAGGAAATGAAAGGAAGTAAAAAATTAATATTTTCAAACTCTGTTTTTGCTAATAAATATGCAAGTTTGCTGCTACTCTGAAGCTACAGGGAAAGACTGACTTAAGCTTTGTAGATAGGGTTTACATTTTCTTTCAAGTGAGATTCTGATTCCCCATGTCAAGGTTATCTTCACGATAGCCTTTGAAAGAGTCAGACCTCTTACCAATGGATGGATGTTCACAAGTTTGACAGTCTCTGCATTGATCCTACTCTTGCATGAAAATGGCTTTATCAAGCCTATAATTAGAAATGAAATAGTCTTAAATGGTTTCCACACAGCTTGACTTTCAAAGAGGTTCCAGTTTCACATAACTTCATATAAACAGAGAATCAGAAGATATAACCAGATACCACAGTTCCTGCTTACTAATTGCCATAAAGCAGAGCCATCTGCTTTATACAAAGTCTAGGTCAGATAATCCTTCTAAACTGTGACCTTTGGGGCTCCATGGAACTTGTTCTTGATTAAATAAAACCTTCTTAGGAAGTTACTGAGAAACTTGGTGCAGGTTCAGTCTGAGCAGAGAATGTAACTGATTGGATTTCTATATAATCTTAAGCAGACAGTTCTGAGTCAGTCTATCTTTTGAACTTTTTTTCTTAACTGCATTAATCTTTCATAAAAATTCATGTTACAAGTGAATTATTTCAGTTTTTAAAGTGATTCCTCGTAAAAGTTAAATTAGATGACAAACGAATGATTTATATGTAAATTCACGACAGTTAAAGTGAAGTTTTTCTCTAAACCAAGCTGAGAATCTGGGCTGGGGAAGTGAGGGGCATCCTCCACTATATGCAGTTGCCTGACCTTGTTTGAAGGGCATGTGCACAGCACAGCGCGAACAGGGCAAAATAGGGATGATTGCAGCTCAACAAATACTGTAGAATACCTGTAATTCTTCACATCTCTTTCATTATGACCAAAGCTCATATCATGGATGTCTTCAAATATGTATCTTTTCCATCATATACCATCATACACTTTATTTAAATATTTTATTCATTATATGAAAATATTTTCTGTGATTAAATAATCGGTTCTTTTGCTCTAGTTTTCTTTTGGCATTGGTGACTATTATTTTTGGCTGTCTACCTTTGTCCAAGCAATTGCCAGTTATTCACTGCCATATTCAAAATAGAAGTGCTACTGCCAAAGCAAATAATACATTATTTTGCAGTTACACAGATCTTTCCTGCTGAGGATCACAACATATTTTGTAACCACTAATGAATTTAGCGACTTACCACCCACCAAACCCCTGCATTCACGCCATAAGGGTGAGAAGGAAAGGTATGGAGTGCAGCAGGATGTGACCTGCCCTTTCCAGGGGCTGAAGTAACTTAGAACTGGGGGGAGGCACCAGAATGCAGCACACAGTACAAATGGGTTATTCCTTCTGAACTGAGAGAGCGTGGTCTGGCAATCCAGACAATTTCACAAAAGCTGGGGTTGCTCTGCCCTGGTCCATGATGTCCTGCTGCTACAGGAGACATAGGAAAGCTGGATTGTAACTTTTTTCCTCACAGAAAATGTATCCATACACGGGGTGTTGCATGAATGAAATAGATTAATGTTTTGAGAGTAAGTGTATTCTGAACCTGGGTAGCTCCCAGTTGTGTGAGAGATCCAAGGAGGAAGTCAGTCATGGCAGAAGACCCAATTATCTTGACTGATGAAGCTTTATCATGGTCCTCCTGCCCCTCTCAGCTGTTGGAGTGGTCAGATGTCCTCATGCTGGCTGTGGTCTGCAGAGCCGCTTTTCATTCTTAGAAAAATGTTGTGAAGTGCAGCAGCGGAGGAGTTCCTTACTGAACTGGTGACCCTCGTGTCTGGGGACTACTGACTTCTGAATTTAACCCATCTCTGTAAATGCCCCTCCAGCATCAGGATCATGACCCTGAACATTCCCCCCATACTCTGTGGCATTTTCACACCTCTGAATATCCTTGTTAGGACTGTGCTGGCACAGCAGCCAAGCTCTGCACTCCACATTTCTGGTCATTGCTTTCCCAGCTGCAGTGTGTGATGGGTGCCCTCCAAATCCTGAGGGGATGTTGGTATTTAGGAAAGTGTTCCTCTGGTTCTAGGTTTTGTTACTCATTTATAGCCCAGCCTAAAGATGTGATGAGAGCCTACCTTTCTTCGCTCTCAGTCACTGCAGGGACTGATATGGCTGATGATAAAACAGTCTTTTCTTGGCTGCTAAATGAAAAGTTCCTCATTGCTGTACATTTTCAAATTGCCAGGGAGACTGTTTTTGCTGTGGGAATCACTTCACATACACCTGATCAATTTATGTAAAGCACTGAATAGCTTAAGAGGCCATTAAGTGCAGAATTTTGCTGGATTGGACTGTCTGTGTCATTTTATCAAAGAAAGAGGCTTCTGAAATTTGATATTTAATATATTCTGTGAGCAGAGCAGCAGTTCGGGGCAAACAGAGGCTGTTTTCCTTGAATTTCAAAGTACGGTAGCTCAGAGACAACCATCTGTATGCATTTAGGGAACCTGAAATTACCTGAATGCCTGGCAATTTTTTTGTAATTATCTCAGAAAAGAATTATGATATATCACAGATAATTCTCTAATTCTTTCATTCCTACTTTGATAAAATGCACTAAAAATGTGTTGCCTATTTTATTCCTTGCTGGGATTAAAAAATTCCACAAAGAAACAAATAAAATAGCATTCTTTGAAAGATCTGGTTGGAAAGTGTGTGTGTGTTTTAAAGACTGCGCATTTTAAAGACAAACAAGAGAAAGCTGAAATTTACTACAACAGCTTCACTGAAAATTATTCCATCACTCAGATCAAAAGCAGACAAAAATCACAGAAACATTTGGAAGAGGCAGCAGTGCCAGAGCATGATTTTAGCTATTTTGGGAAAGCAGCTGCTTCTCTCTGACATGGACTCAAAATGTAGGATATTCTGTAAGGTGGATTGGCTCATTCAGATCATTCCCTACAGCGACTTTTTCATGGGAACGTGGACTAGCATTGTTTTTCGGGAGAAGCATTTATTTTGAGCTAAAGAGAAATCTCTCTCCTATGCAGTTACACAATTGCTAAATAGCAGTTGACTTTAACCCCTGAATGCTTATTTCCAAATATTCAGTATACAATGGCAAGAATAACGTAGGAACATTAATTTAATATTGATACGTTGATTTTGTGTAACTAAAGAGATGCAGAAGACTAATTAGCAGTGCAAACCAATGCTGAACAGTCACTGCTGCTTAAAAAAGCTCCCTTTAGTTACAGAGAAGGGACAAAGCTGAACAGAATGTCACTAGATTACTACCTGCAAGTTCTAGAAATGGGAAAATTGGATAAGCCCTGGTTATTGGACATTCTTCATTCCTCTTGGCTTAATGTTTGTTCTGGCAACTGTAAATGACAGGGATGATCTTCCCCCATCCCTCCTGGATCTCAGTGTTGTAGGAATCACAGCTGGTTTCAGCACAGACCCCTGCATTAGAACTTTCTGTGCTTGACAGGCTGTATTTGGCAGTGTGAGAGTAATATGCTTGCTTTATTTGATTTTGCATTTGATTGATTGCTTTTAATACAATTTATTTTCTTTCTTGTGGTTTAGCTGTAGTTCTTGCTGATGGCAGCAATATCAATCTGTACCTCTTGTCATCTACGGCTGGTTTCTATAGTTTTTAAAATAATTTTTGAATAAATGCAGATTGCTGCATCTTGTTTAGGTTGGATGGTATATCAATTTTTGATTTCTAGCAGCACTGGAGAATATGATAAAATATTGTAGCTGGTTCAGGGTGCAGTTGCAGACAGAAGGCTTCGGAGTCTTTGTGATCTACTCTGTGTTTTATGATGTGACAGGACAATGTTGGAAAGATTTCTGGCATTTTGTTTCATAATGTTTTTCCAGTGGCAAGTGTTAAGTATTTTTCTCTAATGAGAAAGTTCTACCTTCATACCCCTTTTTCTTGTTTCCTCTTGGCCTCTTTTCCCCATTTCTGTTAAGAATCAGGGTCACTGGTTCCCAGTATAATTCTGACCACAAGATTCCTACCCATAGTGGCAGCAATCTGAGTGCATCCATTAGTGTTTCAAACAGTCTGATTTCTTACTCCTTTTGGCAACATTCTCTGACTTCCTGTCTAGCCAGAACAGCAGCTTTTTTTCTGGTGGTGTTCTTGAAGAGCCCAAAGAGATTGCCCTGAATGGCTTTGTGGTTGCATTGCTTGGACCCCGGGCAGGAGCTGAATTTCTGCACCTCAGAAATTCTGCACGTCAGTGCAAGGTGGGTGCTGCAGTGTGCTCACCCACAGGAGGTACCAGACAACAGAGTTCTGAGCCTGCTGACCAAGCTGAACAGGGCAAGAGAACTTTCCCCTAAATACTGAGGGATTGTTGTAGAAATGTTCAAAACTTGGTGGAATAAGTATGAAAAGCATTTCCTGTAGAACAAAATAGGATGGATAGGAGGCTAATTGGAACTGTGGAAGTTGAACTGTAGCCATGGCTTCTTCAAAAGTTGCATTACCATAATAACATGTGTGCATGTATCTTTGCCTGGCACTGAAAGAAGTAAGGAAAAGGTGTTTCTTGAACTGAATCAAAAATCTATCTTTAAGCACTGTGATTTGTGATGGAAAGGATTAAATTCCAAGCTGCACAGCTTCTTCCATTGTTAAGTTCTCACTGCTATGTTCTTGTCTAGATCTCGGAGGCTGGTATTCAACTGAGGATTCTGTGGCTGAACCTCAGGTATATTATTTTCTTAAATAACTCCGGCATTTTTGACATCATAGGGTTTTTCACATATCTCCTTCTTGAGTTTGACTGGATCAGAAATATCTTGGATATTTTGTTTGATCTAAATTCCCAGATGTTCCCACTGCAGGTTAAAAACAGTTACATGACAGCAATGCTTATTTCTTTAACCTGGCCTTTTCATGCTCTTCCAAACAAATACTGGTGGCATGTCAGGAACACAAGGTGGGTAATCAGTTAATTAAAAGCAATGCTGGTCAGGTGGTGGTGCAAATGAGCAAATAATTTCTGCTTCACTGGAAAGGGATGCTGTCTTGAGCATTTCTGAAGAGAGGAAGGAAGGGGGGAAGTCCTCTAAGCAACCTGTGAGCCTTAGAGTAGTAATCTACAGCAGTGCAGAACACACAGAGCAAGGCTGACTGAAGCAGTGAATTCAACATCCTGTACTGCATACGTGTGTTCTGTACCTTTAACTGACTCCAACAGTGATTCAGGATATCATTATTTAACTCAGCAGAGATGCCACTTATGTTACTCTATGGCAGATGATAAGAGAATAAAAAATCTTATTGATATGGCTCTGTTTTATTACTGAATCCCAGTGAAATTAAGGTACTTGTCTAAGATCCATAAATGGATCCCATTAACAAAGCACGGAGAACTATTACTTGTCTGTAATCTCTCAAGAACTTTTGTTTGACTTCAAAATTTGTCTGTTACCTCTGTGCCAACTCTCCTACCTGTGAAATGCTGCTGCTGGTGCTGTGTAAATGGCTCCTAAGGAGAATTTTTGCTAATAGGTATTGGAGGCTTTTTGGATGTTCATGCTACAGCTTTATTTGTTCTAATTATGTCTGACATTTCACAAGCTGCACATTCGTTATTTGATGGGCAAAACATCAAAAATAATTAGGCCAAATGATAGCACAAAGCCCAACAGAAAGCTTTTTCAGGGCATGTTAGCTGGTTTTTATTAATAATTATCCTCATTAAACTTTACCAAACTGTCATCTCATTGCCTGCTCAGTGTTATGGAACTGCTAAACTCAGGTGAGGATTTGAATTTCCCTGTGAGATGAACAATGTTTACATTTGAAAAAAAAAATTTTTAGTTGTTCAAATCCAACTCGCTTCTTCCTTCCAACCCCTTTTGTTTGATAGGAAACAGCTTTAGATTTTCCACGGTGCCAGGAGAGGTCACTCTTTCTCCTTTGTCCTGCCTGGTTCAGGCTCTTGTACCATAAGGGATCCTCTTTCCTTCTCTAGTGAATTGGCACATTCTTTGAGCTACTGTTTGGATGCTGTCTGACACACACGAAGAGTACTGGAAGGATTAATACCATTTGCCTGATATCAATGTGGAAAACTCTTAAAGAATTTTGCGGCAAATGAGATTGTATCTCCAGGCTTACATCAACCATCTGGTATAATTCTAACAAAAGCCCAGAATTCTCCTTAGTTCTGTTGTAGAATTATAAATGTAGGTTTTGAAAAGCAGAAACCAGAGAATATACCACTTAATTGAACGGAATGTTGATGAACATCAGTGTTTAAAATTCATGTATGAGTGGTAGAGTCTTCTGTGGTGTCCAACACAAGAATAATAACATATATCGGTAGAAATTGGTTAGAACTGTTCAACCAACTTCAATTTGAACAAACCTCAGGCAAACCCAAGTCCTCTACAATATCTAATTTCCAAATTTGTGAGGGAAAAGTACTCATGACTGAGTTTTCATTACTGCAAGAGTAGAAAATCCTCATGATATAGTTCCTAATTAACAATCTGAGCAGGTATAAAAAGGAAGACATATTGATAATTTCTGTTTCAAACGTTTCTTTCATCCCTACATAAAATTCAGTGGCTTGGATGAAATATCATACCCTGTCCCTCATGCCCCAATTCAAATCTAATGTGAACCAACACCTGATATTCCAAAAAAGTGTTCGACTTCCCTGCCCTTTACTTTTTGTTCCCATTTTTGCAGTTCTACATCCCCAGTGATACAGAAGCAGGGGAAAAGCATCAACAACCCTGAACCAGACCACTATAAAACCGGCTACTGACACAGGATTGCATGATTTCTGCTGGGCTGGCAATGCCCCCAAACCAGACTGTCTCTGGAGGTTACTGGTTTAGTTTTGCAGATTTAGGAAACTGACAACCTCATCCAAATAGCGGAGTTCTTATTGGCACTCAGCAGCATTTATGAGATGTGACTCTCCTCTTCCTGATTGCTTGTATAAGTTTTTTTATATATATAGCAAAATATCGGAAAAAAAGAGCAACAGCAGCCAGTGCAAGCATCTCTGTATTAGTATTCAAATGCTTCTTTGGCACCTTCTTGCCCGAATAGATAGGATTCAAAAATAAATGGAAGGTTTATAAATTATTTTTGGAAAGGACTTGCTGCGTTTCTACTCTGCTACATTTCCACTACTTTTCTAGTAGTTTTTTTAGGATTTTTTTGTGGTTGTTCCTCAACATTGCCAGCTTTGATGCCGTGGTGTGTTCTGGGACCAGATGGATCTGGTGGTCCTGGGACCTGCTAGGAGCGCATGATGTCAGCCACAGGATACTGGTGTGGTGGGTATGTTTAAGCATCTGCCTCTAAGGGTCCTCCTTGATAGGAGAAATGAAGTGTGTATTAAACTGATGGAAAAGGTAAAGAGATTTTATGGCACACAGGAAATGTGCATAAATTGTACTTAAATTTGGATGCTTTGGGGAAAAGTTCCTTTTTGTTTTGTTGTTTGTACCTCTGAGTGAGGTAAGAGCTGTTCTCTGAAGGGTCTCCAAGTATGATGACTGCAGAAATAATAAATAACAAGGCCATTCTCCTCTCTCTATGCCCCCATTTTGTGGTTAGGGGGCAGATTATCAAAAGAAAACTGAAAGTACTCTATCAAATCAAGTTCCTGGCAAACTGGAGCTGTGGCCATGCTGTCTCCACCGGAGGAGTGAACAATGGCAATGTGTCCCTTTGAACACACAACTATCTGCTCCCTGCTCAACAGGCAGGCTCCTCATCTTAGAAGTCAAAGTGTCTCTACTGTTACATCCCTCACTCTCTATGGGAATATATGTTCAGCCTGAGAGTGAGAAGAATTCTGCACAGAGAATGCACACTTGAACAGTGATCTGGCTTCTCTGTTACCCCTTTGTTGACTTTTTACTTCTGCTTTCCTGCTATCTATCTATGGGAAACAGCATCATAGAGCCACAGAATATGCTCGACTGGAAGGGACCCCGAGAATCATCAAAATCCAGTTCCTGGCCCTGCACAAGACCACCCCCGAGAACCACACACTGTGCCTGAGAGCACTGTCCAAACATTTCTTGGACTCTGTCAGGCTTGGTGCTGTGACCACTTTCCTGGGGAGCCTGTTCAGTGCCCAACCATCCTCTGGGGGAAGAGTCTTTCTCTGATAGCCAGGCAAAATCTCTCCTGACTCAGCTTTGTGCCGTTTGCTCAGGTCCTGTCACTGGTTATCAGAGAGAACAGGTTGGATAACTACTTTGTGGCCAGATCTATAGATCTATCCAAATCATGTTCCTCTATTTCCTGAGACATGGAGGGACATATTCAGATTTAAGTTAAAGTAGAAAGCTGTGCATTAAAGAATATTACCAGAGAAGTATTTATTTTTCAGTACATTTCATTGTATTGTTGAAAAACCCACCCTGCAATTGCTAGGTAGAGTTAATGAAAATATACCACCTTTCCTAATGCAGAAACTGTCAGAATATCATACCTTTCCTAATGTAGAAGCTGAGTTGTAGCCTATATTTACTAAATTTGTTTCTAAAGTCAAACAAGCTTCCTCTTTAGTATATTTATTTCTGCATTACTTCAGAAAATCTTGCTAAGAGGGTCCTTTCAGCATTGTGTAAACTAATACTATTTTTCCTGCAGTACTGAAGACATGTTTTAGGGATTGAAGCAATTAAAAGAGCAGGAAGGAGAGCTGTTAACTGGGCTATTTCTGCTCATTTCAATGCATTTCCTCATGCAATTTGACTTCTTTGTTTACATAATTTGCTTTGCAACACGTTTCTCATCCTTATGCATGTGTGATACCTTCCAATTTGGGAAAAAAAAAAAATTTTGTCACGGTCCAAAATATCTGTATTAGTGTAGGTCCTCCAGGCAGTGAATTCTCTTACAGTTTCTTAGCATGTGGTGCTGAGGAGTCTTTGCTTTTCTTTTAAGGAACATCTTAACCTTCCATGGGAGCAGTTCAGGGGATGGATCTTTGCTGCAAGGCCTGGAGTCAGGAGTGTTGTTGCCTGTTACCTCCTCTCCTTCCCTGACACTGCCCAAGCCCTTGCTGTGGCAGTGCTGCTACCAAACAGCTCCTGTCCAGGTGCAGATGCTCGGAGCTGTTCTGCAAAGCCCTGACTTTGTGAATTTGCAAGTTCTTGTTGGTAGGAGCATTTGTACTGCACTGCCTTCGCAAGAAAAGTCGGACTGACATGTACAGCAAACCCAATATTGCTTCAGTCCTTGTCCGTGGGATTGCCTCTGGCAACTTCCCTCCTCTGGCAGTCTGGAATATACAGAAAATATTTAAATAAACCAGAAAACCATTTAATAATCTAATAGGGCTCCAAGCTTGCAGAGATGCTAACATGAGCACTGTCTTTAGATGCATGAAACAAATTTAAATCAGATTTAAATTGAAGAGTTAACTTCATTTGAGACTAGATCAAACACACACAGTCCTACAGTGTGTATAGGGGTGTAACTGCCCCAGGGTCACACAGCTCAGACCCTGTGCCAGCTCTTGGGATATCCACAAATGCCAACTCTTTGGTTCTCAGACGGGAACATCATGTCAATAGACAGGATTCATGCTCATTTACAGCTTAAAGAAACCTGATGTAAAACTCATCGAAAATAAGATTTTTTAGGTGAATCAGTTCATGTTTTTTCTTTTTTCTCCTTGTGATGCTTTTTGTTGTTCACACCGTACCCTGCACTGCACAAACAACAATAAACAAATATACACAAAACGCCACCAGGTTTATTGCCAATTAGAATAAAACCTGAAATATTTTGAGAAGCAAAATCTCCACAAAAAAAAATACAACCCTCCACAAATCATGCTTATAAGCCGACTAAACTTAACTTCCAAATTTAGGTGCTTCATTTTCTTTTTCTTTAGCTGATTTTACTTTATATTATAACACAATACAAAATTTTAGAAGATGTGATAATAACATGATCAAAGTGATGGCCCATCCAGATACCATTCCTAAGGCAATATCACTGTCTGTTAGCTGCAGAAAGAACCAGCCTTCGTTCGTGTTTTGCATCAGTACGAAGTAGCACTACGTTTATGTATCAATACCAAATTTACAAAACCGTGATTTCTAATGTATTTTTCTTTGCTAACTTTTGAGTTACAAATCAACAAAGAAATTAAATCTACCTCGTGTGATACAGATTTTATCATAACTTGTGAAAACATTTAAACATCAGCGTCTTTATCGACAGAACTAATATTGTACTGCTTTCAAGTTATCTGAAGAGAGAAACTATTTACATGGCAATAGAACAAATATTATATATCTTTAAAAACTTGAAGTACTTTGAGACTATAGTCCAGAACACTCAGATTCTTAAATAAAACCCCCAGGGATTTAAATAACACTACAACAGGGTGGTCTTTTACAATTTGGTTTCCGTCTTCTTTTGCTTCCCGGAGAATTCCATTTAAAGAGTATTTAATTGAGGACATTTTCTTTACTGCATTTTTCCTTTTCTTTTTAAAGGTTTAGAGCTTTGTTCTAAGTGTTTTAACTTCTAATCAAGAAATGTGTCAGGTCTGTTGCCAATTAGCGTAGCTGATGTGAAAACGGATCGAGTCTTGGGAAAGATGGCTGTCTTGTAAAACAACAAAACAGTCTGTAAAAGAGGGCTTGGGAACAGAGGCAGGGAGAAGCAACAACACGAGAAATTATTGATGAGAAAAAACAGAGAAGAGGAGCAGGAATTTACAGAGATCATAGGCACATTTGTAACATTTACTAAAGGTTTACTCAGCTCTATCAATTTATTATGAGGAATTAACGCTAAATATTCAGAGCTAGATGGAGGAACTTTTATTCACTACGAACAAGATCCCAACTTTGCAGGCTGGTTTATGCTGTAGAATATCTCTCGTGTGTTGGCTGAGGAGAGGAAGCGTTCAGACCCCTCAGAACAGTGTTGTAGACTCCCTCATGGGGCTACAGCTGTGCCAGGGGAGGGAAATCTTCCTCTTGTTTTAATTGCCTTGTTTTTTTTGTTCAGGAGAGGGATGCAACTATGCTGGCACACAGTACCTTTACATGAGGGCACTCTTCTGAAGTAGCAACAGAAGCCGTTTTGTAGAGACTTTGAGGTAGGAGGAAGGTTCCCTGGCATAAACTAATAAGAATAATAACAATAATAATATCTAGAGAAAAATCAGACAGGAAAGGAAATCTATTTTTAGACTCACATGCTGTAGATATACAATACATTGTATAAGGGTTATTCTTTCATGCAGAACAAAACACTGTCTGCAGCAAACCGGGAAGGAAGTTTGATTTGATTGTGGTGTGCAGAACGTCAGCAAAAGACTTCGAGCTGTCAGACGTGCCATGAGCTAAATGAATACATGAGAAAAACTGACCGTGGGGGATGCAGAAATCCTTACAGAAACCTGTGAACAAACAGGATGTCCAAAGATGGTGTGTTCAGGACTATGTCTCTGTCTCCGTGTTACTGTGTGCCTTCAGTAAGTCTAATTTACTGCAGTTCCCTGAGCTGTTGCTCCCAAGTTTCCTGAGCTGCCACATTAGTTCTCATGGAGCGGGACCTCTTCTGTTGGGAGCCCATGGCTAGCACAGCCCTCCTGGCTGTTTCTGTGTGGAACTGGGATTCCAACACACTGCCAGGTTCGGGCACTGCCATTCAGGGGCTTTCTGCATGTCAGGACTGTCTTGACATCCTTATTGCCTCCATGGACTCCTTCATGCAGCCATCCAGTCATTTTGCCCCACGCTGACCTCCTGGGAATGGGCAGTTTGTGATTATTGTTAGCAGTGGGAAAGGATTATATCTGTGAACTGAAAGTTTCACTCTAGATAAGATCAGATACACCCCACGTGGGAGGCAAGTGCAGTCTTGGCATATCCTGCAGCACACAGTGAGCATTCTGGTTGGGAAAAGCTTTCCTGAAGGTGGACAAACGGGATGGAGTTTCTGCCTAGAGGTGAATTTCACCTAAGGGGAAGCCAAAAGAGCTGGAGACACTCAGGGAATGAAAGCCAGAAGCAGGAGGGCGGACAGAGGCAGGGGGGCACTTCAAGGCTGTTGTGGTTGAGGGGAGCTCTCCGTGTGTCTCATGGAGGACCCTCCATAGTTCAGTGCTGAGGCCAGAATCCATCGTGTGGGGACACAGCCCAGCGTGAAGAGAGGGATGGGCAGAGGGACACAACCACAGGAAATCCGTGTGCGTGCTGCAGCGCCCAGAGATGGGGGAGGCGGAAGCTGAAGAGCTCTTATCACCTCCCTTCACTAAATTTCTGCACTTGTTCAAAACTGGAATTAAGCATCTTTGGGAAAATATTTTCTTCCTAACATTACTGAATGTTAACTTAAAACAAAATACTGAAAAGCAGAACTCCTAGTTGCCTGAAATCCAGGGAAAAAATTAATAAAAAAAGTATTTTTACACGTGTGTTTTAAAGCACTGTAAGAGGGAGTGTAATTCTGATTACTCCCGTTTCATAGGTATGTGCATGAACTTTGTCACTGTCATGCAGAAAAGATGAATTTTAGACTCTTTTATTTACACCATAAAAATATTCAAAAAAGAGCTTTTCTTTATTAGAAGGTGAATATATCACTTTGTAAATACATTTGAATTGGATTTAAACTTTACATGAATTGAATTGCTTTGTCGCTGGAAGACTGCGAGGAAAATTTCGAAAGGTACAACAAACCAGAATAATTCTAGTTTAGACAAAAATAATTAAAATATTAAAAGTAATATAGCTTCTTTAAAACCAGGATGAAACTTAAAGGTTCTTGTCAATAATTATACTGATTTGTCTCAGTAATATTACTGCTGCAATCTTAAAAATCCAACAAAACTATGGAGATGTGGCTATCTTAAATTGTTATGACTAAACAATAATAAATACATTAAAATACATGTGATGTATTAATTTGAACAGTTACAGCATAGGTGCATTGACATCGGTACAACTGCAATGACCTACATCAGCTGACAGGTGGATTGCAGAATCTGATTAACTGTGCCTAATGTTGAAAATATCTATTGGGTTTTATCTTTAAAAATAGAACGCTCTTTTTTCCAGTTACCAAGAGCTATAGGGTATGTATAAGCCTCTCAAGCCAGTAAATTGCATGTTGATAATTTACCTTAAACTCTACTGTAGTTGTGAGTGGGTATTATCTGATAAACCAAACTTGCCCTGAATTAAGGTAAACATTCAGTAGTGTTTGTGTGATACAGTCACAAAATAACATCTAGTCTTAAAGCCGTAAAATAGAACAGCAGAATTGTTAGGGTTGGAAGAGACCTCTGCATCTTTTATACAAATTCTCATTTTTCTATTTTAATTTTCCTTGGTTGTAACATTTCAAATTAAAGTCACTTTGTAAGTAGAGGCGACAGCATGGGACGGGGAGATCATTTTGAAACAGTCTGAAAAGTAAAGTAGTATAAATATGTAGATGAAGTGGGAATGAAGAAATATATGAAATGTGAAAGGCAAAAATATCTGCTGGAGTTATAAATATAGGCAGAAAGTAGGGATAAAAGCAATTAAAGTAATATTAGACACAGAAAGCAGTGCAGTGGGTGGTGGAATATATTTGTTTTGTGCAGCCTTACATTTGTTGCATGGTTCGTTTTAGTTGTCTCCCTACTGTTCTGCTGAGATCGACTCTGAAAAATTGTTGTATTCAAAACAGTGAGAAATTGTATTTTCTTGTCTTATTTTGTGTGTACCTGGCAATGAGGAGGTATAGTTGTTTGTTGGGGTTTTTTAACCAGAGCTGGACAAAATAGTTTATTGCACAAGGTAAAAACCCAAGTTTCATTCTGCTATTCTGCTTTCCTATGTGAAAAACATTTTTCCAATGAATTTGCACATTGGTTTTTCTCCATCTATTTAGTTCTTGTTGTCTTATGCAAAGTTACAAGTGACTAGAACACGGCAGCCTATTGGCTTATATTTGACAGTGTTTGTAGAACTCTGTGTTAAAACTTGGGAGTTCCTGTGTGTGTGACAAAGTTAAAATCCTCTGTGATTTTAAAGTCATGAGAAATGCAGCATCAAGATCTGTGATATTTGCTGTGAGAGGTGAAAATTTGGCACCCTTGGTCTTAAATGTTCTGCAAAAATGCTGTGCGGTTTATTTTCTGGTCTCTAAATCTCTCTCTCTCTCTGGACTGCCTTCTAAACTAATAGTTTGAACAGAAATAATGTTTTGGGATCAAGAGAGGCTGTCTTTTTGAAAGGTGTTCTGCAATCAGTTTTTGAGGGTTGGTACAGAATTAAGGATGCAAACGTGTCTGTACTTTGTTACAGGTGCTATTTTCAGTCCTCATAATCTATGGCTACACATGATCAGCTTTCCAAGGATAGGTATTTTTCCCAGGTTAAATATTCTGTTTGTGAAACAAGGGCTGTTGGTCACTGTCTCTCGGGTTTTCTTGAGTACCAAAATGAGTTGGCCAGCTAATACAATCTTTGATTTAAAATTCTCTCCTAGAATCTAGAGGGGTTACTGTGCATTTTCAGCTGATTAGTAGAATGAACACAGGTTTTGTAAGAAAGTGAATCTAAACCCATGTCATAAACTGGTAATGTGTCCCAAGATCATTCCACTTTCTAAATGGATGTATAACTGTGTTCTTCTGGATATTTTTGCTGCATCTGAGTTTTCAAGAAAAAGAAGAACTGAGAGGTCCTTTTCTCTCTTCCTGTCTGCTCTCAAGATCCGTGGCACCATCTTTTCTTGATGGGTATGACAAGGTGAGTGAAAACAGCACAGGCAAAATAAAATTCTGTCTACCATTCACCCCAAACCAAAGAGAAATCAGTCATTTTGAGAGCAGAAGAGTTCACGAAGCCTGGTTCATTGAATATTTGTGCCTCACAGTGGATACCTCTGTTGTTTGTTGTAATGAAATAGTGTGCTCAAAGCTTAGAGAGGAGATAGAAGGCTTGAACAGATGCACCAGAAGACAGGCACAGATGCATTTGTGTGCATCCTGTGATTACGAGTCTTGTTTACCTGAAACTAGAAATGAAATTAAACTTCAGAAGAAAAGGCAGGAGAACAAAGAAATAACTTCAGTCTTCCTAGCAATATAAAAGTAATCTCTCTTCTAGCAGACCTGTCTGAACATTTGAAACACAAGCTCCCAATCACATCTACCAGCATGACGAAGAGGTGGTGGGAAGTTCAGCTGCCAGGATACCAGAGATACATCTCCCCTTTACTCTCCCTCTCCTCAAAGACAGCAGAGAATCCTCCTGGCTTCAACACAGTTGTTTCTTGAGCTGCCAGTCCCCCACCAGCACTGGCTGAGACATCTTTTTCCTTTCCTAACCTGTGGTATTTGCAGCTGTGTTTCAAGGGGTGCATAATCTTCCACTCAGGAGGAGTGATGTAAAGAGTAATGACATGGATAACTCTTTTATCTCTTGGGAAGCCATCCTCTGCAAACTGCTTCCTTCCTGCTCCTGTTGACTCAGAGAGGATTCGTGGGCCAAATGATTTTTGGCACTGGATTCTCTGCTGACAGCATTTCAGGAGTCATCTTAAAATTCAGGCAGTGAAGTGTGAGCATGGGAGCCACTTGTCAGAGCAGTAAAGTTAATGAAACCCCTCAGATCCTGGCTGGAGAGAGTGCCCTGGCATTGCCACATTGCTGGGGAATGAGGGGCTAACAGTGGCCATGAGCTAAAAGGAACAGAAAATTTAGGACTGTGAAGTTGTATAAATAAACTTGTCTCTTTAGCTCTATGGTCATGGTTAAAAGAATGTAAAGACTGCTTTGCTATAAAACTCAGATAAAGATTTTGTTCAAGTTCCTAATGATAGTATAATGATAAAAATGCCATTAAATTCAGCAGCAGAGAATTATATGCAAATAATAATTTACACTGGGTTAGTAGAGAGATTTTCCCTTCTCTTGAGAGGAAGGAAGGGAGGAACACATGAGGAGTACAAGCTGGAGCCAAGTGAGGCAAGGCTACGAGTAAAAAACCATCAAGAATGGTCAGTCCTTCTTGCATAGAGCAGGAGAGGAGCTGAGTGTGACCAGCATGGAGGCAATGGTGTGCAGAGGTGATGGAGCTTCAGATAACAGAGGTGCTGAAAGCAGATTTTAATGAAGAACCAAGTGTGGCTGCTGTTGTGCCATGAAATGGGCTGGATAGAGTTAATCACAGTTGACTTGTTCTGAGTTTATTCCAGTGTAGCTTTTCCAGGAGCAGGTAGGCAGATGGTGGGGTCATCTCTGATACTGCTCACAGCTGGAGATCAGCTCCTCTGAAGATGCCCTGTGTGAGAAGCACCTTGTGTAGGTACTTCCAAATGATTTTAAACTAAATGTTGGGTTAGTTGATCCACTTAAACTTTTATTGCTGCCTGGTGGCAGTGCCCGAGGACACAGATAATGACATTGCCTGTTGGGATGGGAAAAAGGCCTCTGGTATGCTTTTGTAAAACAGAACTTTGTTGAAGCAGTTTATTTTGGACTACAAATCTGAGCTATTCATTTCTCTCTCTTCCTCTTGTATGGGGAGAAGAGAGCTCTCAAAATATTTCCAAAAGAAATTAAATTGAAATAGATACAACTGCAAAATATTTTGCATAGATAAAACCATGCACTTGAACAAAAATGCACTTACAAGGTCTTCTAGCTGGAGTGTAATTTCATAAAGAGTAGGCTTCTAGCTGTTGAATTTACTATTGGCTTGATGATATGATTCAATTTGGTTCTTTATAGCAACACATCCAGGACCATTTAAACATTTTCATTTTTGTTTCTGTTTATAAATTGCTCACATGTACATATTAAATATTCATGGTTAATACTTGCAGGAAAATATTGCTAGATAAATTATTGATGTCTTAAAATAAAATAATTTTTTTTCCATTTTAGTGATTAAATTTTCTCAATATGTGATTTATTTTAAATGGTTTTTATACTGCTGATTTAATTCTTAATTCTTTATTCATTTTGGGCTGCAAGATAAAACTTGCCAGGAAATACTGGATGAGATTCTGATCTCCCAAAGGGATTTGCAATCATCCAGTTTCATTATCCTCAGTGAAATTTTGTTGCCATGGCTGGGGTGAATCTTACATCCTGGCTCTATCCTTATCTTTAACACTGATTTATGTTATTTATATGTGAGGCTGTTGGTTATATTTTAGGAAAGGGGGAAGTTAATGGTGAAACACTATTGACCTTCTCCAACTAATCATATCTTAATTCCTGACAATACTTGTATCCATTTTGGATGCTGGTATTTTAAGCCTAAATGTAACTGAGACACTTTCAAGGTTATGGATATGTTCAGCTCAGAGTTTCCACAGCAAGTGTGAAAGTGTCAGTTTGGAAACAGCTTAGGTTCAGCCTCTGCAACCCTTAATCCCAGAAAGCAGCATTTTACCCTGTGATTTCTACCATTTTATTTAAATAATGGTGACAAAATTGCCACCACACTACAATAAAAGACAATATATTTGAAATTGAAACAAGAGGCGTAGAATGCTTCAGGTATTTGAAGGTTTTAAACATTCAAAATAAGACTTCATGAAACACAAAAATTGCTGTGTAAAGTAAATCTTGTTCCTACTAAAAGTGACAGCATAAAACAGACACAAAATCCAGAATAAACTCTCAAAAACTTGATGTTATTTGTGTTCACTTTCAGCTCTTCCCAGCAGACCTTCTTAGCTAATCTGGTGGCATCACTTGTGACGCTTATCCATAGGGCATAAAATAGCAGTTTGCCACCCACCTTGAGCAGGTTGTTTTTGAAGTGTTTGAAGGCAAAACAAAAAAGTACCCTGCCATTAGAGGCAAGGTGGAATTTTATATCCACTTGTTTTTGACAGTTATAGTTGAAGCTGTCACTTTTTTTTTCTTTTCCCCAGAGCTTTTAAAATGGATCTTTTTACATGTTAACATGAATACATTAAAGTGGAAAAAATCCCTGCAGCTTTACTGGGTGCTAGTTGACACATGGAGACCTCGGTATTCAATGTACACACAGAACACATGTGATTAAAATTGCAATTATAGCCCTGTGTTAAGCATTTGAAAGCATAAATTAAAGGGGATTGGTAATCTTTTATATCCCTAGCATTTCCCATTTCCATGCATTCCAGCCCAGGATCTATGCAATCTTTAATTGGAGCACTGAAGGAATTGAGGCAGCAAATATTGTACAGCTGTTCTTGTGATGAAAAGCACAAAATCTTTTCACTTACGTTACCCAAAATGAATGGTCTCCAAACCAGATTTTATTTTTTTTTTCCCAAACATCCTTTCGTAAGTCCAAGTGGCTAAAAAAGTTCTTGTATGAGAAGAAGCTGAGATAGCTGGCATGGGTTAGCCTGGAAAAGAGAAGGCTCAGGGAGGAATCTCTTAATTTCTTACAGATGTCTGATGGAAGGATATGTAGAAGATGGAGCTAAGCTGTGCTCAGTGGTGCACAAGGACAAGGTCAGAGTCAATGGGCACAAACAGAAGCACAGGAACTGTCTGAACATAAAAAAGCCACTTTTTTACTGGAATGGTGATTGAATATGAGACAGGTTGCCCCTAGAGGCTGTGGAGACTCCATTTGGGGAGATATTCAATACATAACTGAGAAACTTGCTGCAGCTGACACTGTTTGCATTATAGGGTTTTACAAGATGGTTTCTGGAAGTCCCCTCCCAACCCCACTATTCCATGTTTCTGGGAAACATGGACAGGGTGCCCAGGTTTTGTAGCTGGCTTTGAAAACTGTCAGCACGGTTTCTTATACATGGGACTAGAAAGTATTTCCTGGGCCATGAGATTTTTTAAGCCTGCCACTAACACAGAATTTGTATCAGGAAATTCTGTTTCTAAAGCTGTCTCATGTCCTCCACTTTATAAAACATTCCTTTGTAGACACGGAGGCCGCGTATACGATGTGTTCACTCCAGTGAACTCTTGCTGTGTTTGTATTTTGTTGAAGTTCCACGCGTGTGAGTCACTTGGGTCATGCTCCCTTCCTGGGCTGTAGATGAGCAGTAAAGGGAGGGCTGGCTTCTTGCCTCATGCTGGTTGCTGTAAACTGGGTCAAGTGGACTCAACAGGAGGGAAAAGGACTTTGTTCTTCCCAGAAACTACTGAGGAGCGAGGAAGATCAACAGGAAGACCAGGGCTTGGCTGAAAGCAGCAATGAGACAGTCCCACAGTTCTGAGGGTCTTGGATTTAGAGGATTTTTTTTTGTGGCTTGTAAAGAGTCTATTGTCACCCTAGAAGTCCCAACAGTAGAAAGTGAGTCAAAAGGAAATGGAAATATCAGTCCAGGAGTAGAGCCTTTTCAAACATTTCTATTTTCTCTAGAAAATTTGTTCTAACTAATGTTGAAAAAAAACTCTTTCAAAACTTGGAAGTCTTTCTGGTTCTGTAACTTTAATAAAAAGGTGGAGGGCATTTGACACAGCCAACATAAAAGTCCTGGTGTTCTTTTGAACCACAGAGTTTTGCCTAAGTTCACATCTTAGCCCACATCAATGCGTAACGTAAGCAATTCTTGATTCTTACTGTTCTCTTCTCCTTCTGTCTTCTCATGTAACCAAATAGGCCAGACTTTAGCTTCCTTTTGTTGTGCTTATTTCTGTGCAGAATATGGAAGGCAGTGCTCATGGCACATAAATCGAACTGCCATAAAATATGAAGGAGAACACGCAGAACAAAGTTCATGATTTTTTAAAACCTGTCTGAAATGATGCATGTCAGTACCCTAAAGAGCAACTTCAGCAATCAAAAAGTGCTTAAACCTTCACCTTGATTTTAGGTAAAGAACACCTTTTAACTCTTTTCACTGGTTGTCTTGAATCAAAACATGTAGATAGTCCTTGGCTGGAGCTCTGCTTTAGCAAGGGCTGAGGAAAGCTGCTTTCCTTGGCTGTCACTGTGAACTGGTGCTAATGCGCCTGCTGCACTGGGGTGGGATTGCCAAGCGAGCACGGCCCAGGGCTCACCTTGTTCTGAGCTCAGTGACCCTTCCATGCCCTTTACAAGCACTGTCTGTTATTACAGTGGCTTTCAGGAAATAGCTGCTCCCTTCATTTTATGTATTTCTACTTATTCAGCAACTGTGGTGTGGAACCTTCCAATTTTCTATATCCAATTAAGTTCTGACACTGTGTTCATTTTGCTTAGTCTAGGTAATGACTTTGCAATACTGTGGATATGAATGCAACGTTATTTGGATACAAAGGTAATTGAAAAGTGTTTTTCATGAAAATATCATGCTTTCTAATTTCCTTTGGCTATCGTGAAATCTCTTAAATACAGTGCAGAGGGGACTCCTCACTCTTTTCTGGTCATTATAACCTGAGATCTGAAAGCTGCTCTGAGAAGACTGCAGTACTGTCCAATAATTAAATGGCAAGAGTACAGCTCTCCGTGAAATATAATTTTGTTGTCTTACATACAATGGGCTATTGAATTTTTATGGAAGCATTTAGGAGATTTCCTAATAAACTTTGCAACACCTGCTCCATTGCTGCATTTATGATTCTTCGTTTTGCACAGTCAAATTTTTAATTCATCCTTACAGAGATAATTTTTGAACACACGTGCAATTATACTGTTTACTTTGTTTTTAAAATTATTTTCCTTTTTCTTTGTTTCTTTGCTCTCAACATTTATCTCCTTATCGTTATATACAGTAAATTTACTTTTTTGACTATGCTACACAAACCCAAAATAGACCAGTTTAGGAATAATTTCCTGAATACCCCTCTCATGGTTTAGCTATGAAGTTGGATGACTTTACAGTCTGCGTCAAGGTTATACATCAAGAAATCCTTTTAAACTAGGATAAAAATGTGTAAAGGAATTAAATTTACTCACATGAAAGAGGTATGCTAAAATGTCTTCACTATTAATTTGCAAAGTAAAAGATTTTGATGGAAAGGAGTCACAAGAACTTGTGCAGATTTTACATTGCATTTTGGAAGATAGCAAAAATAAATATATATCTATTGTGTATAGACTTGTGGGAGTAATAAATACCTGAGAAACTTCTCACTACTTCTAGTAGTCCTTTTCAGGAGCAGATACAACAATAGAATCCTTAGCAAACTGTATCCTGCAGAAGGAGAGAGTGGTTAGTGAATAACAAGATGCTGTGTGTGGGGAAAGAGATGGTGGCTATTCTTGGAACGAGATGTTGTGAGACTCTCTTCCCCCTGTCATTTTCCTGTGATTATTTAGCATATAAGAAGGGGCTAAGTTTGTACTGTTTTGTACAGCATTAATTGTGATCCATAAATTTCCAAATTTAAAACACTGCATCTGCTCAAAAAGTCACCTCTGAGTTGTACTGTACTTATAGATTCTTGAGTTATAAAAAATAACTGAGGGTTTTTTTCTGCAGCATGATGAGGAATGACATTACTGGACATGGTGAAACACGTTTGTGTGTGAGGGGTTTGGAATGAATCAATAGGAGGGATTTGGAAGCGCTGTGCAATGCAGACTGGATCAGGGAATATCCATGAGACTGGTGTAGCTGGGCCTTGAAACAGAAACAAAGACCAAGCAGATGCTAATGAACTTGTGTTGTCTGGTGCTAGTTAAGATTTTCCATGCTGTCTTGGAGGAGGGGAGCTTCCTGGTTATATGTGTGGATGTAGGTTTTGCTTCACTGTTCTATATTATTGGCTTTAAACACTGTTATTTCATTCCTTTTGAGCATGCTGGTTTGTGGCACTTTAAATATTTGAATACTGAGAGCTCCCACAGGGTGGGTTTCTAAATGCATTTGAGGTATTGTAGAAATTGCAGAGGAAACAGCACTGATGAGGCTGGACTTTGTCTGGTAGTGCCAAAACTCTGGAGTTTCCTCTTTGGTGTCTTATCTGAGAAGGGATTCTCCAAAAGAGACTCTCCCAAATGCAGGTTAGAGTGTTAGAGCAAGTGGGGATCTGTGGCATTTAAAGTCCCAACAAGAATCTCCTTCCATGATAGATGCAGAGTCACCTAGAAATTGGTTCCATCTATTCCTCCAAGGATCTGCAACTAAATTAATGGGGTCTCATTACAAAAATGTCATACTAAAAATTATCATCACAATATTCATCAAATTATATCAGGTATTCTTTTTGTGGCACTTGAGCTTATCTCTGGATGACTAAGATAGGATGAAACAAATATTATCCAAATGATAAACACTCAGAGCTTCCTTATCACAGTGTTCTCAAGATCAGTAAAGCACGAAAATTTGTCTTAGGAATGACAAATTCTTTTGATAACCAACACTGTTGTTTACTTGAGTAACACATTTTGTCTTTCCATGTGGATTGATATCAAATAAGAAAATATTCACCTGAATGGCAGCTGTAATGATTGTGAATACGTTTGAGCAATCATTGTGGAAAGACCAGGCTGGGTCCTTGTGTGGTAAATTAAACAAAATGTATAGTTAACTATGTGGATTCTTGTTAAGAGCTTTGCTTCTGCCATATTGAGACTTGTTTTGAGAAATGATTTCTGGATTTTAGATGTGGAGTTTAGACATGGTTTGAGAATCCATGTGTGCCTACTGAGGCTGTCAAAACCAATTTTCATAGAATCATAGAATGGTTTGAGCAGGAAGGGGCCTTAAAGCTCCTCCTACTCCAACCCCTGCCGTGGGCAGGGACACCTTCCACTGGACCAGGTTGCTCCAAGCCCTGTCCAGCCTGGCCTTGAATACTTCCAGGGATGGGGCAGCCACAACTTTTCTGGGCAAGCTGTGCCAGGGCCTCACTGCCCTCGCAGTGACAAATTTCTCCCTTATATCTAATCCAAATCTGCTGTTTCAGTTTGAAGCCGTTCCCCCTTGTCCTATTACCACATGCTTTTGCCAAAACTCCCTCTCCAGCTCTCCTGTAGAACCCTTTGGGTACTGGAAACTTAAACACTTTTCAAATGCCAGTTAAAAAGTCGGTGTAAACAAAGCTCTTTCTTCCTTCCTCAATAACATTGATGCTAATGAGGCAACTGTTAGGAAAAGGCCACTGCAGTATGATGATCAAAGCTCTGCATGACATGTTTATTAAAGAAATGATATTTTATTAATGTTTCTCAAGTTCAACTCGTTATTTTCTATGCTTTTTTATTTTATTTTGCGTCCTATGATTTTGATTACTTTTCAGAATGGCTCTCGTACCCCAAGAATCAACATGTCCTGAGTCTTGGTTTAAGAGGACAATTTCTTATAACAGGTTTTCATGTAATAGCTGCAATTTGGGTAGCGTTTATTTCTACACAATTTCAGTAGTTCAAGGATATCAGAACTTCCTGCCAATGGTTTCTTTCTTAGATGATCTGTCAGTTTGGTTTTTGTCCTGCAGGCAGATCCATAGTTTGGCAGAAAAGCCAAGCACCAGAAATGTTTCAGAATGGAAAAGGGTGTGCGAGAAGAGGGACAGCTATTTGAGCAGTTGTAAAGGAGATGAAATGCACTGCTTTGACCTAATGACTTGCAAAAAATTGTAAGGATTACAAATTAAAAGTGGCCTCTATTTTCAAAATGGTCAGGATTCCTGCTTGCCTTTCCCACCAATGTTTTGCATTTAGATCTCCAAAGTTTTTTTTTCCCCATTAGGGCAGTATTCTGTTTTCAAGAAATAATTTTAACATTTGAAGAAACAAAACTATGAAATAAATGACACAGAGAAAGGTATCCAGGCTGTGGGTCAGAAGAAGTATCTACATGTAGCTTTCCTTCAGAAAAAAAGTGCGTGAAAGTGCATCTACTTATCTTCACAATGAGAGTGAGTGAACTCAGCTCACAGGCAGCTGAATCCAAACTCTCCTGGCCTGAGGCATATGACCAAGTACCACCAAAAGATTATTGAAGCCCAGACCATTTCTCCTTGCAAATAGTTCTATACAGAAATGCAAAAGTTCTGCAGAAATAATGGGAAAAGCATCTTACTCCCAATTTTGACAAAATATTTATTCGTGTAATAAATTATGTGTAAAATGTTGTCTTTTGGAGGAAGTGGAAAATGTTGAGCAGATTTAATTTTGCTGCAACTATTTCATGCACTAATTTCTCTACATAAATTTCCTACCTTAAAATGTCAGAATTACTCAAGAAAGTATTAGCGAGACCAGTGTAATTTAAGGTGATTACCTTTTTGAACTGTGAAAAGATAATTAACCCCAGGAAGAGGTAATGTTTTTTTGTTGCTTATGTGTACAAATCCTGGTTAGCTGTGCTATAACTTTTTATAATTTGTTCTTGTACTGCTGTGTTTATAGAAATATATTGATTTGTAGGATTTGTTTTACCGTGTTGGATGGAAGTGTAATGAAAGAGCAATTTTAGGCATGATTCAAAGCCTCCTAAAATCAATATGGATCTTCCTATTGACTTTAGTGGGTTTTGAATCATAAAAAATGAGGTAATACAAAAAGTTTTGTTTCAGACTGTATTCATAGACAGACTTTCAGCATCTTATCTGGTAATCCATTATTTTCAAAATTGCCAAGGTTACTTTTCTGCTGGAAGTGACCAGTTGCAAAGCTCCTTTGTTAGTTTCTAAGGTTAGATTAGCCTCCCACCCCAAAGTGTTTGAAAATGGGGCCAGTGTGAAAACGCTGCTTGGAAGTATTTCTCATTTTGAATCCAAAGAGCTAAGAGCAGGATTTATTGGTATAACTGTAAAGGGAAATGAGACTTGGCTTCTTGACTCTGAAATACTAGGATGAAGAGCAAAATAATTTCTCCCCATTCCAAAAAGAAAATGTAAACTGTTTTGTTTTGTTAGACCACTGGTCTGTCTGGTTTATCTTTGATGCCTCAGAAAAAGCATCAGAAAAAATCTGTATAATGGACAAGCATTCAATAAAATCCTTTCCTAACTTTAGGCATGTAGTGTCAGGCATTCACCTTCTAATGTGAAGGCTGATGTGGTAGTCTTACAAATTATTCTTCTAGATAGTCTAATCACAGACCTCTTTTAATCCTGCCTGCTTTCCTGTCTCTGTAATAGCTTGTGACATTGAGGAATGCAATCAATTTACATACAACTTGAATGCACTGCTAGGAAGGAAGGGAGGAGGTTAATAGAAAACTCTCTTTGCCACAATAAGATTTTTCTTGTGTGAAGCTGAATAATCATGACCTAATTAAGTGAAAAGGAGGTGACTGCTCCTTTTTTTCTTTTTTCTTTTTTTTTCTTACTGTGTATTAATAGGTGCCTGTCTGAACTGTGATTTAGAAAGACTGAATGAGATCGTGGGAGCCTCTGTGTGCCTTTGATCAGGCTGAAGTTGGCCTCTGGAAAAGGGAGTGCCGTGAATGAAAAATCAGAGCACCTCTGGAATCCTTCCCCATCTCAAGGACACATTCCATTTCTTTTAAGTCTCCTTTACTCTTACTTCTCATCTTTGATAACAGTTAATCTTGGCAGAACCCATATACTGCTGAAAATATGTTTCTGACGTGAAATTAATGGTAGAGTTTGACTTAACAAATACCTCCCAGCCTGGGTCACTAAACACAGGAGAATATTTCCAGCGTCGGTGGCAGATCCAGTCTGCTGCACCAAGGCAATGGATACTGTGTGGATTGGGGCCCAAATACGTGAGAACGTTATGCTTAATGTTTAATTAAGTTGATTTATTGTATTTGTTAAGCATAGGTAATGATTTAATGCCTATTTTTTGAAGACTTCATTTCCTCACAGAGAAGTACTGAGAATTTAATTATTTCTCTGAAGTCTCTTTAAACAATATGAAACACTGATTTGGAAAAAACTAACATTAATGACTCTAAATGTCTTGGGTTTTTTTTATTTCACCCGATTACTGAAATTTATCATTAATTTAATGTTTCCCTTGTCATCTCTGAGAATCTTAGAGTGTGGGTACAAAAAATAAAAAAATCATTGGGCAGTCAGTGGCATAGTGGGGTTTGTTGGATAAAAATTGGGTATTTAAAAAACAGAGCATGTAAAGCTTTGCCTCCTCTGCAGTCTTCTCGCAGATAAGCAACCTCTTGTGTGATTTCCCATTTGTTAGTGCAGTATCTGTGCTCCTTCCATCACTAAGTTCTCCCAGACTCTGACTTGGGTTTAGTTCATTCTAATAGTGATCACCATGTGTTCATATCAGTCAAGCTTAAAAAAAAATCATGAATTAATCTTTGTTATGTGTGGTCATTCATTTTAATTCCTGCACAAGGATGACATCTGCTCTTGATCCTTGTACTTTTACCTCTAATGAGAATCATCACAAATTCCTGACAAATCATTCTTATTTACAGGTAATTTAGATTTGTGAAAGTTGTTAACAGTCTTTCAGTTTCTGAATGCAGAGGGCCAAATTCTGACTCTGTGGTTTGCTCCCACGTTGCATTCTGTTTGTGTGAGGGAAAGTTGTGATAAAATTAACTTCCAAACCAGTTTCCAGTAAAGAAAGATTCGTGTTCTTGTCCATTGTTGCTATATAAGACATGAAGGGCATTCTATACCTGGCATGGCTGGATTATGGATATCTACATGATAATATGATAGGGTAAAAATCCAAATTCATAACCTTATAAATGCAATCCTTCCAAAATTATAAAGATGAATTCCTGTGGCTTTGGAAGAACAGGAAGGAATTGTGTAGAATTTGCTCTATTGGATGCTCATAAATGGTCGAAACTCTTTTACCGGAAGTGGCTTTTGGTGGGGACTTTCTTTTATAGTAAAAATCTTTGGAATAGAAACTGAAATTAAGAGTTTGGAAATAACACTAAAATGCTCTCATCTCTGTCTCCTGGAGTCTGGTTTCCTTGTTCTTTACAGCTGTGTCACATCTCACTCAAGGTAGCAGCATAGGGTAGGATACTGTAGGGGATTTAGTCTGATCCAGAGTTTTTTTCAACTCCCAGAAAAGTGTTTCACCTCCCATTCTTTCCTCACCTGGTGCTGGAGTGGCTATGTCTGGGCACTGATTACACAGGGCAAAACTGTGAAACAGTTGAAAGAGACTCAGGCAAGTGTGTGTGTGTTGGGTGGGATGGGGATTGTTGCCTTTTAATTTCCCCAGGCCTCCCAGGCTCTTTGCTGTTGCTCAGTGTGAATATGATTGCCCAAACACCTTCCATGAGACAGCTTGTCATCACTTTCATTCAATGGAAAGAAATAGTTCTCTTCTCTGGTGAAAATATTTATAAAGTATTTTTTTTTATTCCTTTCTTTGGCATCACCTGCAGAAATAAAGCCAGTTTTCCCCTCCCAGTTAGGATCTATTTCTCATTTCCCCTCTTTCCTCACAAGTCAATAAGGAATGTACTATACCTCTGTTTCCCATCCTCAGCAACATTAAGCTGCAGGTTCAGATCATTCCTGACATTCCCTGAAAGGAAGGTCTTTGGTTGTGTTTCCAGTGAGGGAAGTATTTAAAGTGGTCAAATTACAACCTTTTCTGTATGTACAAGGCAATTCTAAAACACTTCAATTAAGATTTATATTTTTCACTGTGAGCAGTATTAAGGCTGGTAATATTCTGTTTTAAACTGACTATAAAATTAAAGTCATTTCTGTTGAATGAAAAGTCTTTTTCCTTTCTAGAATACCTCAGATTCCATAGTTTTATTGGATAGACTGAAGCCATGTTTTACTGTGAGGTTTTTGTATCACAAGGACTATCAATAGCGTGTGACACTGAACTCTTTGGTCCTTCTCTCTTACAACTTTGGTTTTGTCAGATGCACCTAAGCACTGAGTGAATTCCCAATCAGTAAGTTGTGTATGGGTTTAAAAGCAGAGCCTCAAGATGTTTTGTCCTGGTGGTTTGCCCTTCATGCTAGAGATCCTCACATTTAAATAACCCAGATGAAAAGAATTCATACCAGCAGCCATCTAGCATTTATGTAAATAAATGCCCGAGTTCATAAAGCAGGCTTTGGGTGTTTAAGTGGTTTATATTTCACTAATCTACTTATGAATGAGAAAGACAGTTTTTGACTTTTGTTTGCCAGTTACAGCTGTGCCCCCTCTCACCCTTTGTGCTGCTGCTGTTATGTGACAGTAGCAACTGCTGGTATGATTAAAACTTGAGTATTAATTCAATTTTTAATCTTCTTTCTTTGCATGGTTGGTTACATAAAGCTAGCAGCTCACTGGAAGATTATTTTGTGTAATGTTACAACATCATAGTACCCTGAATATAAGATTCATATGTTCTCAGGGAAAGGCTGGACATATTTAAGTCCATGAGATTCCTATTAATTTGAAGGAGACCAGACAGTCCCACTCATTTTTCTTCCAGGCTCTCCTAAGACCTTGTGTGTTATTTGGCAAGTGACACAGCCTGCCATTTCTCCATCTGTAAAAAGGAAGAAAATGGTATTTACCTCCTTTAACTACTATGAGAAATTCTTGTACAAAAAATTGGGCAGCTCAACTTGGTTGCATTGGTAAATTTTAAAATCTATTTAGTATCTGTTTCCAACCAAAGGATGAAGTGTGTGTGCTTGAATTCCTTATGTAGTCTGCCTGTAAATGTTGTACCCTCTCCTTTACTCCAAGCTGTGTCTGTGGTCTCACGTGAATGCTTTTTCCAGTGTTCTGTGACATTCTCAATTATCTTTAGGTAAAGTGCTATGAATCCCTGTTGCTTGAAACAATCTGACTGTGGTGACACAGCAGCTTTTACATCAAGAAGCAGGGTAGTTTTTACCTGCACCCACTCTGGTATTTAAATTCAAATCTCTTTGTGGCTGGTCAACAGCAGGAATTGCCGTGTCAAATGTCTAAGCAAACAGTAGGAGCAATTATTGGCATGACAGGGTCTACAAGTGTTGCCAGGAAAGGAGAAGTTCAATTCTTGCTTCAAAAGCAGCAGCAGTGAGTGATGGGCAGAAGCAATTTCTTAACTGCCATCCATTCACTGATTAATGCCACAATGGGAGAACATGGGATTAAACATTCATTCCACAATTTGTTTCTGACTGTGATATAAATGTTGATCCTGATTATTTTAGCTCCTATTTCCATTTTCTATGTTGTTGTAACAAATTTACACAAATGGTGCTGTCCATCTGCTGTTAGCAATGGTTCTTCTGAGTGCTTGGGAACGTAAAGGTACATAAATATTTGGAGACCAGAAGGAAATAGGAAATAGTTGATGACTCAAAGCTATCACCATGGTTTGCTGGTTGAAGGCCCTGCCATACCATGTTATCAGAATGTCTGATACTTTAGATAGTATTTCGGCTTGCTGACTGATACACTAAGTGATAATGATGGTTTGCAGAGAAATTTCTGACCCCATCATACTGATTGTCTGATGGGCACTTCTTTGATAAATTGCCTGATCTTAACCTGTAGTGTGAGTTTTGTCAAAGCTGACAGCAGGAATTACTGATCTTGACATTGCTGAATGAGTTGTATGATAACTATAGTTCTTCCTTCAATCTGTCCAAGATTCCCAGCTTTCATATTCATGTGTATTTATATATTTACTTTTCAAAAATTATTGGAAACTTCTTTGTATTATTTGACTTCTGTGCTTCGTGATACAGGCAACAAATTTTGCTTGCCGTCCACCTCTTTGCTAGGACTGTCCTGATAAAATGCAGTGAACAAATTTGTATGTTATGGTCCCCAACAAATAACTGCTAGGTTGTAGGATCTGAAAAAAATTATTCTTGAATGCCACTGTGGGCCATTTCTAACTGATTCACTTTTTTCATTCAACTGGTTTTGAACATCTCCATCTTGGTACTTGGTTCACTTGGAGTTCTAAGTGAACACTGGTTTTCATTTATTAAAGTTATCCTCATTTACTGAAACTGCTTTTGCCTGTAGTCTCGTGTTTTTCTCCTTCCTGAGAAGATGCTCTCCAGAAAGAGTGAAATAGTCCTTTAAACTGGAGGTTTTTTTGCCTAGGATGGCTTAGAAAAAAGGGAAGGTCTTTCACAAGAAAGGGGGGAAATTAAACTGAACTTGTGTTCTGTCATTAGAAAGGAATATCTCACCTGAGTCCTGTCATGTGAAAACAGAAGGCATCTCATTGTGTCTCCTGCTTGTTCACTGGTGCAGGGCTGGGTGCTTACTGTGGACAAATTAGTTTAATCACAAGCATCAGAATCAGACCGGAGCAAATGCCAGAGGCTGAGCAAATGCCAGAGGCTGGTATTCATCTTGGTCGGAGAGGAAATGGCCTCTAATGCAGGGTTTTCCTGCTGACTGGAGCCAGCTATGAGTCACTTTGTCTTCCAGAAACTGTGGAAAGGGTCTGACAGCTGCTGCTCCGTCGTCCAGTTGGATTGCTGAGCTCTTCATATTTCCTGGGTATCTCATACAGTGGGTGAACGCTGGCAGAGAAAACTAGAGCTGATCTCTCCTGCTTAGTTGGGTTTGTGTGGCTGAAGTGTTCGGTGTCTTTAGTGGAATTTGTGAGTGATGGCTCTGTGCTCACGGCATAAAGATCTCTGGTGGGTTTGATTTCAGTCGCTTTCATCTAGTGTATATCTTTTGTTTCCGGTTAATACAATCTGAAAACACCTGAGACAATTCTAACTAAGAAATATACAATGGAAAATTGAGAAACCCACACGTTTTTACAAGCTTTAAATCCAAAGAAATGAGCACTTTAGGATAAACTCCATCCTCTATCACTTATAAATTCCAGTATTATGGGTTCTTCCTTTATTATTTGAACGTATTTATCATGTTTATCTGATAATTAATTATAAACCCTGCAATTTTACAAAGAAAGCAGAGACAAAGTAGTCATTAGACAATAAATTCCTGTGTTGAACAGCAGTTCATATTAATACTTTCTAAGTTAGAGGGAAACCATTTTGTAATGGTTTGTTTGTTATGCTCTACTCTGTTTGTTAGTCTAGTTATAGTTATAATAGAAGTTAAAAGTAAAGACAGATTGTTTAAGACAGATGCTTGCTACACCTGTAATTTTGAAAGAAGGTAATGTTTGTCCTGGTGTGAATTTTGCAGATTTAAAGAAGTGGGTTTGAGAAGAAAACAGGATGATTATTGCTGTGGAAGGAGGCTTGGGAAGCTTTGTTCTTCTTATTCAAATATTTTATTTTTTGCGTTTCTTGATCTAGAAGAGCACAAAAATTCTTGTTTGGTTTCTTATACAGATTTTTTTTTCCTGTGCCCTGGTGCTTTTGTAGATCTAGCTTACAGGAATTGGACTCTCAAGTACCATTAGATTTTAGGAAGATGGTTGGCCCCTTCAATCCTAAGGAGGATTGTAATAAAGTATAAATAGAGACAATAGCATTGTCTGTGCTCTTCTCAATATCACTGATGGAAATAAAGCTTCAGGAGATGCCCAGTAGAAATAAGCACCACGTAGAGCAGTTCATGAGAAGGAAGGAAGGCCTTCTTTATCACAATGAGCTGGTGTAGCTACCCCCCTGCTGAAAGAAAAGCCTGTAGAATGTGCTCCCGTACTGCTGAGAAATGCATCCAAGAACTGCTGATTAATGCTAAAGGACACAGACAAACCAAATAACTGGAAACAGTTCCTGTGAGAGCCACACAAACACAGATTTTAATTTCATAAACTTAAATACTTACAGAAAACTTTCACATGCACTTATTGTGCTTTGTTTCCGTGAGGCAGCTCAGATAAACTGCTTAATTGCACTGGCTGCTGAAAGTACCTTTGGCAAAAGCAGCTTAAGAGTACTTTTACTATTTCACTGTTGGTATAAACATAAAAAAAAAATCAGTGTGTTTTCTGTATTCTCATATCATGTGGGCTTCAATACTTCATATCTTACTCATAAAGCCCCAGCACAGTCAAAAAACCTGTATTTGTGCCTGTAACAATTGTACACTGATGTATTTATATGTGATCTCTCCCGGGCTCTGAATCTGAGAAAACATAGACAGGAAGCTCAGCACCTTCTCATATTTTCTGAGAGATTCCATGAGGATACACAAAACCTTGTATCAGTTTTGTTGCTTGTCTATATATTTTAATTCCCACCACTATGGCTCCTTCCCTGTGGATTCACAGCTGGTATAAATTAGTAGTGCATTATTGTTTTCAAAGGTTATCCCAAATAGCTTCTGCTTATGATCTGTCCCTTGATGTTCCCTTTGTTTAGATGTTTTTAGTTCTGCTGGCCAAGTTTTGATGAAATTTGAGTGCTGTGCCGTTATTGTATGCCATTTATTATCATATAATCTGACAAGCTGAATGTTTGACACACATACTTAAAAAAGTGAACACAGGAAAATTATGGAGGAAAAGGAAAATAGGTTCTGTTAAGCATTAAAATACATTGATACTCTTAAGTGTTATAAAATCTCATTTTTACAGTTAGAACTGGGATTTTAAAAGAACTTGTTGAAGTTGAATAGTTTTGACATGGAATGGTTTCAGGCCTCCTAGCTGTAGAGCAGGATTCTGGCATTTAACTTATGTTCAATATTTAAATATTATAGCACTTCACTTAAGTGAAGATTTTAAGAAAAACTTGCTGTTCATGTTTTCTCTTTTACTGGATCCTCCATGTACCACAGTCATTTCCTCTTTCATAAAGATTTTGTTTGGGTTTGATTTACTCTTTTCTATCCTCAGCACAGCGAGGATGCTGCTTTCTGTGAGGGCAGAGAAAAGAAACCTTCCACATTTGATAAGATGAACATTTCCATGTACATACATGATGTGTAATTAAGGGCACAAAAGAAAGAGACACTGCAAATTAGCTTAGGTGAATGCAATGTCAAGTAAATGAGTGGGAAACATATCTTTAAGAAACAAAACCCCCACACAAACTAGAAATATTTCTCAATGGTCTTCTGTTCTCCAAGATCTCACTTGTGGCGGAGATGGGACCAAATTTTCTTCATACCTTGTCTATGTGTTTGCACATCTTCCATGAATGACAACTAGAGGAACTCATTGATTGTCCTGATTTTTTCTACTAAGAAAAAGGAAATTGCTTGCAGTTGCAGGACTGATTTGCTGTCTCATTGCAGCGTATTTTTTGCTGTTTTCTGGGCTAGAAACTGGGCACTAGAGTTCAATACAGGAAATAATTTAACTACTGGAGAAAGTAGTTGTAACCTTCCTAGTAACACAGAAAAATGACGCATAATTTCAGACAAGCGGTTTTCAGTATCTGGTTTATGACCACAGTGGTCCATAAGCTATTCCTAAGGCATTTGCTGATGGTAACTGAGACGAGCAAATCTATTGCTAGTTGAAGTGAATTTTGTGCACAGATCAAGGAAGGTGTAGGACTTCTATGTAGTTGGGTAGGGCCTTGTGTCAGCTGTGTCTGCTCTCACTAGTTTCAGAATAGCAGATGTATGGAGGTCTAGTAAAACATTAATTTCTGGCTTCTTGTTAGGAGTGGCACTGTGTACCAGAAAAATAACGGTAGTTAGCAGTTAGTCAACTTCTGTTCCACTTTCTTTACTCAGAATATGAGAGTGTTAGGGATTTAGTGGCTAAAATTTCAGAAAGCAGGGTGGCCTACAGCTACAGGACAAGATCTGACAGCGAAGTTGAAGACGTGAAAATCAGGGAGTTAAAACCAGAGAACTCAGTGTTACAGTCCTACTACCATTTTTCCCGCAAATGTTTGGCAGCAGAGGTTTTACCTGCATTTATATTTTATGACACAGAAACATTCCACAGAGCAGGAGTTTTGGAGAAAAAGGAGCCTGTCAGTAGTACGAAGTTAACCTTGGGGTACCAAATATTCGGCAGTTAAATAGCTGAGAAATTAATCTCTTAGCCACTTCTTTTCTCTGTTTACTGCCAATCTCATGTCAACGTACTGGGAGTTTAAAGGGTTTGGTGTTGAAGTTCATTCTGCACCCTTTTCTCAACAAAGGATCTTGTGAAATAGGGGAACGGAGATATCCCATTGTGTATGAAAACAGTGCTGCATTGGTTAGTATGGGAGCCATAATAAGCTGGTGGTTTTAAGGGGGTCTAACTTCAGGGATCAGGTTGGGAATCCAGTTAAGTATGGAATATGTCTCAGGAATGCCCCTTTTGGTCCCACTTCTACAGCACGTGGTGAAAGATTGTACCTTTGCAGCTTAGGAGTTTTTTCTTCTCTTTCTGGCTTAATTCTAGAGGAATGCAGCCGTGCTGACTAGAGAATAAATTTGGACTAGCTGCAGTAAATACATTTCAGCTACTCCAGGTTCACAATAGTGTGAGAAGAGTTTGTTCTATGCTGTCTACTCATGAGCATGGAATACCTTTCTCAATGAACAGAGAATTAGTCAAATGAGAATGGGAGAATATTAGAATTGTGATGTACATATGACCTTTCAGGACTGTTGGGAATGGCATTTTGTAACTGTAGGTAGGTTGATGGGGTACATACTTTAGAGAAGCAGGATACGTTTCACTGTTGGTGTGAAATACTTGCTGAGTGAGTTGAAAAAAAACAAACAAAAAATTGTGACAGGAGAGTGAAAGAAACAAAAACTCTTTTCCAGGAGCTGGTAATTCTTCTGTCTGTGTCTAGCATTGTTCTTGTGGCAGATTGCCCTCACCCTTCACGTGCCCACCACTGCCTTTGGCCCAAAAAGCTGTAGTGACAAGATCCATCTGTAGAGAAGATTCATTATCTTCTCTGGAACTTCATAGGACATAAATGGAAGAAAGAAAAAAAGCATAGAATGGGTTTGGTTGGAAGGGGCTTTTAAGTTCATCGAGTTCCAGCTGCCCTGCCATGGGCAGAGACACCTCCCTGTGACCGGGTTGCTCAGAGCCTCTTCCAACCTGGCCGTGGGTCCTGTGCTGGCACCCCAGAGCTGGATGTGAACCTTGTCTCTGCACTTGCTACTTTACTCATGAGCTATCAGAAAAGTTGTTAATAATAATTTCTTTTGTTGCCTTCTCTTCTTTCCAGTTTAAGATTAAATGATTTTTTTTCCCCGGTGACTAAAATTCCACAATTTTTTGCAGTTGTATGAGGTGTCAGGTAATTCATGTCAAGAAGCTATTGTACAGGTGATGAGGGTTTGACAGGGTAGGCTTCCCAATAGGGTATTCTCATGTCTTTTTTGTATATGCAGTGTGTTTTTGAGAAGAAGAATGAAAAAAAACCCTCTTTGAAACACTAAAAGTTTTTGAAAGTTTGTGTTTCACAAGAAGAGTCCGAGTTACTTCCAGGGTTTTCCCCAGGCTATCTGGGGAACCTGTTTCATAACATTTTCATTAGAAAACGAAGCTACTTTTCATAAGTTTTCTGGCTGACTCTTGAATTTTTTGACTTGAAATTTTGGCACAGCAGTGTCACAGCACATGACACAGAGTTAAAAATGTCTCCCTAAATATACTGACACAACGTGCTTTGTACATTATACTTTGTGTCATGTTTTAAGGGGACTTCTTTTGGCTATAAATCAGCATCTTTAAACTCTGGGAATATTCTTTAGAAAGGCCATTGCCCTGAAGGATACAATCCTGCACTCCAGAGTACTTTACAGGGGAGTGATAAAAGAGTGAATTTTATTTACAGACAATTGCTGAACACTGTTACAATTTATCAGTTGTTCACAAGAAAAAGAAAAGTCAGAATGAGAGAAAATAAAGGCTAAAATGATCGTATGCAAGCAGAATAAATCTAGAGAGCTTGAATTGTTAGACCCCTGCAATCAGGAAAAGATCATGAACGTGGTTTGAAAAGTATCAGAATTTCTTTAAAAAGGAAGATTGCCTTGTTTTCTTTTGGGACAGAGAATGATGGAAAAGAGGCTTCTTCAGAAAGGGATTCTTGCACGCTGTTCCTACTTTTCTCCAAGTACTCTAAAACTGATAATTCTACAGGAGAACTTGTAACAGAAGCTAAACTTGTTATTCTAAACCTGTCTCTGGAAGTGCTTTTCCTTTTCCATTGCCTACAGAGGCAGATGACTGACACTTGTGTTGTTAAACTAGAGGCAGGATGTGTGAATGCATCTACAATTAACCTGATTCTCAGGTCATCTCCTGACTCCAGGGCAAAATTCACAGAAAAGCTTCAATTATACTGATGTTAATACTAAAATCATAAAACATAAGGAAAGAATAAGTTCATCCTTAGTTTTTTAAAGAAGTAAATTCAAGATGGTAGCCAGCTTAGAAAGTCCCTCAAATGTTTGCAGACAAAACTGAGAGAACATGTTAAGTTTATGCCTTACCTTTATAATACGTTATGGAAAACTTGAACATAGTGTGAGCTTGATGAACCTTGGTCTGAAAAAGTGGGAATCATTTTTGGCTCTTATGGTATAGTAATACTTTTAATAAGCTGGAATGTGTGGTCAAGAGAAATTACTGTACAGCAGAAACCAGGAGCTGATAATCACAGTTACCCAATCAGACTAAATCTGTACCTCAGCCCACGGACAGGCACACTGTGTTGAGTGAAGACGCTTTCTGAAATGCTTGTTTAGGCTTCTTTGACATAACAGAAAGTAAAGGAAGGTGGAGTATTACCATTTTAAAAAGTTTGGATAACTTCTGAAATTTTAGGCAGTTGGGGCCATTAAAGTCATTACTGCCATGAAGGAGATGATCTGCTTATTTCAGTCGTCTTGGAAGTGGTAGATAGACATAGGTTAGCAAAGCAGCTGCAGAAAATGCGTAGAGATTATTCCTCTCTGTGAGAGCTTCTTGTGTTCAGTATTATAATTCTATAATTCCTATGTCCATTCTGGAAATCCATACTGCTGTTCATAAGCGTTCATGATCTGATGTGTTAAAATATTAGAACTTCTGTTTGCATTTATATTAAGAATAATGACCGGTTGCAAGTAAAGCAGCTTCATGTTACAAAGTTCAAATAAAAGAGGTATCAGTTTTAAAGGACACATTCTTGCAGTGAATCTAGATGCAGTATTGTGCATACAGAGGATAAAAGTATCTAGAAATCTACCGCATCTCATCTTGTTACAAACATGCATTAGTGATAATCCTACACAAGTCGGTGGTGTAACTCTGGAGTTGTACTGACAGAACATCAAAACAATCCTATCAGTTGAAGCAAAAGCAGCCAAGTTATTCCGGCTGGTATAATTGAGATCATAATCAGTCCCATGCTCTTTTAAAACCATTGGAACATATAATAGTGATGGATTAAGTTGTTCTCTTACAGAAATTTTACTGTGCTTTAATTCTCAAATGAGTTCAACCATCACTTTCCTCCTCGTGAAGAAAATCAAACCCAGAGATACTGATCACAGTGATCCTTGTGATGTAAGCCCAAGGCATCACTTTTGCTTTATTCTGGATTTGTAAAACTATTTTACTACTTGTGCAGATAATACAGCAAGCATCAGGACTAACTCTGCTAATTTAAATGCCTCTCCATTTGTTGGAAGGGGGAGAGTGTTTGTCACCAAATGGTTTCATGCTTGCCCCTGGGCATGATGGCTTCATGGACAGTATAGAGGCTTGAGTAAGCGTTAAATGGATGGCTCAAGAGTCCTCAAGTTTAGGCATTTACTTAAAAAAATTTCATTACCAGACCTGAAGCTCAGTTATCCTCCTATGCTTTGTGTACTAAATCCGTATCAGCAAAACAATGAATATGCTTTGGTTCTGATTTTCTGAGATATTTGTGCTCTTTTCACATCTGTTTGAATGTCTGCAGAAGATCACAGGCAAATTATGGGTTATATTTTAATCCTACTTAAAAACTGAAAAGTCCTTAAGCCGTTAGCAAAGTTTGTGTGTGTTCGGTCTAGAAATTTTTGCAACAGAAATAAAGGCACTAACAGTCCCTCTGGGTGGTGGAAAAATTGTTGCTGTAGGGGGAAAAGCCGAGAAGAAATGGCCCAATAAAAACATAACCAGATCTGAACTCATCAGAGTAGTACAGGCAGCAGAACAGTGCTCCAGTTAAACGGAGATGAAGATTCTGACTTCTTTTGGATTACTAATGCCCAGCTTTGATATCAGTCTAATGTCCTTTTGAATCTTGAAAGATTCATCATGTCAAGATCCCTTCAGCAGCATTTCCTGCTTATAGTGTACTACATGGTTTCCTTTGGCTTTTAGTTCATATTTTAGAGTAATGAAGGGTTTGACAGAAAAAGGCTCATGTTGCCTCTTTCAGGGACCCTGCTGCTGTGAAAGTCTTTGTCTGTAGATGGGACAGTCTGCACATGTAGATCATGTTTCTGTGATTTGCTTCTGCAGCTATCTGACAGAGTGGAAGACTGCAGCTCTCAAGGTCATTCCAGAGTATCTTGTTTCATTTCAGATTTTTATTTTATTTAGTGGGCTTGGATGTTTGTGAAAGCAATTTTTATGTGCTGAGGATTTTTTCTGAGTTTCATTACCTGACAGGGTCTCAGTTACATTTCTTCAAACACTTGTGATATTATGCTCTAAATCCTTCCCTTAGCCCTGGTGTCAATGGGGACACAGAAACCTCTCTATCTTATTTTATTTTGTGGGGACATTAATTTCTGTGCTGAAACCAAGCAGGGGGACATTCCTACACGCACAGAACCAAATGGAGTGCAACATACTCTCCAGGATCCGCACAGGGCCACAGCTGGCACTTTTGGAACTGCTACAGGGAATGATGATCAGGTGCTGGAAAAGCTTTACCTGGTTGTAGTATTTTTGACATAGTTCAGTTTCGTTAGTCCTTCAGGGACTGTGTTGCCTCATCTGTCCCTTTGCACACACATGACTTCAGAGTGCTGCAAACTGGAACTGTGCAGGTAAAAACTTCTGGGTTCCATTTTGAATACAGCACAATTTGCAGTGAAATCCAGGCTTCGCTGCTGTTATGGGAAAGAGTGTGGTATGTGCAGCCTTCCTGTAAGACATGGGAAACATTGCTGAATCCACTGGGAGTAAGATTAAAGGACATGATGGATATGGTGTCTTTTTCTTTTGAGTTCTGTTAGGAGCACTCAAGAGGGAGGTGGTAAGTCAAAGTTCTTTTTTTTTCTTTCTGATAAGTGGAAGGAAAGTATTCAGATCTTCTCTATTTAGGTAAAAATTAGATTTGAACTTGGATGAACACCAACCTATTGACCAAAATGCAGGACTGCTGTATCTTCTGTCAGTGATGTAAATCTAACTATTTTTTTTGCTCAGAATCTTTAATCCAATGCAAATCCCAGGTGAATATGTGGATAATTCTTGAGTTGATCCAAATGGCATTTTCCAGCAGTCTTGAAGAGAGAAAAATGATCCTGGTCTGTTTTGAGTTTTTTTTACTTTCTCTTTTGAGGGAAAAAATAATTTACCAAAGCAATTGTTATTTGTGTGCATTGTTATGCATTTTTCTTTATTATTTCATAAAGCAAATTTTGGTAACGTGCTGTTCTTTAAAGATGTGGGTGTGAGACAACTATAAGATTGAAATAGGTTAGAGAATGCAAAGAGCACAAAATTAGGTGTGATTTCCTGGACTGAAGAAACTGTTGTAAACATATAAACAAGTTCTTGTAGTTTCTAACAGGTGGATCTCTTTCACAAAGGAAGTCTTTATGAAAATTTGAATTACTTTCTGTAATCATTGAATAATTAGAACTGATCCAGCAGTTCAGTCCTTACTCCTGTTTACGATGGCATGCTCAGCTGTGTTTGTGCAAGAGGCACAGTTTGAAGGCAGAATGGAAGCTTCCATTTCTACCTCATCCTTACAAGTACTAGGAGAGTGTCTGCAGGGATGGGCCAATTTAAATTTTTTTTTCCTTTCAATTTTCTGTCATTCATTATCCTCTTAGCTCCTGTCCAAACACAGCTTTAAGTATGCTGAATTCACGGAGTGGTAGGCAAAGCTACAGTGTTCCTCAGGTTTTGCCTCCCTGGATGTGAAATCTGTTCAGAGAACAACTCATCTTCGTTACTGGATAGTAACAACAAATAGAAATTCTTGTCATATTTGTGATGGAGTGAATGAGCAGAGGATTATGAATGGACTCGTGTCATGCTGTGCAAGGAGAGTGATCGATGGTCATTTTCTCTGCTGGTTCAGAACAGTCTAAAACCCTTCAGGTTGATTTAGACTGATCACAATACTTGGCACAAGCATGAAGTGCTTTTAATTTTGGGTGCAAATTCTGGGCCATCTGTAAAAACAGCAATCTCCTCTGTCCTTTAAAGCAGTCAAGATGCAGGCCCTGAAATGCCCTGCTGTGTAGAACTGCACAAGCACCATCAGGGATGGTGATCTGCTGGAGGTGTAGGAACTGGAGCTGGTGGCAACACTAGGAATGTCACTTAAAGAAAAAGACCAGACTAATACAGGTGCTGAGGCTGCCTGGAGCAGGAAATGAGGGGGATTGATTTTCAGAGTGAAAGGCAGTCTTAGATGATCTACTGTGGATAAAAAGAAGCCAGGCATCAGGTATCTTTTTCCTGTCAGTTCTCTAATTATTTTAATTGGAAGGGAAGAGGCTATTGTGAAGGATAACATAAACATCTGAGAGTGCACTTAAACACAAGCAGCACTGAAAAAATGCCAACTCGTTCTCAAGTGTACGCTTGTTCTCTGACTGAAGTCAGCCTTGAAATTTGCATAGCAAAAGGTTCAGCCTAAGTGGCAGCACCAGAGTGGAATACGTTTAATTAAAGACAACAGCAAAGGTAAATGATACTCTTTATTTTTTTCTTCCTTTTTTGCTTTGCTTTGCTTGATTAGGAGCTACTTGTTTCAGGAACAGGTGAACAGAGCAAATCTGTTTGGCACACAAGGGCATAAAGGGAGGGAGGGATCAGAGCTTTTGGATGTTCCAAATAAGAGCTGGATTTCCCCAAGCTGCCATCTGCATTGTAACTCATATCTTGGAGATCAGCGAGGCCTCATGATAGCACTTCAAGAATGAAAAATTGTTTGCCAGAATGGCTCATGTTCACTCTAAAAATAGGGCCATGCAAGAAGTCTCAAGGAAGTTCTTCTGTAATTATAAAGGATTCCAGTTTGAATTAAATGAGGCCAGTGAAAACTTGCTTGAATATTAAGCCTGGATTTACCAGTATGTGTGGGGAATTATTTTGCTGCCATTATCAACCTTCTTTTCCCCACCTGAAAAGTATGGCCTCTTTTCCATTTTTGTGGTACTTAACATCGCATCATGCCATATGTGAAAGTGTTCAAAACTTGACACTTATAGGAGACAGGGAGGAAGGAGATATATAACAGACCACATATATTAATACCCACTAATTAAAATGCCTTAAAATTCCCATTGATTCTTACTGTTGGTCACGGTTAGGCCAGAATTTAAAGAATACTGATATTAAATAGTGATACTGTCTTTCAGTATCAGACCTTCAGGATCTAATAGTTTTACATAAGCATTACCAAGGTTCTCAAATTCAGTCTTACAGAACTTGTCTGGGAAAGTTACCACATTCAATTTTTAGGGACATTCAATTGATTCTTTTCTCCACAATGATCACAGCAGTACAGGCTTCTAAGCCCCACACCATTTCCTCAAACATACAGCCCAATTGAAGTTCTCTCAGAAAGTCAGTGTCTGTTACCTGCAATCAGCACAGTCAGTAACCTGGAGTTAAAATATCTTTAAAGGATAGAAGTCAGCATAAATGTTTCTCAGGTCTTTAAAGGTAAAGAAATATGCTTCTGAAGATGTCCTGTGAAATATAGTGTTGCTTTTGTTCTTCAAGGGGTAGAATTTGAAGGAGTTCATGAGAACCTGTGACACAGACTTCAGAAAGTTTCACAGAGCTGTTGCAAAGCCTGGTGGGGTTAAACAGGGACAGTTTGGGGTGCTGCTGTCAGCCAGGAATCTATTAAATGCCCAAGGAAATTCAGGATTGTTGAGTCTTTTCTTGTTGGTATTAAAACACAGAAATGAAAACCAGAACTACACCAACAGAAGAAAGACTTAGTTAAGGCTTCTGTCAGTTCCTGCTGAGTGGCTGCATGTCACATTCCAACAGCTATCATTAATCCAGGGATCTGATCTCTGCCAGGCTCAGTGTCCCTTACACCTCTCCTGAGAGCATCTTCCAGGGGTAGATGCACGAAAGGTTTACTGCCAGAGTCCTTGGCTCTGTTGAAAGTGCTTCGACACGTCTTTATTTTTGTCTTGTGTTTAACAAATAGACAAAGCAAGGCCAGTGCACCATGGGTCACACTTCACCACAGCTCTGCTTGCAGAGCTTGTTGGTACAGAGTAAATGAATTGCATTTTCTTTTTCTTCTACAGGAAATTATTGAAGAAAAATCCTCTTTAAGAAACAGGTAAACTTGAGAGATGGAGGAAATAAGCAAGTCTTTACAAATCTGTAGGAAGTCTGAATCTGTAGGAAATCTGTTTGCTGACAGTGACTTCACTGCTTGGGGTTTGAGAGCTGGCTGCCAGCTACTGATGAACTTCTGATCACTCTTTAAGGGTATGTGCATTGCATTAATATTTGCACTTGTTCCAGTCTCTCTGAGTTTGAGAGAACTTGCCAAGTTCTTCTACTCTGCACACTTCGCTCTTGTAATCTTGCATTGCTTTCTGGAAAAGCCCTGGAGGTCTAACACATCATTTAGAGATGTGAGCTCATAATGTTTTGTTTTCAAATCCATGAAGAAAAATAGGTAGAGAGCAAGCTCTGCTTGGGAGGGAATACCCTGATGTGATTTATAAATCCACATGGATTAATCTATCAACTTCTGATTTATGAAATGTATTATGTTGACCAACTATATTACTTTACTGATTCAAAAGTCTTGAAATTAGTATGAAAACCAGCAATCCATCATAACATTGAATTATGTGCCAGTGATGCGTAGCAGTATCTCTCAAAATGCTTGATTTGTATTCACCCTTTTTGTGAGTAAAATTCATGTTACCTAATAGCCTTCTTAGAAAAATATGTTCATATGCTTGATGGACAGAATATATTGCTAACTTTCTGGGCTTTCCATTAGGGCAAATAAGGTTTACCAAGCTTTTGAATTTGTCAGTCTGATGCAACTGTCTGCTTAGAAAGAAATTTCTGTTCCAAAAAGCATAGGTCTTTGATCACTCATATTTTTAAAATCAATGACTGTTTCTAACAGTGTATCTTGCAAGTGATTATTATTGCTAGAAGCTGGGAGAAGAAAGGACTGAAAGTTCAAGCAGAGGTTGAAGTTTTTGGATATCAGCCATGGTGTGGGTCCCCTACTAATATTGCAGAGGTATCTAAAAAGGAATTTTGGCATTAACTCATTGTGTTGCAGTCTTCAAACAGAAACAGATCTTGAGTTTAATAGCATTATTAATGTTTTTGGAAAAAGGCCTTTCTTGTACCAGCAGGAATTTCACCACAGAGTTATAAGTGTACCTATTGTCAATATTGAATGTGCCTTTTCATTGGGGATCTCAGGTACTATTACATCTTTGTCATATTTGAAGGGCTTAGAAGGGGAGAGATGTCTCTGGTAAATTCTAGTCTACTTTATCTGCAAGAACATTTTGAGAAGTAACTGATTTTTCTTTATGGGGGCTTTATTTTATTACATTAAGACCTATGCCTATGTAACTGAGATCACAGTTCTAGTCTGGTAGATATGAGGGTGAGATAGTGTCTGTGCCCAAAGAAAATCCTGCCTAAAGGAGGAATAGAAGAGAGAACATGTAGAAACTCTTGAAGAAGAACAGGTTTTATATTGTCTTACTGTAAGTCTCAGTTACTTTTTGGTAATGAAGACTTCACAGAATGAAATCTGATATGTTATCACTGTCAGAAGAGTGGAAAATCTTTCAGTACATTTGGTATATGAAATATACCTGTATGGATGATGCAGTTTGGAAAAAAAATAGTATACTGGGTAGGCAATTCTTTTATTTTTTATAGTTATATTACACCCAAACACTGTTTCAGTGCAAGTCTAGGTATATCCAGATAAATCAAGAAGTAACTAAAATTGAGAGGTGCCTAAAATTGATACTGGTCCTCTCAATTTTCTAATGACCCTCCACAAGCACGTGGGGATGGTTAAAGAATACCATGTACAGGGACTGTGTGATCAAGAGCATCTCTGTAAGGGCCTTATCACAGAGGAAGGCACAGAAATCAATTTGCCTAACCAAAGACCTGAAAACTAAGAAAGATATTTAGCTCAATCAACAGAAGTGGCACTGGAGATTATGTCTTTAGAGCATTACTTCCTTAGCAATAAAATCTAAGGCTTAGATTTCCTTTTAATAGCAAAGTAATGGGACTTATAACACTTGGTTCCTCATTACCTAGAAATGGAGGGGATAAAGCAGATTAAATCAGCAAGAAAACAGAATTACTTGATTAAGTTCTTAATTTTAAGAACTTATGGTCTGGAGGCTCATTGAAAAGGCCACTGAAATCAAGGAAACTCCACTGAATTTGAAGAAGGCTCTTGAGCACTATATTATTGCTGCGTATTCTTTTACCTGTGTACTTAACATTGCCATTTAGCTCTGTCTCTTAAGTGGTTGCTTCACATAGATGATGTTATGCATTATCTGCAGACTGACATCTGGTAGCTGAATTTGTACAGCTCTTTTGAGGCTTGGGCCCCAAATCTGTATTCTTTCAGCACACACTGCTGGCTGCTCAAAGCAGCAATGTATGGCAGGCTCACGCTGCAGCTGCAGGCAGTTTGCTGACACTACATCCACAGCACAGCTTTCTGAGATGGGATTTTTTTCTCTTCTTTTGTAGATGGCTCAATTCTTCCTTTAGAAAGGCTGGGACCAATTACAATGGGGTTCAGACTGAGTTGTCTTGAAACAACTGTTTTTTCAGTGGCAGCAGGAATAAGTTAAAATGACCAATGCCATTTCCCCCTTCCATAGCTGTATAATCCTTCCACTGAGTGAAGAACCTACATCTCCTTAGAGCAATGACGAATTCAGTTTGTTTCTGTATATATGAGTACATAATGGCATGGGAGGGGATAAACGTTTTGTGCAGTTGGTACTGCTCTGTTTGTACCCTCCTTACATATAGAACTCCAGAACAGCTGATGTGGTACAGGGTCTCTCTCTAACAGCCATTAACTGTCACCAAAAGTAGCCTGTTCACTGTGCTGACAATCAGAAATAATGCCAAATGGATTGTTCTGGCACAGAGGTTCTGTGAATGTTTGGGGTAGTCGTGAAATACTTCTTGAGCGTCCTGCATTTTGGGAGATCCTCAGTGTGATACGGATATCCTGTTCCAGGTTAAACGGAAAAAACATAGAGCTGGTACTTGCAGACTATTCTCTTTTATAAAGAAATTAAGCAAAAGTTAAAGCATGCAATTCTATGGGCAATACTACAGGGATGCAACTGCTCTTTAATGCTGTGCTTCAGCGCGCAGAGCCAGACTGTCAAAGCAGCATCAAATGTACCCCCACACTGATGTTTCTGATATTACTCACATAGCTTGGGTGTCAACTTGGTTCAATTGCTATACTTTGGGGTTTTCTTTTTCTAGGTGTTTTGTTCATTTTACCTTCATGTGTGCTGTCCCAGAATTATATTCTCAACTATGGCTTGAATAATTCAAAGGCTTTACTAAAACTTAAAGTTGCACAAAAATACACTCCATGATATGTATCAGTGTTACATTGGAAGCTTTAACAAGCCAGGATTTTATCCGTGCACGCCTTTATATGTACACAATCCCAGCATACACATCCAATTATGAGCTTCTGTTTGCACTGCACCAGCTAACGCAAATATGGGGGCACTTGCAAAAGAAATCAGGGTTGCTGAGCCAGTTTTTAAAATCTCTAAATAACACGTGTTCTGAGGAATTTTGTCCTCCGAAAGAAATGACTCGGAGCTTCTGTTTTTGCTCCTAACTTTTCTTCAGTGATGTGTCATATTTTGAAATTCAGAGCTGTTAAGCAAATAGTAAAACAACTGGGCTGAGTAACTGCTTGTCAGGATCTATTTCACTCTGATCTGTTCTTAAGTGTCACCAAGGTTTGAACTTACCTGCTTTGGAGATAATTTCAGTTCCCTGCTGTGTTTGAGAACTAAGCACAGACTTTAGGGAAAATGGAGGGGACAGTATGACATTTATTAGCCCAGCTGTTCAATGCACTCACCTGTTTCCAAGGTCTGGAAGGCTGAGTTTTTATTCTCCTCTAGCTCTGAAAAATGAGGATTGTATAACGGATTGTGAAGCTGAAATGGTGGTATGGGTCTTTTAATTTCTTTCCTTGTTACTTCTTTAAAGCACGCTTTAAAGAAATCCATAAAGCCTAATGAGTAGTACTTGAAACTCATCTGTTGTACGGTTGCTACGTCGCTCACAGCCTTTCACCTCCCAGCTGGGCATTGAGCTGCTAAAGAAAGAGTTTAAATATGATCTTCCTGACATTAACAAGGCAGCTGAATTATGTTTCAAAGGGATGGAAGGAAATGCAATTTTTGAACATCTTTGTGGTCAGGAGGAGGGGAAATTTTAGGGCTTTGTTCTCTTCTTTCTGGAGCTTAGTATCATTTCTGTGTAATTCCACCGCAGTCAGGGGATGCAGAATTGCAGTGGGAAAGGAAGCCTCCCTTCACATGGGCCTTTGGAGCAGGAAGGAACAGAACAAGACTGACTCACAAGGGAGTAAATTCCATGTTGTGGGCAAGAAGTCACGGTCTTGCTGCTGCTTTCAAACAGGATAGTTTGGTTCTTTACCAGGAGGTGCTGGGTGAGGTTGTGTTCTCATGAGAGCAAAGCTCAAGAAGCAGAGAGAGGATTTGCCTATTGGGATTTAAAAAATGGCAACCCTGTAATCTCAGGCTGCATGTGTTGTGGTGGAAAGAATGCAACCCTTCAGTGTTAACTGGATTGTGCCATCATATGGTGAGCACTTTTCAGAGATAAATAATCATCCCTTGGGAATGGGAAATTCCTAGAAGTGAATGTCATTGGTCATGTGGGAGTGAGATGAGGTTGTAAGGTCACACTGAAATTTGAAGTGCACAGATAATATTGTCCTCTGGGATTTCAGGCTGTACTTGTTAAAATGTCCCTTCTGTTAAAAAAATATTTTTAAGAATATTGACATCACTGTTAATTTGCATTCTTTAAGCAAAGCTCCCCCCTAAAAAACCCAGAGATATGAAAGAAATTAGTCTTTTCCTAAAGCTGCTAGTCAAAAACTGGCCTGTTTTCATACAGTAATTCATATCTGAGCTTGAATGCAAATATAAGGAGGATATTCTAGATTGTGTACGTAAGTGATCTTATAAAAACGTTTATTTGTAAATGACCATTTTTTGCTGGCTACTAGAAATGGTTTATGGCACTTCTCAGAGACTGAGTCCCTTATTTCATGTGTCCACAAAAAAAGTGATGGACGTTTATGTGTATAATTTAAACTACATGTCTCTCCTGTGAGCAATACTGCATTTTGAGTTTTTGCCAATTATGTCTGTCACACCAACTCCCTCATTGCTGGTATTTTTTAGCAACACAATAATGTCTCTCCAACTGAAACAGCAGGTGTAATAGTAAGAAACAAGCTGCTGTATATCTCCCAGAATACCCAGAAAAGACCTTTTCAAGTTAGTTCCTATGCGGGATGGTAGGAAACTAGGTGTGGGGAAATTGTTCATGGGTTTGCAAGAGACAAATAAATTCTGAGGGAGATGTATATGTGATGCTGTATACTCTAAGATGAGCTTTTCATCACGTCTGCAGCAATTTCACTGACTTGCTGAGAGGTGCTGGTGAAGCACGGTAATAGACTTTCATTGCTGGAGAAAAGGCTGCTTGTCATAATGTGGTAAATGGTTCAACTTCTCTTTTAACCAGACAGGGGGGACTCCTCTCATTTGTGTAATGGCTTTTTAAAGTGGGTGTAAGGCATGTCTGTGTTCCATTTACTCTCATTTGATTCTGCCAGATTAAGTAAAGGCCTTAGTGAAAATGAAAATCAAAGCCTCGTAAGCCTTGAGTATCCCTTTTATTAAAGTCATTTCAAGTCATTGTGGTTTCAAATACATTTTGTTGTATACAGAAGATCTTGTGCTAAATAACTGGGATATTTAACATGGCGGGGGTTTTTTGAGGAATCAAGAACTTATAGACATCAGAATAATAGAGAGGTGTATATATGGCTATTAAACTGTCATGAACAAGATTATTGAATATCCCCAGAAACTGCTGTAGAAACCAATTCTCCACTCCAAAATTCTCCAGAAATGTAGGTCAGGCACTAGAAGCTAATCTCAGAAGCTTTTCCTGCCAAGTGAAACGAGCAGGCTGCAATGTTGAGAGGCTGGGTGTGAGAGGACTTAACAATTGCTCAGGGCAAGAAGGAAGTCAACTTGAGTACTAACCAAGAACTGAAATGGGATAAAAGCTCAGGACAGACTGTTAGACAGTTTAGACATGTGGGAATTAATTGTTTGAACTTTAGAGAAGAGGAAATAAGGAATTAGAACTTGGAAGAAGATAGTGTTTGGAAGTTGATTAAATAACCTAAACAAATCAGGTGCCTTTTTACGCCTGGAGGAAGAACAGAAGAACAAGATCCAGTAGAAACTTTTTCAATACTGAATAAAGACTTTGCTATGCCAGAGTCCATAACTGGATGCCAAATTTTCCTGGGAGGATAGAGGAATTAGGAGAGGTGGTTTTGGAATCTAGCTCTTATGTAAATTGGAGAATCTGATAAAAAGCATTTGAAGTTCTCCGGCCCTGCTATAGTGATGACAATGAAAATTGATCCCATGCATTCCAGCAGCCCTCATGTGTGAGCTGCATTTTAATTAGTTCCCATTTAGTTTTTTTACACTGTCCTCTTCCTTGTCTGCTGTATTGTGGAGCAGGGGTTCTTGAAGGAGTCTGTGCTGGAGAGTTAGATCTCGCCCTTTTCTTATCTTGTAGAGTGCACTGGCCTTTAAAACATATTTTATTTCTTTTGCTCCTTTTTTTTTTTAAAAAAACCCTCTGTGTATTTGTGAGGTCCTGAAGAAACGAAGCTGCAGTTTCTCAGCAGATGATCTCTCTGGCAGATCTGCAGTGCATAAGGCAGCGATTCAGTTTGCTGTATCCTCTCTCAGCTGCGATGAACTGCTGTGTTCCCTCTTGTTTTTTTCAGGAGTGGGAGCCCCTCTCACCGTTCCTGCAGGCTGTTACCCAAGTTGGGATAGGTGTGAGGTACTGCACACTCAGTGGAGCCTAAGCTCCTGCTGCAAGGCAGGGAGGAAAGGGGCCCTCGTCCAGCCGAGAAGGACTTTACCCCACTGCATTAATATTTATTAACATTTGAGCCTGCTGCCTCAAGGAGCTGTCAGGTGCTTTATGTTCAGAGTGTGGGGGAACAGGCCAGCTCCCAAAGTGCTCACAAATGATAAAGACAAGGAGGTGGCTCTGTGGGCCAGTGAGAGACACCAAAGAAGCAAACAGGGTAGTTCCAAAGGAGAATAACACAGAGTGCTCACAACCAGCAGCTGCCTTATCCACTGCTGCTGTTCTGTGGTGATCACAGAGGGATGGAGTTTGGAGGTGAGAGGAAGAGAGAAAGGGGTTAAATTTCCTTCCTGCTTCCCACAAGTGGCTTCCAGGAGCTATTGCAATGGAGATGGGAGGGTATAAGCATTGCTGATGACTGGGAAACACCATTCCTTCACTGTCATCCCACTTGCTACTTCCTACACTTAAAGACAGCTCTGCTCCACCTCAGGGAGCAACTTCAGTTCTTGGTTGGGGATTATCTTACATTGCCATAAATGAAGCCAGGTTATTGTAGTGCTCTCTGATCTGAGGCTCTCCAGAAAAACCTACAAATAATGATTAATGTGCATGACAGCCTTGCAAGATAGAGTAACTAACCTCATTTTACAGGTGGAAAAAATGAGGCCCAAGAGCATTGCTGGTCTGATTTTTTCAGTGGCACCCTACAGGATAGGTGGGTGCCTGGAATTGCTGAAAATCCAGCACTAAATGATGAGTCCTAGGCCACACAGCAAGCTGGTGGCAGTGGGGAGAAGAAATCCAATCCTGGCTCTCAGTCTTTCAAGCAAACCACCAGATGACACTTAAAAAGCACTTCTGCGGATGAAAAGTACTATATAATTATTGTTTCCAATATAAATATTTTCCTCTTAAAGTCAAGCTTTTTTTTATTACCACTGGCTTTATTAAGCCCATGTGATTGTCTTTGTTTAAGCTTGTTACAGTGCAGATCATTGAAACCATGTAAAACATCCAGGCTCTGCATGCAGAATTTATGTAGTTAAAATACATTACCCACTATATTGAATCATCTTCTTAGAAAAACAATGTCTCTGCAATTCCCATAAATTTATAAACCTCCCAAAACAACCCTTAAAAATAGCTACCCATTCATGAGCATCCCGCAGAAATAAGAACTCGTGTTGCTGACATTAGTGCAGCTGACTTGTGGAATGTGCCATGTCCAGTTTTAGTCTCAGTCTCAGACTACACAAGTCAAAAATCTTGTGTAGATTTTTGTCGAACAAATGTAAACACAGCCTGGGTCTTCCTTCTGCAGGGCAGCATCTGTAACTGGTGCCACTTCATGGCAGTGAAGCGTTTGGTGCCATATTTGTACCTGTGGACTTCAGTACGAAGTTAATGCTGGGATCAGGAAAGAAGGAAGGGCAAAGTTATTGCCAGTGCATGAAAGCCACTACATCAGGGGAAATCCATGGGTAATCCAAATGTGAAACAAAACCAAGAAAAGAGGAACAAATTTTGGTCATAAAATAGTGTCTTCAGTATGTTATTTATAGCTGTGGAGAGACTGGCAAGGTGATCCTGCAAATGCCAGGAAACAGAAGGAGGCTGAAGTTCAATCCTTGTCATCATTTTGCATTCATTCACACTTAGATGCACTCTTTGTTGTTAGAAAACCAACGAATATAGACGTACAGTTTAGACAAGGATGAAACGCTAGGTGAAAATCACTGTACCAGTGAAGTAAGGTGTTGCCTGAAATGCTGCATGATATTGAATCCATCCCCCTCTTGTTCTCCTCCACGCCCAAAAAATTCCCTTGTAACTATTATTGGAGTAAATTAATCCACTGGTTTGATGGATACCAGATCTTGTCGTGGTTCCACGCAACTGAATCCTGAAAAGAAAAAAGATACAGCCACAAAAGAAGAAAACAGATGTCTCAGAGTCACAAACAAAAGCCAATAATTTGCTCGGTTCTTAAAAAAGGGGCAGTCTCAGGAGGAGAAGATTCTGTATAGAAACAGCATAAACAAGGCTAAGAAATGGTTTGGGGGCAGTGAATTGCACTTACACCTGATGATGACTTGTTGCCAAGCAGTCAGAACAGTTTTGCTTTGGTGAAAAGTCTTGTGAAATAGCTATAAACTGTATCTCACTGTGCTACCTTCGGCCTGTGTTTTTAGCCATATAATGTCCCTGTAGAACAGAGGTTAAGCAACGTATATAATTTTAAAGTTAAAACTTTTTGTTTCCTTTTTCTGGTGGTGTGACTGGCCAAGAGAGCTCTTCAGAGACTGTCAAACTTGTGTTTTTTTTGTTTTCAAAATAATCAGTTTTCTGGTAAACATCTCTACTAGCTTTGGTTTAATCAGATGCTGTTTTCTTTTAATTGACTCCTTTCCTTGCTTTTGATCTGCTTGATAATCTGCAATCAGAAAACAATATTTGTTTTTAAATACTATATGAGAAGAAAGACCATAATGTAAAAAAGGGATTGTATAAAAGATTATTCCAATCAGAGCTTTGTGAAAAGTATCCCCTTGACCTCTGCAAAGCATAATTTACTGCAAAATATAATTTGAAGCATTGTTTTCCACATTGTCATGTAGTATTTAAGAAATGGCAACTATTTAGGAAAGAAGGTAGCAATCCTTTTTGAAATTCAAATAGAAATTTACTGAAATTCAGTATGTATTCAGAATGAATCTATTTTTAAAAAGACAACACTCACAGTGTAAAACAAAACATCTACATCATTCTGTGCATGCAGGTAAAATTTTTAAATGAAAAATACACAATTCAAGATATTCCAGTGCTGCATTTATGTTGTACTTTGGAATATTTTTACTTTATTAGAAAGAAGGAACAACAGAAAAAAGTATTGTGGGTTTGGTTTTCTTTTTTTAATCATTCTGAGCTTTCAGTCAGGTGTGGTTTTGATTTGAATATCTTCTTTCCCTTTTTCTGTGGTCTTATGAATTTTATTGTGTATGCTTTTGGGGATGTCATGATTTTATATGATATATTATAGGACTCACCCACTGCCTACTGGTTCTTTAGGGATATGACTTGTTTTTCTAAAATAATCTTTATTTAGTTTACGAAGCCATATAATTTGAGAACACTTTACATGTTTGACTTTAAGTATTAACCCTTCTTCAAGCAGCAAGACCTTTGTTTTCATAGTTCCTTGTAGGAAATTTATAACAGAGGTACAACATCTATTAGAGAAAGTTCACTCTAATCTCATATCAGTTTTTACCCACTTGAAATCAAGTTTTCTGTTCACTATCACCCCAGTTTAGCTGCATTTTTATAAACTGTGTGTACTAGCTTGCAGCATCCCTTTAATCCTGTCTTTAAAAATAGCAGAATTGTCACATTCTTTGTAGCGGAAACAAAAGGGCTTCTGTTTCCATTGCTGATAACACTGCTGCTATCTCAGTCCATTTCACCATTATGTACTTGAACTTTCTGAGTCTAGTAATATGTGTATTGAGTAGTTTTCAGGGGTTTTGTCTGCTTCTTTTTTCAAGATCTGTGTGCTCATGTTCAGGTAGTGAGAAAACTCGAATAAAAGATACGCAAGGAGGCTCTGGCACATGCGCTTCAGGGCTGCCTTCACTACTTTTAATCCGAGCTCCTGGAGGGCCCTGGAGTCTCTTTATCTCCTTGCAGTGTTGTAGTTCATAGGAAAGCTCAAAAACGCAGGTGCCACTGCAGTCATGTCAGGCTTTATAACTCTGGAGGACTCCGGCTATTTTGGTGTGATTGCATGTTTCTATATGATGTTTATCAATACCCCGACTCCCAGGAAGACGCTGGAAATTGGCTCTGCACAGACCTAGAGCATCAGTGCCGACAGCTTTTGGGTTCAGTTGACTTCCATTGGAAGCAGACACTGTTCACGTGATACTGTTTTACCTTGGAAATTTTGTTGAGACCTGAGCTAGTGCTCTGTGGATGCTGTGTTTTTTTCAGACTTTTAAAGAAAGAGAACATGGTTCACTGCAGAACCAGAAAAGAGAAAGAGAGATATTATGGGTTAAAACTAATGGTCTGGACAGATCTAGAAGTGTCATGGTTTTAATTTTGGGCACCTGCATTGCCACTCTGTTTTTCTTGCTGTTGTGGGCCAGGTACTGCATCTACATGAACTGTGCTTTGAAATGCATTTCCTATGTTTTTCTCCTTATTCTTTCTGGGACTGGACACTGGAGATTTTAAAAGATATAAAAATTATTAATAAACAACTAGAGAAAGAAGTTATTCTGCTCTAATTTCACCACTGGTATGTCAGTACGCTTATACTTTTTGCTCTAGCAGCCAAAGAAAGAAGGTGCATTAAAGTAGGTACTGTCATATAACCATATTAATATTTTTATGTATGACATTCGTTCTGGGTTAACCACTTCAGGTAGGGTAGTGACTTGAAGAAGAATAATTTTTTTTCTGCCAAAAAATAAGTGAAGAAGAGATTTTAGATAGACTGGGTAGTCAATGGGATCTACCTGAGCATCATTTTAAGAATAAGAATCTGGGCCGTGAGGCTACAATTGTAAGCGAGTCACATCTTCATGTTTATAATCAGAAATGTCACGTGCATCCCAGATCCTAATGATACCATTTAAAGATACTCAGACTCTGTACAAAGAGTATTAGAAATGCAGAGGTGGAAAGTTAATCATAATTTTGTTGTGGTTTTTGTTTGCCTATTGCTCTCAGAGGAATGAAATTAAAAAGAATTCTTCTTGTGGATAGCCTTTAAATCAGTTTGTGTTCTTTCCTAAGTGGAATGAATTCATAATCCTCTGTTTCCAAGGAATTCTCTTGATCCTAACTGTTGAGTTGAAGTTTATACATTGCAACTTCTATGTAAGCAATATTTCCTATTGATCTTTTAATGATCCTATTAGTTTCTTTCACTCCCTTAATAGAAATTTTAGCAGTAATAAAAGATAGAATCAGGCAGTAATTAGAACTGTGATTAGTTATAACATGTGTTTCTTTACCAAAGCAAAAACCCAATAAAATGTAAATTAAAATAATGGAACTGTGTCTAGCTACCTTGAATTATATTAGAACATTCACTTGCTCTTAATTCTAAGCATTAATATATACTTTAAAAGGCAAATGCTTTTATTATGCTAATTCAAATCACAGTGCACTAAGTGTATTACTTTGCAAATTGCTCTTCCTTCCCCACAAATGATGTAAAAAAATGAAATGACTGTGTGAGAGGATGTGGATGTTTGTACTCTCGGGTCCTGAGCCCGCAAACATTTGTGTCCATAGCCCTTGCTTATTAAAGTGGTCGCAGGGGTTTCTGTGACTTTAGTCATGTGTAAAACTGGATCTAATGCAACATGTGGATTTACATGGACAAGCCTGGGTTTTTGAACTGAGCAGTGGGATCAGGTTTTTGGTCCCTCTATAAAGTAACTCAAAAGCTGTCATCACTGCAGAGAATGAAGCCCATTATGGTGGGTCCCTGCCACCTCTTTGTCTCATTACTGGGGAATTTCACAGCATCTTGTGACATCCTTTTCACAATCACCAGGTCATACACAGAGGCGTTTTGATTTCTTGTATTACCTGAGCAGATCTTGTGACTCTTCATTTCACGTGACTGTCCAGAGAAAAGTGAAAGCTTTCCGCAACTGAAAGGTGTCAGGGTATGGTTTGTCCACAGGTCTCTTAGCAGCTGTCCTTAGTCATCATTTCCTTCCTCCTTTGATTAGAACAGCTGTCTCCCAAGATGAGGAGCCTGGACAAAGCTTGACTGTGCTAGATCATGTTCAAGCACAACCTCTTAAGGTTATTCTTGTTGGTGTAGAAAAGTGCTCTGAGATCAGGAGTTGTGAGGATCCTGTGGAAAGGTGGGACTCATCCACAGGGCTGTGCATTACAGCTGGGATCCTTTGGGCAGGAGTGACAAACCTAGATCTGGCACAGTCCTTGGTCTCTCTCATTTCTTGGAGCCTACAGGGCACACACATTATTAGCTGTCTCCTTCTGGCATGTGGGGGATCTTCTTATAGGGGAAAACTCATGGCACAGTGCTGGAAGATAAGTGAAGCTATCGAGTGAGACAGGAGCTAATTTTTATGAATGTCACAGTCTGTAAAATTGCATTTGAAGCTACATAAAATGGCCTTGTCAGCTCTTCCACACAATGCAAAGTAAGACAGGAAGCGGCTTGGGAAAATATGAATTGGGGGAAAAAATGGGAATGATGGTTGGTCACTGTTCTCCTCTTCCTTCTCCTACCAAAATAGTAAATATTGAAATTCTGTGTTTAACTTAGCTACAGTTCCTGAAACTGCCTGCACTGCTGCTTAGTGGGCCATAGCCTCTGCACAGGCAGCCAGAGAATCCTGCTCTGTGCTTACAGAGAGGAGATTTTCACTTTTCAGGCAGTACAGTGACATATGTCCTCAGGTGAGAGAATCCAGTCAATCTGTTTAACTTTGTGTTTCTGACTCAGTGGAAATGTCAACATTATCATAACGTAATACTGCAGTTTGGGCAGGCAGATTGTTGGATTGGTGCCTGCCTTTATCAGCTCCAAACTCCCTCAGCAAAGCGCTCTACAGTGTGGTGTTGCTGTAACATCTCTTGTTGGAATCAGTCATTTTTGCAATTCCTGACACGGTATCTTTCACATACTCATATGTCCTGATTGCCACAAGCAGGTATCCTGTTTTCCCTTGGCTGGACTGATTGCTTGTGCTGCTACTGACCTTTTTTCTTTTCTAGTTAAATCTGTGTAATGAATACCCTGGAAAACAACACTGAAATACTGCACTTTCTCTGACAGTACACACAGGTAGATATAAAAATACCACATTACTGATACCTGGGCAAAACTGGAATCTGTTCCTTTTCTCCCATAGCTCACTGGTTATTTCCTGTGCATTAGAAATATATGCAGTTTGGCTAGGGCCTGTTTCCTTGCTCTTGTAGTGTCTTGTTTCAGAAAAAAAACCTGCATAAAGAGAAACGGGTGTCTTGTGGTCTGGCTGTGCTTTTATTAAGCTTTTTAACTTCTGTTGGGTTTGCTACTGTTTGGATGGGAAGTAACAGAGGGACTGGGGGGGTGGTTTGAACTAATTAGTTTCCTTGCACTCCCAGGCTCCTAGCCAGATTCCTGTAAGTTTGATCATAAAGTTTTATGGCATATGTTTTGCTCTTTATGGGAAGAAACACCATGGGGAGCTGTACTTCAAAGAATCAAGGTCCTCTTTACGCCCTTTGAACTGTACTGGAAAACCTTCAGACAGGTTACGCAGTGTGACCGCTGCTTAAGAGCTTGGCTTGAACTGCTCTTTTGCTCTGGCTCTTTAAGGGAATTCTGTGTCTGCGGGATGAAATTGAGAAGAGGGAAAATAGGACCTTATTAGAAGTTGTGAATTCCTTTAGATGTGTGGGAGCAAGATGCAGCTCCCTGCCCAAAGCACACCACTTGCTGCTCAGGAGTTCTCATGCACCCCATTTTTGTGGGAGTTCTGAAGAACGCTGTTTCTATATTCTCTCTTCACCCTGAATGCTGACTGATGCCAGTAGGAACATGGATGTAGGACTGGGTGTGCCATTAGGGAAGGACTCCTGGGTGTGGCTAGAGATACAAAGTCAAAGTGTGTCTTTAGGAAGATGGCCTGTGTTACTGTATTAGTACACAGACTTTCTGATAAATAAATATGTAGCTTAATATAAAAATTGAGCATGTTAAATAGAATTCTTGAATGGTCCCATTGCTTGCATGCTGCAGTCCTCTACTCTTTCCCACCGGGAAAAAAACCCTTTGATTTTCCTCACAGGTGTGATATTAAGAGAAAAACCAAAGGAGAAAACCAGTGTGTAATGCCTAACTGGCACAGGGTACTTCTTCGTTAGGAAACTTAATGGTACTATTCGTTCTCCAAGGGAAATTCCAGTTTTCAAAACTGTCCAGCAAGGCCAAGACACTGAGAACAAAGCCACGCAGTTATCACTGGCCTCTGCCAGGACAAGCTTTCCCTAGGGAAGATTTTCCTGCACCGCAATGAGCATTTACTTCTCTGACTGGGTTGCTCCTCGACCCTTCTGCTCATTTATACCAGATCCTTTCTGACCTCACCTCTGCATGGTCAGCCAGGTAAATCCAACATCTGAGGTTATAGTTTTCAGCAGCTGCAACATGGAATAGACATCCGACTAAAGGAATTGACATCCTGCTAAATCCCATCCTACTATGGGATTTATAAGCCTAACTCATTTATTTGCTTCTGAAGATATCTCCTTTGCTGGCTACTTAGTTGGAGATAATTAAAAGAGAGCTGTTAAGTTTGTCAGTTTTAAACATCTCACTGCTAGATTACGTGTTTAGTAAATTGAAAATAATTAAGGTTAGTTGGTTTCAAAAAATCCCTTTCCTGTCTGTGAAGCAGAGGTCGTGTCATTGCTTACACAGTACTGAATTAAATGGCACCTATTAAAATGTGATTTTTATCATCCAGCGAGCTGCTTTCTGAGATGTGAGACAGGAGACATTTCTCGAGAAATGCTGCTGAGAATTTCTGTTAGGGACATATTTTAAACGTGGTAAATTCACGGGACGTTTGTGTTTGTGTGTATGTATTTTGTTTTCATATAATGTACCACGTGTCTCTACCCCAAGTGTACAGGTGCTTCTTTGGCTGCTCTTGTTCAAGAGCTGCCTCTTTGACACAGTCTGCCCAGGAATTAGATGTGCAGGCTTGTGAAATACGTGAAAAATGACCAAAAGAAGGCATTCACAGCTAAAGAAATAAAAGAATTAAAGAAGTTATAAAATATATTGTAATGTGCCTTTTCCTGAACCTTATTTGCAGAATCTAGCCCTCTTGGTATTCATAAATTACTTCAATGTAGAGCACTGAGCCATTATGTGTGTGACAGACATGTCCTTCTCCCAGCCTGGACTGCTTCTAGACTAAGGCAGCCAAGCCTATGCCAAACAGAAATGCTGAATTTGATATACTGGGTCACAAAAGTCATTTTTCCAGTGACTATTTATACCAGTCAGAATAGGTTTGTATTATTTCAGATAAACAGCAATTTGTCTTTATTTTCACTTTCTCTTTTTTTTTTTTTTCTTTTTTTTCTCCAAAGGGGGTTTCAGTTACTGCAACATTCTCTGTCAGTCTGCATTCTGTTTGAGTGCACAGAGACTGATCTGGGAAAGGAGCCTGACCCAGGACAGACGGAGAGGGGAAGGAGGTGGGAAGTGAATGAGCAACCCAAAGAGATTCCCTAATCCCCTCTGTTCCTGGCCTTCATAGCAGTTCCTAGCATTCTATTTCATATAATGAATGCAAGCAGAAGGCGAAATGGTCTGAGTAACATGATCAGATTCTTAACCGAGAATTTCTCTGTGTTTTATGGCTTTCCAGGACTTACAGTATAGATAGTGGGAAATCCAGGCACTGAGCAGAGGAAGGGCCTTGGATTTGAAACCTAAATGCACCACTACTAGGAATATTTATGAAGAGAAAAAGGGGAAATAGAAATAATTAAGCATCTTTGAACAGTTTTTTCCTCAAATGGCAACTTCTTCAGTCGACCCTACACTTCTGTTCATGCCAAAATGTCAGTTATTCAATTTCATTTGATCCCAAAGGATCTTTCTGATTGATTATCTCATATCCTGGAATGACACTTAATAATGCATTGCACTGTAATGTGATGTGTGCCAAATTTCTTAAAATATAAAATAGCATCAGATGATGTGTCAAAGGTTTTGATGTGACTTTTCTTGGCCTAGTATGACAAGTATACCCATTAAGCACTTAAATAAACAGCTTCTGGAAAAAGCTGTGTCCTTATGAGAAATTTGCTGAAAGTAATGAGCAGGTATATAAACTCTGCCAGCAATAAGAATTGTTTTCTTCCCTGTTGATTTGCTGTGATCTTACTCATCATGTTGTTTACACTAATAAATGCAACGTGGCACTGGGAAATGTGACGAACTTGTAAATTAAACTAAAAAATCTGTAGATATCTGAGAATCACGTGAATTTTTTTTTTTTTTCCTCAGTTTTTCAGAGGCTTCTCTCAAAACAGTGGAATTTCCTTCTCTTTATTTGAGAATGGGCTGGCTGAGTAAGTCTAGAAAAGGAGGTGAGATTCTTCCTTACCAGCGGACTCTAATTTTACTGGTCTGCTAATAACAAAAATTTGTTCCTCAGCTCTTAATTGGTAATTGATATTAGAGAGTGCTTAATGTCTACCATGGATGATGGATTGCGCCACAAGCATTATTTTAATTGTGTGAGCATCAACAAGCTGCTCTCTCTTGTCAGCTCTACCCCAGACACTGCAGAAGAATCTCTTCCAAAGCACTGCACAGTATTTTGCCTCCACCACTGAATATATTGACAAAGAAGGTACTGGAGGTGGTGATCAATGTTGTATGGATTAGTGCATAATAGCTGGAGTCTCGCACATGCCCAGCTTCAAGAATCTGACAAAACCAGGGTTTCATATAGGTGGTGGATGGCTTCAACCTTCCACCTTGGAAATAGAACTGGAAGGTCAACCGGCAATGACCTGCTGAAATTTGCTGGCTAAAGTGGATAACAGCTTGACTATTCCTGGATTTCAAGCTCTTATCTTTCTTGTGAAGGACAAAACCTCTAAACCAAGCTGATTTGTGTAAGATGTGTACTAAAAGGTGCATTACAAACAAAGAACAATGAAATATATCTTGCTCCTGCCACGTCTGAGAAGTCTGAAGCTATGAAATTTCTCTGTGATGCTGCAGTTTTCTTTTCACCTTTTTAGGAAATCCTGGTGTGTGTGGGGCTGCTAGTGAAGAAACTCAGTTTAAATTGTACATGTTTTAACTTCACCATTGGTGGGTGGATGGCAGCCTGCTTCTACTTTGTGTACCATCCCACTGCAAACAAAAGTGCAGCTCTTCCTGTGGGACACGCTGGTTGATAATCACTCAGAGCCAGACTCTTTAATCAGTCATGTAAAAGGAGCAATAAAAAACTCCAACTGGCTCTTATAAAAGCTGTTTCCATCTGAAAGTCAAGATTCTTCATTCATACCTGGGTATCTAAACAATTTTGCCTTCAAGAGGATCTGAACATGTACTGCTCTCATTAAAATCAGTGGGAACTCAGCACGTCTGAAAGTCATGCAGCTTTATTATTTATGTATCTGGCTTGGGATTTAAATACCTAACTTCAGGGTTTGAAAATTTTAATAACTGTTTTCCTCTAACAGTGAGGTGTGCTGCAGAAAAATGTTCTCTCTTCCAGGAGTCCTGCTGTCTGCAAGTGAGAATTGGGGTATTTGAACTAGAAACCTTTAGCTCCTTTAGTGATTGGCATTTTAAAAAATCTCTCTTGTCTTCAGTGGAAGTTAAGCACAGGCTTATCTTTAAGCCTGTGCTGAGGTGTTTTGTCAAACTGGGATGTAATACTGAATCCAGGTCTTATATAGGCAGAGAGACCCCTAAAGCTTCATTTCCCTGGCTTGCTGAGCATATTCTGCTGTTTTCCAGATGCAATTTCCTCCCCAGTGCATCTGATTCAGGGCTTATATTTTCTTCTAACCCTTCATACATTAGCATTCTAACAAAATTAAAACCCAAGCCACCAAATCCAGAGGCAGTATTATTTTCCCAGGTTTGCATTTGTGACTTCCTGTGTGTGTGAAGTTGCCTTGAAAACCATTTAAGTTAGGATTCCTTCAATATTGCACATACTTTGGGTAAAGCCATTCAGAGACACAGCACCTTGGAGGTCTGTTTGGCTGGCAGGCAAATGTTAAAAGTCTGGGTTTTCTTGAATGTTCTTAGAAGTCTGTATGGGGTTGCAGTGCTCTTCGAGACTGAGAGATGCTTTGAAGTGAAAAAAACCTCAAACTTCCAGTGAGGATGATCTGCCAACAGAATTTGTTTTCTGTCAGCTTATTTTAAATCTCACTGTTCTTTTACTAATAGATTTCAATGACTTTAATGGAGGAAATTTTGAACCAGTGGATAACTTGAATAATTTGCTTCAGCTGCCCTTTGCACGATACTTTTTTTTGGTGTGCTTGGTCACTGTGCACCTTAGGTCTGCTCTCAGCTTTGTAAAAGTAAGGTAAACACCTCCCAGTTATGTATCGTTAGGAGTTTACTCTAGAGAGTGAATGTATGTGAAAACCATAGGTTGAATGATCCCTGTTTAAGGAATTGCACTTTCAAATCCCTAATGTTAAAATATAGCAATGTTATTTCTGTCAGAACAGGTTACCTGGATGGATACATGAAATATCCAAATCTCAGTGAACCGAGGAACCTAGGGACTGACTAGCTTTAAAATTTGTTTTATGTGAGTTGACTTCGTACAGTCTCGGGTCCTGCATACACAGAGGAGGGCTTGGCTGCTGCAGTGTGTGATTCAGTACAGATAAAATTCTGTGGAATTGCTTGTATTTGTTGTATGCTTTGAGGCTTCGCATACCCCTGCTTCACATGGAGTATTGGCTCTGACAAAGACTCACAGTTTGTTTCAGGATGTGTTTCTCTCATATTCCACTTTAGTCAGCCTCACACAAGTACTGTAACAGTTTGGCATGATAAACTCTGCCACGAATGTCCAGACATTTTTATCTGAAACATTCTGACTCGAACAGCTTTGCAGAGGCTCATAGACTACTTGCACTAAAAGAAAGATGGAATTTGGAACCTTTTATGCTGAAAGGTGGGATCATACCAGTCACACGGCAGGTTGTTCCAAACCAGCCGTACACCAGGACCTGTCAGATCATTCCCAATATGTACCTGGCTGCTGCAGGGCAGTATGGCAGTGAAACCCTCCAGAGACAATGAGACTGCAGAAATTTTCTCAGTGTGGTCACTTTGAAGTGGTTACTGAGCTCTCTGGAATCTCATGTTTCTGTGGCATTGGTGCAGTGGAAATGTTTACCAGGGCCTGGCGCACACGGGTGTCAGGCATGGCCAGGAAGATAAATGTCCTGTTGCAAATTGGAGTGATTTAACAAGAGATAATGTGTCAAGCAGTACTGGGGCAAGCCTGGTGAGAAAATTGTGAGCCCAAGACATCCATCAGAGCGGATAAATTTTAATGATCAAAGGCAGGCTTTCTTCCACTCCTGCTGCTCCATGCTTTGAGACCTCAGGGTGGAAAGCCCTCAGAAACAATGTCTGGTTGCCTAAAACAAAGAGGTTTTGTAGAAGAACAGAAACTGGCAAGTTATTTGCGTGAACTACACTCAGAAATGCCCTAGAAGGTTCTTGTCCTAATTCTCCCATGTTTGGGTGTCATGAAACAGATCCCAGGATATTCCTTGAGAAACACTATCATAAACATATTGGAAAATGAGCATTAGTCTTTCAGAAAGCCAATAAAAGTATACAGATTAAACTAAAAGAAAGTGTAAAAAATTTTTAATGTGTAGAAATAATTAAATGATAACTATATCTGCATGTGTGCACCCCCGGTGAATTTTTGCATGTAGGTTCTGTGGCATACAGGGCAATGGGGTCTGAATGCTTTCCAGTCACAGAATGTTCCCATAAAGCTGTCCTGTGCTAATGATGTGAAGTGCCTCTGCTTCCTTCTCCAGGGCTTGTCTCTGAACTGGAGAGCGCTTTCTTTTGGAAATTTGTTTCAAATTCATGGACTGGAAATACAGTATTGATGGGATGTTCTGCAGTGGCCTTTGGTATCACAGAAGTCTGAGGTTTAGCTTCAAACTAAAATTAGGTTTTAATACCTGGAAATGAACTTACCTAAGTGAGGAGAAATCTTGTTAGAGAGGAAGAGCTGTCAGGACACTGATTAATTTGGCTCTTTTAAACTACAATGTCCTGAGCGTCTCACATGATAAATGATACAGAAACACCCCTTTCTACTGAGAAAATAAATGTATGAATCAGCTGTTCTCGGGGTCTGGGTTGGGCTCTCTGTGTCTTGTCCCATGATGCGCCTTTCTAATTAAGCCTCAATTTCTCATCCTGCTTAAGTGATGAACCAAGGTGAATGGAATCTGAGTTTATAATTGTTGTATATAACGTATATGTTTCTTTGTTGTAGCACGCTGTATAGTAATTTTCCTGTAATGTTAGAAGCTAGTATATAAATGCAGAGTGTGGGTTTGGAGAGGGATTTTCGTGTTTCTGTCTGTTAGACTGTTAATACCCATTGCCTACTCTAATTTAAAATATGAAATTTCTGATGTTTGAAAGATAAAGGCAATTAGGACCCTTTTCGACTTTATAAGGTGATTAGCAATAAGGATGTTTTTATTTCTGTACTGTAGATATTGAATATGATGTGGTACTTAATTATACTGAAGTGATGCTTTAATACGTAAAGCAAACAAACAAGATCTGCTGGCAAGACACAACGGGGAACCAAATGTTTAAGTTATTATCTTGGAGACTGCAGCTCTAAGGAATTACCCACTTAGATCCCAAATAATGTACTTTGCTTAGATTTTTTTTTTTAAACAATATGCATTAGTGTATTTTATATGTTGTTACATATTCTAAAGCATTCTATAGCAACATTATTATTATGATGGTACATTATTGTTAAAGCTTTCTCTTTCGCATTATCAAAACAGCCAGTATCAAAACAGTACCACAGCCCAGACTGCACACATTTGACTTTCAAAAACAACCTTGATCTGGCCCCCAGCAAGTGACTCCAGAGCCCTCTTTTAATGTGGGAGTTGCCTTCAAGATTGTTACTCGTTAGATTTCAAAGACTTTCTACTTTTATTGAGATTAATGAAACAGCTTTTTGTGGTGGTGTTTTTTCCTTTTCCTTTCAGTCTCAGTCATCTAACATTGTGCTTGCAGCTCTTCATCGATAGAATAATCTTATTCTTTTTCAAATTTAGGTTGTGTGCTTTGCAAATTGCATAGCATATCATATTTTTCATTTCAAAGCTATAAACTGTGGAATGAGGAGGCAAGCTGATTTTCTAACTGCTTTTATCATCATTAAGATACACAATCCCTCCCAGACAAAAACATAAATATATTCAGTGCATATCGACATTCAGTCTAGGTTCACAGCACAATCACCAGTGCTCACAGTCATCCAAAAGATGTGGGCTTAGAATAATCTCCATATAAATTTTGTAATTTTGTTGCTGAAAGGATATGCATGATGAGGTAGGATTAATCTCAGAATATTTTTTGTGAGTTGCCTTCTAGTCCAGTTGTTATAGAAGCGATAGTTGCTATCATGAGAGACTTAGAACTGAGAGATCTTAATAAAAAAAAAATAAGCTCTTGGTGCAAATTCACTCTGATGAAGAGATCAGAATGTTGCTGCTGTTCTTTTGATTGGTGTGAAGGCTAAGGGTTTAGAGTAGGCAGCTGATTTTTCACTCTGACACATACTTCCTGACCTTTGGCATGTTTCTGAGCTGGAAGTCCCATCTAGAATGTGGAAACAGTAATGTCTCTGCATGAAAAGTGTATGTCCTGGGCATATACTTAAGAGGCAGCTGAGGAAGATAAAGAACTACAAAACCACCTTTTTTTAAACGATTGAGACACCCTGTCTACATAACAAGGAGATCTGAAAATATCTCAGTATTAGAAGGTTAGGATGATACTATAAATGGTTGATTTATCACCCTGGGTTATGTATTCAATCTGTTTCAAGAAGTGACCAAGTCCAGTTATCATTAATCTAATCATTAATCAATAATTTTTAATTTATCTAAGGTTAAAATGTTTTATCCCACCCAGCTTAGAATAATGCACCTATGTTAGCTTTTATGTCAAGTTCCTGCTTTGGGCAAATTTTTATGGACAAGTTACAGACCTTGCACTCCAAGGTTCACCATGAAAATGCTGACGTGCACTAAAGTGTTGCAGCAGTGGTGTAATAACCATGAATTCATATGAAGCACATATTTCCCTTAGATGCATCATAAAACCAAAAATGAAAAATACCACTCTGAAAGCTGGTATTTTAAATAGTTTTTAAAATAGCAAAAAGTGCTGATTCGATTTTTGTCATCATCATAGCTGCTCTATTGATAGCCCTATTTCATCTTTATTTTAGCAGCTGAAAGATTTGTTGCCATATATTCAAACAGTTCTCTCTGCAGATGCTTTATATACAGGATGTTTTTCTTTGTGAGTGGAAAAAAACCCGTCTAAGATCAAGATACAATTCTTGGCCTGCACTTCCATGGACTCTTGATGTACACTGGACTTGACCTTCCAACATGCAGCACAGGCAGCTTCATAAAATATTCAGGGAATATGTTCTGGGTTTCTTCATTAAATTAAGCAGAACTTAAACTGGGTCTTGCATGATGAGAGTGCATTGAGTTCTCTTGAAACTCTGATCCTTAGCAAAGCTGGATAGTTGTGTGAGGCCACATGTAAGCTCCCTTCAAAAACAGAATATGGAAACAGAAAGGTAAAAAAAAATAAAGGAAAGGAAACTGGAAATTTTATTTTCTGCTTCAGCATCTGTATCAGATGCTCTTAATGGCTCATTTAAGAAAAGAGAGTCATGATAAGGAGATAATTATAATATGATGCCACTTTCTCAATATCATCAGTGATACTGTGGCCATTGCCTTCATTCCTTCTTTCCCTGGTGAGCTATAACCCTTTTCAAATTCAAATAATTCTTCTCTTACAGCACCATTTTATCCAGTATAGCTTGTCATGTAGATCAGGAGAACTATTTGCAGTTGTTTAATATGGTGGATTGCTCCCCAAGGCCACATATGCACAGAGACCTTGTGAAAAAACACTGGAAACTTTTACAGATAGTACATCCTGGGGGAAAAGAGCTGAAAAAGCAAATGAGCAAACGATCATGGTCAAATGATGCTGGACATGAAGGCAATGCTTACTACGAGTAGGCTGAGGTTGGCATATTAATGTAAATGTAGAACTCTGAGATAGACAGGAGATTTTTTCCAGAGGAGCAGCTTTGCTATGAAGATTTAGTTAGCATCTGCCTTGTGAACATCTTAGGCCTATTTTTGCATGCAGCCATCTGAGACTTCGTATGGCTGTAACCAAACTTCCTTGGTTTTCCTGGCTCTTCCTTGAGCAGAGCATCAGTTCAGGAATTATGCTGCTTCTATGAACTACCACCCCAAAGAATAACTGGATTTTCTCGGCATGTACTATTGCAACTGGCTGCACGTGTGCCTTTCTGATAGGAAGAAATTTGGGATATCAGGACAGTTGAATTTATGCTGCTGTCATACATAGATCTGTTCTGTTTAAGGACAGTCTGATCAGTTATCTAGGAAAATAGATGAAGCCCTTTGAGTCTAATTCTGGCTGGTTTTATGTATATACAAATGTCAAGAAAGTTAACAGAAAGAAACTTAAGTGTGTTGTCCGTGTAAAATGCCAAACTTTGGAAAAGATGGGGTAAATGACTGGATAATATAGAAAAATATAAAACTTTTGTGTTTCTGTGTAAGACAGCAGACATAGTCTTCAATAGCCTTGTCCCTGAGACAAACCAAATAATTCCTCTGTATGGGTAGACAATGCGTTGACTTCTGACAGATTTAGATTAAGAATCCAAGCTATACTAAAATAAAGTGGTTAAATAAAAACACCTGCAAGTGAAATCTTATAGATTTCATTTGAATCCATCCCCATCAAAAAGTTCAGGAGTGCAAAGCTTTCTTTTGCAACATTTATTTACAGTTATTTATGTACTGAAATGTGCAACCTCGTGTGTGTGACCTGCGAGCAGAGACTCACAGATCCTGATTTTCTTGCAAGACCTGACCTCATAAATTTGAATCAGATTCAGAATCTCCTGGCTCTTCTGTCGTGCAAATTCAAAGTAGTGTCTTTTATTCCTTTCAGGATGCATCACAAGTAACCCCAAATCATGTATTACAGGTCCACTTCTGCTTATTTACAAAGCCTGTGAGATGGTCAAGTCCCCAGCTACAGGACCAGATTCTTTGTTTAGTGAAGTAAAAGTCTTGCTGTATCAGGGCTTGCCATGATTCAGGCTCTGGTGTGTTGGCTAGGATGGCACTGCAGCTCTTTGCCTATTCTGAGCTGCCAGCTCTGCAGGCTGGTACAGTGACTTTTAGCCTCCCATACACAGCTATGCAGATTTTTCAGTCATTTCCCTCCTTGAGAAACATCATAATGTAGGCTTTCAGTTCCTGGCAATACAGTGAGGAACTGAAGTGGGGCTTTGTTAAAAAAATATCGTATTAAATCATGTGGGTGAATCTCACGTGACAGTCCCTGTCTGTTTTCACAGCAGGGTCGCCTGTGCCTGCCATTACTCACAGTCTCTGTGAGATACCTGAGTGATCTGTTCCCGTGTTTGAGTTCAACCTGAGGCTCCTCCACTACAGCTTTTTCTGCTGTAGACATGGCAATCTCCTATGTATCTGTAATTGATAACTGTAATCCTGTTCTCAGCATAAATCTCTTGCAGGCCAGTCTTTCCCTGTGAATCATCTACGGTGAATTCATCACACGGTGGAACATAAATCTGGTTGCGTTTTTAATTCTGTGCTGCCTCTGTTCCGCAACCTGCTTCAAGTATAACAACAAAACCTGGGCACAGTGCTACTGAGCTGCAGCCTCACTAGGGCTGGAGGTGAGAAAAGACTGGTTAATATAATGTTTTCAGAATATATTCCTGTTTATGCATCCCAGTATGACTGTGTCTATAATAAAGGTGATTCGTATTTCACTTTCTACTAAACTTTGCCTCTTACTGTATTTGTAGTATAGTTCTTCATCCTTCCCTTGTCCAAGTTACCATTCCTGCATAAGTGTGACAGCCTTACATCCATTCTCATTATAGAATTTCCTTAATTCCCAGGGTACCTGCACAGGATAAGGACACAATTTAGTCTTAATGAGCACTTGTAAATATTTTCTCATACATTTCCCTTAAGTGCAAAACAGTAAATCTTCAAAGTCCGACAGGCTGGCACATCATGACCAGGAATTCCCTGGGAACTAATGCAACTGCTGTTGTGCCTGCTGTTCAGCCTTAGCAATTTATGCAGGAAAAGACTGGCAGCAAAAAATTAAGGGGTGCATTCCTACACGTTCTCTTCATATTTAAAAAGGCTGAAGTCATACTGTGAAAGCTCCCCACTTAGACACAGCTGTAGTCCTTTACAAATCCCACTATAATAACTCAATCCCAGTGAAGAACTGATGTACTGAAACATGGGGCACACTTGTTATTATGGAATTAGGGGCTTTGTAAGATCCACATATCCAGAACAGATCAAAAGGGGCTAAGACTTTATGAAGTAATACAAGGAGCAACTTTTGGCAGGTTGTCCTCTATTGATGGTAGTATTTTTTTTTTAAGTAAAAGGTGTAGGATAGTTCACAAAAGCCGTATAAACATGAATTTTTGTGTTCTTCTATGGACTTCATAATTTGAAAATAACGGTAGGTATGAAAAGTAATTTATTTCCACAGGTGACAACTGTACTTTTTCAACTCAGGCTCCATCACTATGTCCTGTTTCCAGGACAATAGTTCAAAGATTATACAGTACCACCTTAACATGATAATTCATTTGGCTTTGGGTTACTTATTTTGTGTTCTTCCATCTTTGTGGTTTGAATATGGACCTAATTGAAAGTTAGTTTTACTTTATCTAGATGGCAAGTACATTTGTAAGCAATGGAAATGACATAGTAACTCACATTAACAGGACTACATAATTTCCTGATAACTCCAATTATCTTCTGTCATCCCTGTAATGTAATTAAAATGTTTAATTGTTTTCTCTAGATAAGAAAAGGTTATGAAAGCTATAACAATTTGTGTGGACTTAATGACCAGCTGGTGTTAATAGCCTAAAGCCCCTAGTTATCAAGCCTTTCAAGCAATCATTGATTTCAAAGAATTGCCCTGTGTCTGGAGCATTCACATATTCTCCTGGACTTTAGCCATATTAGACCCTGTGATCAATTGATCCCACAGATAACACTGATGCAATTTATTTTACCCTGGCCTCAGGCTACCAGTGAGGATCTGCAGTGTGAATCAGGTTATGTCATGTCAGGGAGTGTGATAATCTAACGTGATGGACCTCCGTGGGATGAGGGTGGGAATTATGTGGCTGTGGTGCGCTAAAGTTGACAGAAGTATATTTAATGTGAAACAGTCCAAAGATCAACCAAAAGGACATAATTGGGAAGCACATGATTTTTCTGTCTTAGAGTTATTCCATTGGCAGGAGACATGTATTGCTGCACCTCTAACACTTGGAAAGAGAGGAAAAAAGTGAAGAAAAACCAGTTTGTTTATATCAAGAATAGTGATAAAGCCATAAGAGAGAATTAATATACTACTCTTCTTTAAGAAAGTTCACCTCTGTGTAAGGGTCCCTGCTCCTTGTCTTTTTAGAATCTTAGAACGTGTATTAATCTGAGGGTGGGGGTCAGCACTGCCTGTGAAGGTGTTTGCCCCTAGTTTCCACCCCAAGGGACACAGTTACTTAAAAACTAATGTTTGCTTTTATTTGTGTTGACTTGAAATTTTAATGCTCAATTGCTTCCTCAGACTGAATTTTCATATTCATCTCCTTAGGACATAAATGTAAATTCTGAGCCAAGATCTGAACTGGACAAGTTGCTGAAAAACAGTTTATAATGTTTTGTAAATTACAAATCTATGTTTTATGTAGTATGATGGATGTCTATTGCCTTTTCAATACCCAGTTTGTATTAGGCATCATAGAAGAGAATTAAAAACTTGGGCTATGAATAGACCTATTGAATAGTGACATACTAAGGTATAAAATCTACAAATATTTTGTCTTGCCCTCTTTGTTTGGGTGGTTTTCTGGTTACGTTCCTGTTTAGCCTTTATGCTTATCTGCCTGCCATACCCGTTCCCACTTTCAGCTGTCTTTTGTGGTTTGTGGTTGTCTATGGATAAGACTCCACTGAACATCCCATCCTAAAAGCATCCAGTCCCAATGCACCAGACAGATAATGACCATAGTAAAAGTCAGGCTGTTTTATGGGGCAGGGTAGCAGCATTTTATGCCATGATTAAAAAGTAAGAGTCCACGTGAGCAATCAAATGGTGTTTAGCAGGAATCCCTGGGTTACACGTATAAACAAAAATAATTTACTGCTAAGCTTTTTCTCTGCTTTGGATTTCTTTAGTAAGGTTGGCTCATATGTGGAAAGAATACCATTGCCTAGCAAACATTGTGGGATTTTTACTGTAATTTCTTTAGGAATCTATTGGTTCCATTCCTTTTAAAACCTGTGAGACTCTTGTAATGCAAACATTAAGTTCTCATGATTTAATGTGCTGTTCAGGCATTTTGATGTATCTCTATTCTGGTAGTTATGTTGTCATTGTATAAATGTGGCCTTCCATCGTGTAATTAGATTCATGCTGGTGAACCCTTCTGCCTGCTTGGAGCTGGGGTTAATTCATGGAGCAGTTTGCAGGCCTGGCAGATCTCAGGTTCTGCTCGAGCTGTGGTATCAACGAGGTGCTTGGTAGAGATGCCGACTTCTGATGACAATGATTGAAGTAAGCCATGAAAAATAACATTTGTTCTGGGGCCTCATGCTGATGTTTCTCTACCAGCTTCTCACTGCCTCACAGTAATTCATAATTTTAAGGATGTCACCTACAATATTGGGTTCTATTTGTATATGTCATGCTTACAGAAGGCCTACAGATGGAGAATCTGTGAAATCTTCTCGCTCTTATTTTTGAGTTCTCTACAATTGCACCAGCTTGTCTGGTTAATTGAGATCCAGAGAGCAGCAGCTTATTAAAGTGGATGAAATTCCTGAATGGACAGGTGCTGGCAGAGGTCCAGGTCTGTGCACTCCAGGTCTATTGTATTAAGCTGTCCCTTTAAAGAATTAACTCACTTTTCAAAACTGGGAAGTGCTGTTACATGCGTGCATATTCCTCTAACCTGGGTATATGTTTTGCTCTGCCCATTAGGAAACAGATTTTTCTTTGAACATTGTGGGTGTGTTACCTCAGCTTCTCTAAGAGAGTCTAGGTGCCAGCTGATTTGATGATTAAGTAGCAATACATGGAAACATATTCAGTTTGAACTACATCATTTTAAAAAATGTTCTGACTGGAAGTAACAAACCGTAGAGCTACCAGAAGTGTTGCATTTTAAGATAAACACAGGCTATAAATTTCTTTCAACACGTCTAGTTGATGGCTTTGAGCTACAGATGATAAGAAAGAAAGGAAGGGAGCAAATTCCCCCTCCTAGGCTGTCTGCCTGCCTGTGGCATTCCTAGCAGCCTGTCAGAGGAGAGCAGCTTGTAGATTTTCAGCTCTAAGGGCCTCTCTCTGGTGTCACTGGTGCCTTCTGATGGCTGGTGTCCTCAACCTGGAAGAGAGGGTTTATCCTCTCTTCCCTGCCATTGCCTGCCAGAGGGAAGTCAGGATGGCTGATTTCCAGAACAGGGACTCTTATGGAGGTTGGAGCTCCAAAACTGTCATCTACACTGTAGGAAAGATCAGGCAGTTATTCTGAAATGAAGGAAAGAGTTCTTTTTTTCAGTTTTCTTAACCACTGAGTGATGAATCTATCTGAGAATCAGAAGCTGCTTCCAGAGAGCATTTTGGCCTTTCTGGTTTTGTGTAGTCTCATGAAGGAAAAGCAGGACCCAGCCATGGTTCAGCCTTACCTGTAGACTCAGATGCTGTCTTGCGCTTCAGTGCCCAGTTTGATGGGCCAGTCACAATGCTGGTCCCACAGGCACATCTGATGCACTGCTGCATCCCTTCCATCCCTGGATGATACTGTGAAGCCCTCCTGATTCCTCCTAATGACATTCCAGCTATCAGAGTCACCCCCAGTGCCCGTGGTGCTTGAGAGAGCAACTCTGCAGTGACAGCTCTGAAATCTTTCAGAACCTTCTAGAAAAATCCCTTGAGGAACACACAGTAATAGGGTGCAGAACAGCTCTGGGGAAGTGAAAGAGAATAAATAATTTCTGAAGCAGACATAGGAATGAAACAGGGCAAAACCAGCACGTTACAGGGATCTAACTGACGTTAAATGGTTTGGATAAAATAGTGCTTAAAATGGAATAAACAGACAGTGGTTTAGGAGCTTGTGATTCACCGACAAGCAATGAAGTGGAATCTGTAGGTATCAGCAGTGGGAAATGTCCCTTCTGTTGATAATATTTAGTAAATATATAGAGTAGTTTCATCCTCATCCCACCCCAACAAAACCACATATATAAGTTTGATTTAATGTCAGGCTTTTAAAGATTAGGAATGAAGACTTGTGGGGTTTTTACACAAATCAAAACCATGCAGAGCTCTCAGGGTATCTCCTGATCTCTGTGTGTGTACAAGACTAGATTCTTGACTGTGAACTTTACCTTGTTGAGTATGCTTTTTATCTTATTAGCTAATGGAATTTCTGTTTCTTCTACCATCTGTTCATATTTAAAAGGTTAAGTTTCATTAATTTGCTTACAACACAAACCAATCCCCTTCATGGAACTTCCAAGCAAACACATTTCTAACACGTACTTGCCTTGCTTAGATAATGAAAGTAAATGAACCTGTGAAATTATCACTCAGAGTACATGCAAGGTATGCAAGCATCCACTGCTATCCTGTGCCTTTTACCTGGCTCCATGCACATCACTCCCATGGTCTTTAGCAGCAGCAATAATGGAGCCCTATGCAAAGACCTCATTTAGGAGTGAGCCCTGTGGTGCTGTTGAGAGAAGCTACATAAAAATATACAAGAAATCAGTCTGTGTCCCAAAGCTTTAGAAGCTGAACAGCTAATTGGCCAAAAACGGGCGAAGGTGTGCAAGAAGCAAATCAAATTGTGTACTTGATTTGTGATTAGATACTGGAAATGTTACATATTTTATCCATTTGCTAAACTGAACTCTTTGGCAATCACTCAAAACATTTCTTATGCTTTGCTGGTATATTTTAAAAGTACAAAAATCTATTTACATATGTATCTTGCCATTATGTTGCCTCTTATTTGTGGGAGTATTTATATAACTGTGTTATGTTGTTCTGTCATTTATCTATTACCAGATTAATATTACTTGCTGAATTGCAAGATACTCAAAAAATTTTCTTTCCCTTTCAAGGGCAGTATATACTAGACTCCCTCTACAGTTAGGTATTTTGGAGTATGTGAGGAGACATGAATGATGGGCATTACGACATTTATATGTGCCAGCTAATCCGCTGATATGGTACCCTTACTGCTGGCAACACAACTGAGATAGAAAAGGCAGCATTTGAAGGAAAAGTCTCAACAATGGCAAACAAACTTTGCTGCTTTCAGTAGAGAGGGCAGTTATGAGAACACGAACATTACTTGTTTAGTGAGGTGTCGTCAAAAAAAATCAATGGCGCAGGAAACATTTTTAAACGACTGAAAAACAAGACTAGGGAATTGCTTTGAAAGTCAATTTGTGGATCTTCAAAAGTCAATTAAAGGCTGAAGCGGAGAATAATTTCTTTTAGGTTGGGGAAGATGGGGTAAGCCATCTTGCTGCAGTGTCTGCTTTTTTTCAGCACTGTGCTAAGTTGGTACAGAGCTTTTCCCTTGGGCTGAGGTCATTATTCTGAAGGCTCACTCTATCCCCGGTCAGTCTCTGCTCATAAGAAGGAGAAAGCTATTGCAGACTTTCCTGATTCTAGTTCTAGAATTTCCTTGGCAGGTAAAGGCTTGCAAATGTTTACTTGGAAGGTTGTGCGACTGACTTTTTGTCAAACTTTTGCACATATGTAACATGCAAGGTTCCCCGTGACATTTGCAGCGATAGTGTGCAAAAAGTCTCTTCATTCATAATGAAAATACATATTTTTATGATGATATGTTCTTGGGTTTCAAATGAGATTGTGGATAAATGCTTCCTAACCACGAAGAAAGGTCATTCTTGACTGGCTCCAGGTGAATTCTTGATCTGGTAAACACTGGATTTCTCTTATCGGGTCCCTTTGGAGTCAAGAAGTGTGGGAAAGGAGGGAGCACTAGAAGGTGACGTCCTGAGGACATGAAGGATTGCTGTCAAGCGTTGTCTGGGTCTGGAGGGTAGATGTCCGGGGAGGAGAGTAGCAGGAGCAAGATAGGGAAGTGGATTGTTGATATTACAGAACACGGTGACGGAAGAGAATGCATGGCTTGAATCATAAAATAAAACATTTCCTTGGATACCAGGTTTCTAAAGTGTTTTTTCTTTTCACAGTGCACTAATATTCACCTATAAATCATTTAAAAATATTCCTAACTGTCTAAACAAACCTGTGATCTGATAAAAAGGTCCTGACTTTGCTTCAATAACAGTGCCAACATCATCCTCATTTTCCATAGAGCTCTCTCCTTTATGCAATTTTGTCATATGAGTGGGAAAAGCTCCCAGTTCCTGTCAATAATGCCACCGCTCTGCCCTTAAACTCCCTCTTGACAATAGACATTTTCTAGAACACATGTGAAATAAAGCAGCATGACACCGTCTGGGCAGGTGAGCTGCTGTGATTATCACTCCTGCTCTTTCTTCCACCTAACCTGTCTGTATCATCCCCCTTCTTCTGCGGTGACTTCCACATGGTTTATCTTTGGTGAAAAGTATATCTATATTCAGCTGTCAGCCCAAGATCACTCTAAATGTCACTTGTTTGCTTTTATGTCCTTGGTCTTGATGGATGTGTCTGAATTCCTCTGAAGGCACGCTGTTAGGTATTTATCTCGTTTTGTGGTAGCATTATCTGTTTATGTGCAGCACAAGTGGGTGTCCAGGGGCAAGAGGGAGGGAGCCAGGGCATGAGGAAGACAAGAGGACGAAAGAAGTGCTTTTCTGTGTTTGTCTGAGGGTGAGGCTGTGTCGTACAGCAGGGACACTGTGGAGCCATTGCAGTCTGTCACAGAGACCTCCATCACCACTGGGCTGCTGCAGGTTTCTGCTCGGTTCTGTTATTCAGTCCTAATTACAGACAGCAGAACCAAGCCTCAGGACTGAGCCTTTGTGAAGTTTAACCATCTCTAGTTTTTCCAACTTTCAATATAGTGTCTTTTTTTTTTTCATCTTACCTGACTATTTGCTTCAAAAACAATTCTGCTGCTCCTGGCTTCATTAATATGCATCCAGTGCAATGTAAATGGCTCTCGAGGCCTCCCCTTGGTAGATGATTTAATGTGGCAGTTATGAAAGCTGCTCAGCCTGTGCTCCATTAGCATAATAATGAAGCTTCTGCAGCAGTGTTATCATCCTCAGAGGAAATAGCCTGAGTGGTCACAGCTCCTTTAACAAGTACCACTTTAGGATAAAAAGCAAAGGGCTCTGTTTGAAATGCTAGATTGGAATATGCAAAGTGGGAGGGAGTTGTTTGTTGTCTTTGCTGTGCAAGGAGATGGGAGAAAGCTGCTCATCCCCAGCTGGGAGCAGGAAGGAAGGCAGGGAGCTGTGCCAGGCAGGGCTCCCCTCCTGGCACGGGGTACCTGGCAGCACAGGACACATCCCCTTTGGTTCAAATGTCAGGAGAATACAAGAGCCAGGCTCTCTTTAAAATCTTTGTCTCCTGTACTTTTTCTCTCGGATAGGAACAAGAGTTGGCTTATTTCCCCATACTGGGAAATTCAAAAATCCAAAATGCAGTGGTTCAAGGCTGTATGTTTGGGTTTTGATTTTTGTGGTTTGTTAACAGGTTAGGGATGTATTGCACGATGGAATAGAAAGCTTTTGGGTAGCTGAAAGAAGCCTTTCTCTGTGACAGAAGGGAAAAGCCGACTTTTAGGTAAAAACAACAGAAATCACAAGTAGCACTCCTCCAATGTTATGAAAATATATTTCGAATAAGAAACAGCTGAAAACGCAGAGGTGGAGTTTTAGGGTGTTGACAGACTTGGAAAGAATGAGGATGGTTTTCTCTGCCCTTCTTATGGAGTGAAGTGGACAGAGGGAAGGGCATTCCTCCCTTGTTTCCTGGGTCCCGTGGATTCAGTGAAGAGTGCTGAAGCACTGCTTGGCTGGATTTCCCTGAGGCTGCTGCCCCTATGGCAAGAATGGTTTAACAACTGTAGCTTACGACTGAGTTCATTGAGCTGCTAATTTAATTTATTTTTAATACGGCAAAGCAAGCCAACAGTCTTCAGAGGTGATTTTACATCCTACGCAGCCATCCTACTGTGGAGCTCACAAGTTCCAGGGAACACACTGTGACCCAGGCTTCTTAGCTTGATCCATCTTTGCCCTGTCAAGGCCTGGCACATGATGGATCCAAATTTAATGGATATAATCCTGAATGCAAGAGCAGGCAGGAACTGGGGCCCAGCCCTGAGCTCAGTGGGGCTCCTGGACCAACACAAGGAGGGTGTGCAGGTGGAGTCAGTCCCACAGCTGAAGCTCAAGGAAGCCAAATCAAAATGCTCCAATACTTCTTCCCTGTTGGATACAAAAATTTTCCTATTGCCAGCTTTTGGAAAATATGAAGTTGCCCAAAACTGTACTTTCTCAGTGACCCTTGATCTTTATTAGTTCTTTGATGGCACCTGATGACTTGTTTTCCTCTTGCACAAAGATTTTTGATTTGCTACCCAAGGAAGGGTGAGAGAGAATGGCACCAGAGATAGAGTTTTTTCACACACCATCCTTATAATTTGTCTTTGCAATTGATTTCTGTGGAGGTTAAGTTTTTCTGAAGAATTCCTTTTTGGTAATTTTCAAGGGCTCTTTTCAAGGAATAGAAACATGCTTTGCAGTATAATGTAATTAATGGTTTTGCAGCATAATGTAGTTAATGATTTTTAATTTAATATTAAAATATTAAAGTAACTCTAGTTTGCAAAGTAAATGTTATGAAGACTTTGAAAAACCCGGAATATGCTAGAGTGTTCCTCAGATAGCTCAGTGGTAGCTAGGTAGAAACAGGTAAGAAAGGAAAATAACTCAGTGGACAATCCTGCTTGATTCTAAATGTTTTGCGTGGTAAACATTACTTCACACGATATATCTGTGTGCTCCTGTATGTTGATAAATAAGTTGCCTTATTTCCAAGCCCAGAATTGGTCTTCATCCCAAAGCTGTGCTTCACTGAATGCCTGAAGGACTGAGAGAATCCAGCCCTGCTCCCACTGAAGTGGGAATTTAGTCGCTGTCCTTCAAGAGTTCCCTGGAACAATCACGTCCATGGGTGAGTTCTGTTGTTGCTGGAAGTGTTCAGGAAAGGTGACGGGAGAGGGAGGGACTTTGAATGTCTTCAGAATTTATATTTGCATACCATAAATGTCTGCCACATGCTTAGTTTGACTACTAATGACTGAAACCCAGCTGAAGGATTTGTCCGTACATTGTTTGCACACATTCTCCAGTTACTGAAAGTCCTGTCACCTCGGCTTCATTCCAAAGTCTCACGTCTCATACCTTGTGGCTCTTCCTGGTGTTGCCCTAAGCACACTTTCTGGGGGTTATGGACTCTATTTTTAATTTGCTGACACCACTCTTACACTGATTATGTTAATCACATGCACTTTGGTGACCTCTTGCTCTTTTTGCCTTTCTTCTTTCACTTGCAAAGGTCCGTTGGGAGCACTTAGTCACATTGCTTCTTTCTTTTTCCCCTTTGTTCTCCACCACTTTTTTTGTTTTTTTTGCTGTTGAAACAGCAATAAAGTACATTTTGACAGTTTAGGGGGTGATCTGTCCCATTTTTGGTTTCCGGGGAATTGGGTTTCACGGTTTGATGGTACTGGCTGGCAACTGTGACCTTGGGATGTGGATGGCTCAATCCTTGTATAATTCCACTGTGCACAAGAGTTAGTTTTAGTATGCATAAGTATGCATCAGCTGAGAATCAGACACGGCCTTTTCCTGGGCTTTAAGGCTGACTGCCTTTCGTTATTATGCACCTTCACAGGAAGAGAGAAGGAGAAGATGCAGTGAGCCTGACCTAATCCATTCTTCCACATGGGGAGTAGGGACAGAGAAAAAAATGTTCTTAAATTCTTTCCCTTTGCCCATCAAGGATTCGAGAAGTCGTCAGCAGTGACCTTTCGCCAATCCTGCTGTCCATTCACTTTATTAATTACAGCACATCCAAAAACAATTAGGCAAATTAATGAAATAAAAAACCCTTGAGGCTATCAAAGGCAGCTGGCACTTAACCAGGAAATTGTCAAGCTGTAACTTCAGGAGTTTATGGAATGTCCTGGGAAAACACTGTCCAGTTCTTCTGCCCTTCCCTGCATCCATGCCTGGAGACTTGTGCAGCTGGACAGCCACTGGGACGTGAGTGGTCACAGCTGCCTGTGGTATGAGAAGGGCGTGAGTGAAAATGAGCGAGGAATCTTGCTTCTTGGAGTGGCTTTTGCTCTGGTGAGTGGCTCAGGATGCACTGTGAGAGGCTCTCTGAATCCCTGCAGTGCCAGACTTTTCCAGCAGGTGCACTGCATGCCCCAGCAAATGGGGTTTTGCTGGGATGGCTCACACCAGTTCATGAGAAAGGATAGAGAACCAAACCTCAGTGGATGGGCATCACTCCCTACCCAGTGTGGTTATAGTAGAAAACTTTCAAAATGAGGCTTCCTCTGTGCTCTCACTATCTGCTTGCTGTTATCAGTCTGTACAACGTTTACTTTGGAGCTGCTTCTGTCTTTACTTTGGATTTGTGAGCCACCCCTGTAAGGTGGGTGACTATCTACAAACACCAGGCTAGAAAACCTCCAGTAATAATGGGTGCCAATGTCATAACTGCCACAGAGAAATATGCAATTAAACACACTTTTGTTAACAGGCTCTGCTCTGTGGAATGTCTTTGACATCAGTGCTGTGAGCCTGTATCACTCACTACCTTCTGCTGGCTTTGTAACTTTGGAAAGTTCTTTCTTATCCTCTTATTCTACACTCCTCTCATCTGCACACAGTTTAGACATTCATGGTTTACTGTTGTTCTTGGCAATATTAGGGAAAAAACGTTTTGCAGCATCTTGAAATGAAAGGCCCTTAAGCATTAGGTGTAATGGGCATGCACTGCTCCCTGCAAAGTGAACCTCTCAGGTGATAAGGCCTGTCATTTCAGATTGAAGAGAAAATAGCTGGAATCATGAAAGGAATTTGATGGTTTCTATTCCTGTTCCTAAAGAGAGAGTAGGAGTGCTTTCTGTTAAGAGGCTGAAGTTATTATTGTCTTAGAGCTGAAGAGTCAGTAATCGTGACACAGGGACTCTTGCCACTGTTTTTGGTGAAGGATGGATTGTCCTGAGAGCCTATGCAACAGTGTCATATAGCCTTAACAATAGCATGTTCAAGAAGGAGACATTTTCCCTCTGATCTCATTGATTTACTCAAAGTGAAGGCCAAACCAGAGTGTGTCATGTGTTACCGTGTACGTGAACCTGTGTCACCACTAAGATGTTTCCTTTCAACCCATGGGATTCTGGTACAACTTGCAGTGAAGTCACCTGCAGAGAAGGCTTCCCTGGCCTGAAGTGTGTATTTCCAGGAAAAAAAGAAAGGCGACATTGATGTCTCTGTCTGGGACAGTCACTCATGCAGGAGAGACATATAACTGACTGTGGGCTTGCTTGTGTAAGATCATTACTGATCTCGAACCTTATCCCAGGTTCAAGGAGAAAAAAAAGGGTCTTCTAAATTCATGTTACCTACCTAAGGGACTTGCTAACTCATTTGTGTCTACTGGTTTTTAGGCATGTTCCAGCTTCTAGTAAATAGTTTTGTAACTTTTTTTCTTCTGGCCCAACCAGGAGGAGAGATGTATTCTAAATCACTTTTCTTTTTTCTTTTTTAATACTAGACTCAAGCTGAAAAAAACATGCAATGCTACTTACTTTTAGTAATGCTTCATTTTTATTGAAAGGAAATATTACTGTGTGGACAGACCGGTGTTTGTTTACGCTGTTTAACAGTGTTATGCAACTGGTTTATGTGCTCACAGGTTATCAAACATGATTTTCTCTTCATGTTCCTCGCAATAAAAAAAGTGATTTTGGACACTCCAGAAATGAAGTGCTACCAGCCTCATTGTGTTCTTCTGTGCTTTTCAAGGTTGAATGCCTTGCTTCTAATGTGAAGATAAAGAGGACTGTGGATATTAAAAAGTAGCATTGCCAGCTAGAGTTAAACACTCAGGATGAGACATTAACTTAAACCACATGTGAAACGCAGCTGTTTTTACTGAGGCTTTCATCAGTCTGCTGGGAAGATTGGTGGGTTTTAATATGTGGTCTCAAGCAGAGCCAATAGAAATGTGTGGAAAATGTGTGTGAAATCAGTGTGTGTCCATGGGGGGTCTGTGGTGTTGCATGTAGCATTTTATTTGTGTTAATATAAAAAATGGTGGTAATACCTATCTGATCACAAATGCTTTTATTTCCCAGGCATACATAGGAGTGATCAGATAAATAGATCTGGTGAATCACAGTAACCTGCACCTGCATAATAAGTCATGTCCTGTCTTGGTTTTTTCCAGTTGATTAGAACAAATAGGAAGAGCTAAAAACTAAAAATCCTCTGCAGAAGAATATCAGACACCTGAGACAGGCTGGTCACAAAATCACTGAAGACTGATGTTTTTGACTCAAGCCCTTAATGCCACTTAACATTTAGGTGCTAAAGATGACTGTGGATCAAAGAGGTGCTGAATTCCCAGCTGCTAAAAGAGAAATTGCTGTGACTGTGAGCAGGGATGAGCAGAGAGATGAAAGCTGATCTGTTAACAGGGTATGTTGTATGAATTCATCCACTGGAAAGGTTAAGGGACAGGAAAATCTGCCCCTAGCCACGAGGAGAGCCAGGCTTTCCTTGGCGTGGGAGCTGAAGTTACTGGTGATGTTCTGTGGATTTTGCTCACATGTTTCTGGCAGGACTGTGGCTGGACACAGTACAGATGTCACTGCCCTAATTAACTCCATGTGCAGCCAGGATTCTGGGGCCTTGCAGGCAAAGCCTTCATAAAGGTGTGCTAAAGAAAAGCCTTCCTCTGCCTATGCCAGGAGGAGGTGTGCTAAGCCTTTCCCAGCTGGAAATCACTCCTGTACCTTTGTGTACGATGATAAGCTACCAAATTTGGTTGCAACAGTAGAGCAGACCCTCACAGGAAGGGAAGAGATCCAGATTCACTGAAGTTTTGCCCTTGTGTGTAGACATAATAGGATCTGGTAGACATAAAGGACAGCTTTAGAGCAGTTTTTCACTTAATACAAAGACAGCTTGAGTAAAGGGAGAGAAATAGGAAACCAAAGGAGGTGGTGAAGCCTTATTAAGTGTGCATTTTTTTAACCTCTGATAAGTGATAAAAGCGATTCAGACTTTATCAGCTCTCTGTAATTTTCAGAAGAGTGAAAGGAAGTAAAAGTAGCAAAGAGGCAAAGGTTGGGTTTGTAATGATAGTCTTAGAGAGACCCATTTTGTTTGAACACACTTATAACCAAAGAGCAGATGGAGAAGAGGTCAGGGAACAAAACTCAGTTGACTCCACACAGGAAAAGTTGGAGGGAAGAACTGAAAGGTAAACACAGTTATGGCTCCAGCAGGAGAAAGTGTGATTTACTGAAAAAGGCAGGGGAATTGCAGCGTGGATTCTTGCTTTGTGCTTATACCTCAGCAAATTTTAGGGGAACAAAACCCTGATATGTCGTTAAATAAAAGAGGAGAAGAGAATGTGAAGTGCATCTCAATTTTTAGTGCAGCACTGTGTTATAGTAACAAATTATTATTCTGTGTAACAGGAATACCTAGTTTGTAGACACTGGAAATAATAAAAACCCAAACAAACAACAATCCACAAACCTATTCTGCCTCTATTGGAGGGCAAGAATTCCCCTTTGGGTGCAGATATTGTAATAGTTGTCATAACAGCAGGTCCAAAAGGGGAAAAGATTTCATTGATGATTTTCAAACACAGTCTAGAAATGCAATTAGACCAATGTTAGCACAAGCACATGCTATCACTTTGAGGAAGAGCAGTTTCACTTACTGAAGATCTTTAAACGTGCATTTGATATGTGAAACTTGTTCAGCCTGGCATGACGGCTTGCCTAAGGGGATGTGCCGTAACACAGCAGCCAGAAGCTTGGAACTCATGTGAGATCTTCACATTGGCAGCCCTCAAAAGGGGTGCAAACAGACTGATGTTTCCTAACCTCAGAAAATCAGCAGCAACAGTGATGAACAGCATCAAACACAAGCTTTCCTTTCCAACAAACATGCTGTGCAAAGACTTAACAAGAACTAAAGAGCTTCCTGCAGGGGGCTGTCTAATTCCCATCAAAGTAATCTCCTGAAGGGTAATGGAAAATGAGGGAAGGTTTATTGCTAGCTCTGATTTTTTTTTTTTTTTTTTCACTCAGTCACGCTTCTGGCAGAAAAATAAGATCATTTCTAGCAGCTTTCTCTGTGAATCTCACTGCTGGTTCTAGCCCTCTTCCCTGACACCTGCAGCATTGGAGCACCAGGCTGTCCCATTTTGTCTTCACTTCTTTGTCTTCTTTTTTGTTTTGTGTGGAGTAGTTGTCATTTGTTCACATGGGCCAACAGAGATGAAAAATAAAAAAAGCCACAGTGTGATTACACACAAACTTCTTTTTGGACAAAATTTCTCTCTTCAATTCAAAACTCTCTATGGAGATAATTAAACTGAACTAGAATCATAAATGGAACCATGTAAATAACTTGACAGAATTAATGCATTGGGTTATTCTTGGCTTTTCACTTCTCTCACAAATTCTTCTGGGAACAGACTGATTGTTTACCTCAGACATTTAAATGTCTGTTCAGAACCTTCAAGGAAATTTAATGCATTCATCATAAATTCAGTGGGCAAATTTTCAGGTTTTCATTGCACACTTGAAAACATTGTGTATTTATGTTTTTCAAATGAAAAAACTTGGTTGCTTCAATTCATTTTTCCACTGTTTCTTGTAAATACGAGCAGGTATAGGGGGAGTGGGGGGTGGTTTCTTCTCCCAGGTGACAGGAGATAGGACTCAAGTTGTGCTGGGGGAGGTTTAGATTGGATATTGAGGAAAACTTCTTCGCAGGAAGGGTTGTCAGGCACTGGAACAGGCTGTCCAGGGCTGTGGTTGAGTTGCCATTCCTGGACATGTTTAAAAGGTGTGTGGATGTGGCACTCAGGGATGTGGTTTAGTGGTGGACTTGTCAGTGCTGGGGGAATTGTTGGACTCAGTGGTCTTACAGGTCTTTTCCACCTGAAACTGTTCAGTGAAAACTGTTCTTATCTTCTGGATCATTCAGGCCCTGCATCTGTGAAGGGAATGTGAAGTGAAATTCCTGGCTGTAATTACAAATGAGGTAGCATAGGACATGGAACAATTCGTGAGACAGTAAGAAGTCTCAAGTAGAGGTTTAGGGTCAGTTTGGAGACAGTTCTTACTAAAGGTCCCTAATTTTTCATTGTCTGCAAGTTAGTATAATAATGGTCAATCAAGAGGTATTTTTATATATCTAAATATTTTGGCTGTTTGAAAATTAAACTTATTCTTCAATTTTGTATTCCAGTGCCAGCAAGAGATCTGCTGTGGTGCTCCTAAAATGATAGATTGATAAAAGTCCTAATAGGAGGAACTCAACAGGAAAAAAACAAAATGAATTAACTTGCCAAGACATGGCTAACATCATTGAATTTATATATGTTTCATTAAACCAAGACTTGACAGCTTTATGAGGAAACAGTGGGGTTTGCAGTGTATGAAGAACCTGTAACACTGCCAAGGCTGATCAGGTCCTGTGCCATACAGCCTATTTAATAGACAAATATTTGTACAGTGAAAATGTCATTTTAAACGACTGGTTTGATAATCCCTTAAGCTTTTAAATGATCTGCAAAGACTGGAAATTCTACCCTGGTGTTTAAGATCTAGTGGAACATTAGATAATCTAAGGAAATTTTTAAAAAATGGGTTCCTAAATTAGGGTTTTTTTGATGACTTCTCATGCTTCTTTTACTCACTCTTTTTCTGTCATGTTTGTTGGGGGGTAAAGCTGGAATTGGCTTGATGTCGGTTCTCTGTTGCCGATCCAATTTACGTCCTACGTGTGCGTTCAGCTTGTAAGTTGCTTTTTTGGATCCACATTTGTGCTTAGGCTGTGGGTCTAAATGCCTTCATGTACAAACTTGCCTTGACTGACTGAAAAAAGAGTGATAGCAATGGGTAAAATCAAGGCTATTTTTCAAGTTTTTGTCTTTTCTCAGTGCCACCTGCACTGTGGAGAACACCATAAGGTTGTATTTGTGCAGTGACAAGTTAGTGAGTCCATAAGGACTTGTCTGTAAGTTGATAAGCTATTTGTGATCATCAGAATGACGTAAGAATGATTCTTGCAATGTGTTTATCCCACTGCAACCTTTCAGTCTTGGTGATTTTGTGTGGAGAACCCAGGCTATGAACAGCAAATGCATCAGGCCATTCATTTAAGAGTTGGACTTGGTGGTCCTTGTGTGTACCTTCCAACTCACAATATTCTGTGATCTGATTATAGCAGTCAAAGGAGGTTAATGAGGAAACCTAGTTCCATTTTGACTGCATTTTTAAAAGCTGAAATCAGTTTCAGATTCCCTCTTGTTCCAGCTGCTGTGTAAAGAACAACTTCAATTTTCCTTAACAGAACTGGGACTGAGACCTTTCATTTCGTTCTTCCCCTTTTTCATCTTTACTTCTATGATCCGTGACCTTATTCTGCTTTTTGCCTTTCTTCTCCACAAAAGTCAGTGGCCAGTTTGATCTTGGAAAGAAAGAGAGATCACAACAGACTTATTTGAGAATGCAGATCTGAAAATGCTGATAGTGAACTAGAGAAATAGAGGAGCAAAGCCAAAACATTCCAAGAAAGAAAAGGTTAAAGACATGACAAACAGGAAAAACACACACAAAGATAAATACAGCACACATTTTACTTTCTCATACATATATTTAACAGAGAAGTTAGAATATAACAGGTAATTTAGTAAACATCACAAATATAATGAGAATAAAATGGTTACAGGAACAATAGCCAAGCTACCTGATTAAAAAGAGTATGTCAGCAGATATATATTTCCCTTAGACTGTGTATTTAAAAAAGCTAAATTTCATAAATTCTCAAAACTAAATTTGCAAATGACAAAGCAATATTTGGAAGTGTGACTGATCACATTCAGGGACAGATGCCCTCCGCAGCCTTTTAACTCTAATTGCAGCACAGCAATGTGTCAAGACTGGGCAAAGAATTTACTGGGGTGAGAAGCAGGAAGGAAAAAAAAAAATCTTGAAAATTGCATTAATGGAAACAGCAGGCAGGTGGCAATAACCAAATAGCTTTAATTGTCCAAGGAGCTCATGGGAATCAATTTGCTGTGATTATTACCCACATGGCGTAAGGAAGAAATAGCAAATTAAATAGAATGACACAAATGGTAGTAAACCATACCATAGGATTCCCATAGCGAGCTCGCAGCAGTTTTGTCCTCAAGGACATGCTGTTTTAGGTAATTTTCTCCTGGAGAAAACTGTGTAGATGCCAGTCAGACAACGAAACACAGTTATTATTAGGGCACACATACAGCCTAACTTGGTAAACCAGATGTATTTTGGTTTTGGGTAGACTGGAAAATTTACAGACCCACAGTGTATAGGATTGATTTCTCCCTTAGAACTACTTTGACATTATTTAGTAGCTTATTCTGAAACAGAGGGTTGATATTAACTTCCTTTCTTGTCCGTACAAAACCGTACTGGGAAACCACACTGAGCACCTACCTCAGACTTACTTGACTTTACAGACCAATAGTTTTTGTATCGCAGAAAATTTTCAGCATTAACAAAACCCCAAAACTTCTATTTAAAATTTAACTGAGATCTACTGAGATTGTAAGAGAAGGCTCATTCAGAGCAGCTGGTATTCAGCCAGCTCACATTATTCACAGAGGACTTCGGCAATGCACAAGATTCAAGATTTTGGCTCGCCCAGTTTCCTGAGAGGGATTTACCTGACTAAGCACAGCTACTGGAGATGCCTTAAACTCTCTCATCTGGGCACAGGCCATCTTCCAGGCCTGCAGTTCTCTCTGTTATACCTGCAGAAGAGATGGCTCATACTGAGGTGTTTGAAATGGCACTGGAGTTCCCTATTTAGGCAGCTGGATGCTGTCTCAGCCTTCTATATCCATGTGCTGCGTGGATGCCCCAGTTAATACTTTGCTGTTGCCTGCAACAGGCTGGGGATGAATCTCCCAAAGCATTTGCTGTTGGCATTGCTCCATCTGTGCAAAGAGACGCCCTTTGATAAAGGAAGGGCTGGCTTTCCAGAGCCAAATGTGAAGTATTTGCTGGAGACATGAGAGACTGTGGGGTTTGAATTCCTGGTCTGAATCAGGCAGGCCGGGTTTGAACCGGGATCTTCCACATCCTCAGGAAGTGCCTTAGTCATTAGGCCTTCAGCTAATCACAGGCCCTGAGTTAATTCGTGCCAGACCTTAATTATTTGAAAGCAATGCATTTCTGCAGAGAAGCTTTGATTTTTAAAGAAATGACATTTCTAAAATGAAAAATCATTTTCAATGAAAGAATCCTAACTAATTAGGACATTGATTGGTATGGGTGTCTCAGGATATTCCCTCTTCTTTCAAAGAGGAACATTCAGGAGACAAGGACAGAGTTTTGTCTTTGAAAGAAAAAAGTATTAGTGACGGGGTCTCTGCTTCTCAAAAGGGAAACTTAAAATAGTTCAGAATGGTTGTGATGTCCCGCTAGAAATTCCCATGCTGCATGACCAGACTAATTCCACAAGTGAGCTTTGGGTGTTTAGCTCTCTCAAATGCCAGGCGTGCTGATTCCACATTATTGAGTGTTTGCTGCTTTCTCTCCCTGCACTTCCCCACATTTTCCAAAGGGTAATAGCTGGATGTATTCTAGCGAAGCATCTGTACAACAACCTTCAGCAAGAGGACTCAAATGATGGTGCAAAACTTGCACAGTCAATTTAAAACTAATCCTAGTTTCTATCTGGGAAGCATTAATTGGGATCTGTGCAGTACACATATTATTTAGTTTGTAGACAAGGTCTAGCAGACAAACTAAAAAGCATACCTTTAACTAAACTCTAATTTTTAGAGTAATGGGATCAATTCATAGATCTGGCTCAGCATATAGATTTTGAAAAACTTCCTTTAGAAGGAAGTTCTAAATAACTCCTTCCTGCACTCGGAGCATATTTAGACATTTTAAATGTTTTATACAGTTTTGATTTATGGCACAATTAACTTTAAAAAGTGCACAGTGGTTCAGAAAATAAACTTCATATACCAAACATCTCAAGTAATTAATGTAACTCTCATCCCTCCCCCTTTTTAAATAGAAAACCAAACCAAAATGAAGCAAACAATTTCTTTTCTTTGTTTCCATATCCTTTAGAATCATTCCAACAAGCTAAACAAGGCCAGTGGTGAGTATTCTCTTAGAAAACTTTTACATTAATTTCCTACACTACATAAACAATTCTTCATTACAGCTACCACCTCTGGCAATGCTGCAGCATTCTTTAATAAACAATAGTATGGGATTTACAGAATATAGAGTAAAGAATTTAGAAAGCAAGTGCTTGAATCAAATGTAATTCCCTTATTGTGTATACCTTAGCAATTGTACACACTAGGACAGGTTCTTCAGCACTTACAGCAGCAGGTGATATCTTACTGTATGCTAATAATAATCAAAGCACAAATAGCCTTTTCTGTGTTTGTGTCTAGAAATACCTCCTGTTGTAATAGCAAAATTGCAATTTGGAATCGAATTAACTTCTTTGTGTTTTTACAATTGCCTGTTCTGAAAAGAGTACAGAATTTAGGGGATGATTATTGAAATTTAATGTATGAACATTGTGAGCGGATGTGTTCGTGTCTGATATCCAGATTACCACAATAACAGCCAAAAATTACTTTTCAATGAAAATCTTTTTTGTAAAATCCTTTTAAAATGTTTTAAGCTTAATGTTGTCCTGGCTGGCATGGGAACAACCTTTAGAAAATTGGTTAATTCCTTTAAAACTGGTTATATTTTTAAAAATGAGCTTAAACAACCTTAAACAAAAGTAAACTGCAGCTGATGCCAGCAACAAGTATTTTGTGCTGTACAGCATTTATTTAAAACCATTGGCAGCACTCTATTTTTAAATCTATATTTGAACGTCATGATTCTGTTCAGGGAAAGGAAAATTTAACTATGTAGCATTTAGCAATCAATTATGAAGTGTTTCGTGTAATAAATATAGCATGTAAATGTGCTGTTTATGCTGGTAAAACATTTATGCTTTATATATGTCTATATAAAATCATAACAGTAATCATGTGAATATAAATCAAAAGTAAAGCAATGCCATGCATGAGGGACAGATGCAATTCAGATGAGAACCTTTTGGTAAAATCGTGCAGAAAACATGATCTGAGATAATTAGAAATGTGCATTCTTGGGAAATAATAAGAAAAAACATCTTATATTAACTGAGACTCTCATTGCTATGCACAAGCCAGTGAGAATGGATTTACTTGCTAACGTTGAAATGGAATTGGTTTATCCAGCTGGGTTGTAGGAAGGTACAGCTCAGTGACAGCTGAGCAGCGTGGCACATAAATCAAGCTCTCTGTGTGTGACATGATGGGCTGAATGTCCAACCTCAGCCCTCTAATCCTGACACAAGCAGATCTAGGGATATTTAGTGCCTAATTAAAGACACCAACTGGTTGCTCTCTGCCACTGGACACAGTGCCAGCCAATGTGGTGATGTGAGGTTGCCTGACAGAATTCAGTCTGGAGAACTTGGATGTTGAGTCTAAAATTAACTCATTATTTTTCACAAATGTAATTTTGTTCATAAATGGTAAGGAGAAAAATAGAAGTACCAAGTCCTGACAAGATTGCAGAAAAAATTCTCGTCTTTATTTGGTTCTTTCAGTAAAACTTAGATGGATATGATTGGAAGAAAAATAGACATAGTTAACTCCTAAGCAGTGTTCATATGCTAAAAAAAACATCCTCCTGTGATCTGTTCATCACATTTGTATGTCAGGTGGCTCTTGAAGAATTGAACAGTCCCATAAAAAAGTGTTGCTTGTAGCTGGAACTTTGATGTGGACCTACTTTGATTTGAATAAAATCACATTTAGGAATTGTTTGTCTCATTATGACTGGAGTGCGGATATTTATCCTAAGAAAAGGCATGACAGAAGGAAGACGTGGTTGGATTCAGAAATACAGTCCTCTAATGAGACGGGAAGATGTGCTCTACTTTATGTGCCTGTTTGCCTGAGGTATGTGTTTCTTCAAACCCACAAGCTTAAAATGTGTCACCTAAAAAATATTACACTCTGGGTGCAGGAAGTCTGGCAAGCAGTGCCTGAAGTGAATTGAGACTCTTAATTCTTCCTACTAGATACAGATAACAATAATTTTCATTCTGTAAAAGGCATGGTAGCCTACAGCTCCAGAGCCTAAGCCTGATGTCACTGATATCTGGTGCAAATTTGAAAAATATTCTGCTCAGAAATCCATTCTGGAGGGAAGAATGTAAATGTCTAACACCTTGTTTCATACCCATGCTTACATCTTGGGAGGTTTGTTACTAATAAAGATGCTTACAAGATTTTTATTTTATAGAAAATAGCACGTTCCTGTTTATAATTTCAAGAAAGTAAAAATAATAATTACCTTTTCTTGTGATCATTTCCACTACAGTTTGCTGAGATAATACAAGTAAGGAGCTTTGACACTGAGCAACTAGAGTGGCTCTAGTTTTTACTAGAGACTGAGTCTTTCATAAAAATATGAGTTCTGTAATTCTTAATTGTTATTTATAATTCTTTATTTCATTATGTTGAAATAAAGAAAGGAAATAAATACAGAAATTATGGCGCAATTTTTTTTTTTTCCCGGGAAATCTCAGCAGGCTTGTGAAATAATATTGGCACAGGCACTCAGACATTCACATTCTATATGTGATACATACACACAAATCCTACACTTTTTCTCCTCTTTGAAAGGGCTGAAGATTTATCTAGAGGAAATCCTTGACTAATTGGGAAAACTTCCAAAATATCTTGAAAGGTATGTTTGAGTTCTTTGCCTTTTTTTTTTTTGCTTTGGTAATTATGAATAGAAAATGATCTCAGCCTAACAATCTGAGTTGGTTAAGAAATAAAGAAAAATTCAGCCTTAATATCTAGATGAGACAAATATTTAATTACAATAATAGTAATAGTAGGTAGAAACATAAAAGTCGGTTAAATTAAAGAATTTTCAAATGTTGTTGTATGTTCCTTTCATGGCTATATTTTCTCATTTTTGCTGGATGCAGCAGTGAGCAACAGAAATGGATAGATTGCACTTATTGCCTGGGCTGATGCTTGTTATATCAGCTCTAATACACTTCCACAGAGCAACCTGAGATTTAGTATAATTTCAATATAAATGCATTATGGGAATTGAAGGGCACTTACGGATCCCAATTACTTCTGGGAACTGAGGGTAAAACCAGTCCAACTCCCAGTCCTGCGAAGGTGAAGGCAGACAAAAGAGATTTATAGCAAAACATTTTTATTTTATTTGTAGTAATGCATGTTTGAATTTCACTTAGCTGTAGTAGCGGTTTAGAATTTGGAAACCGGTAGCTAGGTAGAGGAAAGAAACACAAATCCTTGCCCAGGGATAAGAGAACAAAAAGAATTTAGCCATTTTATATTTTCTTTGGCAGCAGTAAAGGACACAACTCTTTGCTACAGAAAATTATTTTATAAGAAATATAAGAAACTAAGTTTTGTTCCTTCTGTTGCACATAGAAAAACTGTGCTGAGCTGAGAGCTGTTCGCTTGTGCTACCAATGTTCTGCTGTATACTGAGCGTAAAAAGTAGTAAAAGTGTATTTCTAATATTTTTCTATTTTAGTATGTTTTCTAATAATTGAAAATTTTACCTTGCATGTTTTTCTACTTCTATTATTAAATTCCAAAACTACTTAAGAGCAAGAAGTAGACAAAAATATTTCACCTAAAGTGGTAAAAGCTTTTTAAAGTTACTAATGACAAACTGACAACTGAAGATGAAATAATAAAGGGGAAATGCAGGTTACAGATTTGCCAATGCTCTTTTCAGTCTTATTACTGGCAAAAGAATTTACATTCCATTGCTACATCTAATAGACTATTTGGGAACTAAAGTATTTGACAAATACCTTAATGTTTTATGGGAACACTTTTGTGACTGTAAAGTGCTGCAAGGAAATCACCCGCAATCTTTTCCAATGCCAGTACCCACCTCTGCCAGATGAAGGGAGCAGGTGACTTGGTTGATGTGTACAACTGATAGTGCAACTAACAGTAACCACTTTGTTGTGCTGTAAAATCCATGTATATCCTTTCAGAATATCCTCTCTGAGGTTTTAAAACCTGTTCGTATGAGAAATATGCATTTCCTGTAAAGGATCATTGAAATGTCACTTCTTTAAAATCCTGAGACCTTCAGGGTTGGAAACAAACACACTGAAACCCACTGGGAAGCTGGCAACATTTAATCACTAGAGGGAAAGGCTCACATTTCTAGCTCTGCAGAGTGACATAATATTGATTTTTAAACCCAGCACTCAATCTTTTGGGTTCAGCATTCGGGGCCCCTGTAACTCGGGGAGAGAAAAGCTGTAACAGAGATGTTGGTGAGGAGGACAAAAACTGTTAAAGTGGTAAAATAAATTTAAGTTTCATGCAGCTCTTGGATGTTTGACATGTTCAAAATACTTCTGGCAGAAATGGATTGTTAGGTAGAATGCAAAGTCAAAAGTGTCTGGTAAGTACAATTCAATATCTGCCTCTGATTTTTATTTCAGGGGTAGCTTTTCCATGTTCATCTGTTCAGAGAACTGGGATTGTGCAGGGAGGCATCTGCACTATCATCTGAGAGTATTTCTGCCATGAATTCCCAGTGGACCGTGGGGGGACCGTGGGGACAGCTGTGAACTCTAACCTGGGCTGGGACTGGATATCCTGCCAGCATCCCTGTGTAAGTTCCTGGAAGGTAACGTGGCTGCTTTGTGCTGAGTTACTGAAGTGCTGCCCAAGGAGTCAGGGTAGGAGGAATAGCCTCAAACTCAAGCATGAAACCTGTTCTGTGTTTCTGACTTTCTGCATTATTGTCCCTCTCTGCTCCTACACCTGTACTTATTTCTCCTTCCATGACTGCGCCAGTGTCCAGATGTCCTTTGATATTCACATTGCTGTACTTTCAAACCTTTGCTTCCTTTCTCATTATCTCCTGTGTAGACCAAATCATTGAAATAAAATGTTGTATTAAAATTTAGTTTTTTAAAAAATTAAATTATAAATATGGTGCCAAATGAAACAATATATTTAATATCTAATCAAACAAAACATTTCCTTCAGTGTTACTTTTGTTATTCACTGCGGTGAAAATATGCCCCAAAGAAAAACCCAAATAATGTTGGCAAAACAATATTTTTAAATTTTTAAATTTTTTTTGGCTTTTCCAACAAGCCCCAAAGTACTAATTATGCAGTCATCAGCCTTCTGTTTGCTATCTGATGCCAGGGTTCAGTTCCTTCTTAAAAAGCTTAATTTAAAAGAAATACAACAAAGAAGAACAAATAGACTGTCTCATACATGAAGGGTGGCTATGGTTCTTTGACTTGCTTGGAGGAAAAAAAAGAGAAATCTTTGCCACTTACTCTGGCCTTGCAGCCTTTGTGAGTTATGGATCTTTCATAACCACGGAAGGAACTTAGCACTCACCCTTCACGGGTGAAATAGCCTATTCATATTCAGGAACAGGTAGCAAACAATTATAAATGGATTTAAAGAGATGCCAAGACTATAGTCTGGAAATATCCATTATTATAAACTGGTTTAATTCTTTCCTCCTCCTCTGCTTGTATTTCATATACAGGATCTAGCAGTGACAACTGGATACCTAATATTGACTAGAGTGCTAGAATCATTAACAGAAATAGAATTTCCTTTAAAATAAAGTTAAAAAGAAACAAAATTTCCTAGATTCTTCCCTAAGATGAAGCAGACAATAGTTACTATAGTGCATTTCAGCTGCATTTCAGCTCTGAATACGACCACATTTTGCAGGGCTGCAGTTCGTGCAAGGTACCTTGGAGTAGGCTGCCTGTGGCTGAGAGGGAAATGAGATGTTTTATGGTATCTGAATTGCCCTGAGGTTTAATTGGCACTACAGTTGTGCTTCTCTGTATTCCCTGCTCTGTTACCATATTTGTGGTAACTTGAGGGTGGTGAGACAAAGATGACCATACAACTGACCATAAAAACCCGACATCCCATCTAACATACCCTGTTGTGCCACTGACAGCAGCGGCGTTCTCTTCAAGCTCCACTTTTCCCAAGAACTCCTTCTGAGGGGGCAACTCTTCCTGAGCGAGATTCTTCCTGAGCAAACGAGAAGCAGAGAATACAGCCTGGGTTCACCTGAGCCAGCTTCAGGCCTTAGCTGAGCCCTGCTCACAGTCTCTGGAGAGAGATAAATACTCTGCTCTTTCTGCTGATTAGGATCCTAACTTAGATGTCTCTATTAGCTGTCTACAGTCACCAGGAATGAATCTCCTCACATGAAATTTGTCATCTTAAGTTCAAATATCAAGAAGGATGGCCTGAAAGTAGAATTTTTAGCTGAGGATAATTAAAATTCAAATGGCACCTGCATGAAGTAGATTAGAGTCAACCTGTCATCTTTCTCAAGTGCTCACATAAGAGAACATCATTACTAGGGCACCAAGTAAAATAGCCCGAGGCTTCTTTAGGATACATTTTGCAGAAGTGCTGTGTAAGAATGAGAACAGATGGAAGCGAGTGGATGGGAGCTGTGTAAGGCACCGGTGACGATGTAACTGCTGCCTCCAGAGACAGGAAAGCAAAGGACAACAGTCTGGGAATGGAAAGGGAAGTTGCCAGGAGCTAAAATGGTGGCAAAGGTGTTTTTGGCAGGATGTGAAAAGGCACACCTGGAATAGTACTATCCCTATTTTTGCTAATTTATAGGTAATACATTCTGCAAATGACATTCTGCTATACATTAGTAGTAAAAAAATACTTCTTTTTCCTGCTCTGCTTCCTCTTCCTCACTATGGGATTAAAAATGCTAAGAGGAGGATCAGAAGAAGAAAGATGAGGAGCTGTTGCTTGACTCTTTAACCCCATCTGAAAACCCCATAGTGCAATATGACTATTCTTACAAAAACCACAAATTGGTTTCTGGCAACACCGGGTGGATACTAACCGTGCAACAGCGAGTTCTCCCTAAATACCCAGCTGTACTAGCAGTGAAGTAAATCCATTTGTTTCAGTGGTGCAACGCTACCACTACAGAAGAACATTTTGACTACTGAAGCTCTCTAGACCTGAGGTTTGTATGATTCTCAGTAGGGAAGGAAGCCTGAAGGGCCTCTCTCAGCAATTGTTAACTTGAAGCTTTGAAAGAGCTGCTGGCAGGTCCGTGAGCTTCTTGATGACTATTCTGCTTGATATTTCAAAGGGTGACTTTTGTATACTATAAAGCTTTTGGCTTGCTTTGCAATTTAGCCCTTTATATCCTGATGAAACAATAGTACACATCTCCTCTGTGTCTTGTCTTTGCACGTGTATACATATATTTGTATTTATACGAATCCATAGGGGTACATTTGCAAGTATGCATAAATATATATACACACGTATCTGCACATATTGTTATGTACCATATTTTTCATGTCTATAGGTAGATCTATATCAACCTATTTAATTTTTCTTTTGAGTTCCTTTTCCTCTCTGTTTTCTGCATCATGGAGCAGACCACCCACACGTGTGTTTGAAATGGCTTTCAGTCAGTCGCCACTACAGCACACGGTGGTAGAAGTGCACTCTTGTTAATGGGTTTAAACCACTGTCTTTGTTATGCTCCTGGGTCTAATTCTTGGCAACAGCAAATTGCTGAAACTCTGCTAAACTTGTTCCAGTGACTTTCCTGGAGCATTTTACGTGCTCTGAGGGTTTGGCCCTGTGTGAGTCAGCATGGACCAGCAGCCAGGACAGCTCCAACCCCACGACTACAACAGAGACAGTGACTGTATTTCTGTCACCTTGCTGAGTGGGGGATCCCAGAGCAGCACCGAGATAGAGGAGATGGAGAGAGACACAGCAGGGACATAGGTTCCATTCCACTTGGCCATGCTGGAGGATCACTGCTCTTCACACTGATTTAACAAGGGTCACTCCAAGCTCAGTGTATTTTATAATCCTCATCTCCAGTCTTCTGCTTTTAACACATCCCTCCCAGTGGGCTGAAAGGCTGTAAGGATGGACTAGAACATACAAAAATCCACAGGTCATATCTGGTCACTGAAACAGCAGAAGGATTTTTTTGGTCCTTTCTCCTCCTTTCTTGGACATTACTGCATGAAGCTCTCAAAGTGGGTTCCATGCATGTACCTTTTCCCCATGCTACGTGGAAATGCTGTCACAAAAATCAGGTGAGCCTCTGCCAGCCAACACTTCTGGAGGCACTTCAGAAATAGCATGGGAATAGGAGAGACAGTTCAGTCACTATAGCAGAAAAATGCAGTGTTTGGTTTTCTCCTGAAAAGAAGATAAGGAATCCAGGGGGACTGTCTTCCTGCAAATGACATAAGGCAAATGGAACTCCATTCTCTCCCGGGAATGACTGTAAGCTTGTTCGTACTTGGTGAGCTTCAACCAAAGGTGGCACTAGGGGATCACAAGTAAGTCTTTAAATACACCACTGTGCTCTTCATTCTCTTCCTGTAGTTGCGTTCTCAACCCTTTCCCCTCCAGAGTTTTTCAGGTGATATTTTCTAAAAATGGTCAAGTCTTCTCACTGACACTGCCTGGAGATACAGAGGTAGGAATGGTGATGAGGATGGAAAGCTGATTTTAATCTCTCTTCTTTTAATACTGAAAGAAAATCTACTTATTATCTGTCTATCTGTGCAGGAAGGTGTTAATTCTGTAAAGAAAGTGGGTTGAATTCTAGTTTTAAAAATCCATCAGGAATTAGATCTCCTTCTTTACATCATATCTGCCAAACTCTAAATCCCCCCAATGCTTTTGTGCTCCAACTCCATGTATATTGATGAGACTTCCGAAAACACTTCATTTTCACTGGTGGGCTTTGACAGCTGACCATGCCCGCATATTTGGAAAGTTCCTTCAGATCCTTAATGCTTATCTGCCTTTCATCTCAGACAGAACTCTGGAAACAAGGTATAGGCTGCTGCTGCTTCACGCACTTGTGGCAGCCACTAAATTGCTAATCTTCCTGTAAAATTAACCCGGCAATGGAATGTGATGCTGCAGTCTGGTTAAATAGAGTGTGCTTCCTGCGGGGTTGGTGGGAAGTCACTCCTCTTTCTGCTCCAGCTCCCCGTCTGAGCAATAACTCTTCCTCCTCCATGAGCTGCTGGGACAGTAAATCAATTCTCTTACACGATGCGGATCTGGATGACGTACAAATATCTAGATATTCATTGAGTCTGCCCCAAATCCTTGTGGGGTTGTCATCTTCTGCTCTTGTGCGGGGCCTGTTGCTGCCTGCCCAGTGAAGGTTTTAAAGTAGAAAGGGGCTGAGCAAAAGACCCAAACTGTTTCAGATCAGCTTTGCCCTGTGTTTCTCTAGGCACACCTGGTCTTCTCAGGTCCCTAGGTTTTAATCCTGTTCCTGACACAGATCTGAATGAAGCCATCACCTTTGGCTTTTAGAATAGTTTGATGCTTCAAGATAACACTTCTGACATTTCAAAGGTACCAATGAAATCAACGGGTCTTGGACACTGTGGGGCTGTTGGGGAACTCAACAAAGAAATATTTGTGTCTTTTGATGGGTAAAGTTGATGCAGAATGACTTTGCCTCAGGTTTCCTAAAAGCAAAAGAGAGGGAGTTCTATTTACCTATCTATAAGAAAGCTGTGACTAAATAACATATGTGAAGCACTACTAATTTTAACCCATATGAAACGTGCGTTGTAGACTAGCACAACATTAAAAAACTGACAAATTCGGTTGAATCAAGAATCACATCATGCCTTATTAAACAATATAAAATCACCTTTATGTATGTTATCCTTTTTCAGTACTATCCCTCTCCTTTTAGTTTCATTGATGTCCTTGAAATTAAGGTCACAGGTAAGGTGAGTGCTGCTTGCATCAGAGCACAGCAGCCTGCCTTGTGCCGTGTACCAGCAGAGTGGTGAGGACACAGATTTATTAATGGCCTGGTGTGTCATCTTGAGCTTTGACAGATACTTCTTTCGAGCCGCATTTCGTTGTGGAACCACACAAAGGTGCATCATTAAATTTTTTAAAAGGGAAAGGCGTTCTCCAGCCTAATGTGGTGTCTGTGCTTCCTGCCTCTACCTGGGACTTCACTCACTACAGTACTTGTTTCTGTCAAGAATTCATAGGCGCAAAGGGTTAATATACTGCATGTGAAATGGTAACTGCATCTAATAAAAAATATATGAGGTTATGTTTCTCTATCCACAGTACGTGTTCTAGAGCTGCTCATGCATTGCCAGAACCTTCCTGAAACGTGCACAGTGGGACACCTCAGTGTGTGCAGTGTGTGAGAGGAGCTTCTGATGGTCTGGTTATCACATTGTGGGGGAAAAAGCCAGCTCTTCAAACTAGAGAGGGAGAGCATGGAATATCTGGGGGTTGTATAGGTCCCCTCCCCTTCCCTCCTTCCCTCCCTGCACAGCTCTTTATTTGTTTAAAGAATTTGTGTGGTATGCGTGAACTATCCAAGTGAAGCCCTGCCCCCTGCCATGTGCTAATGACACAGTTTAAATCACTCCCATGTGCTGTGTTCTCTGCTCTGTTTACACGACCGCAGTAAATACATGCTGGTAATGCCAAGGGCCTGAAAGAGGCTCAGAAAAGCAAAGAACGTATTAAAACCTGAACTTGAATCTTAGTCCTGGGTGTAACACAGACCATTTTCTTTGCTCTCCCAGAGACAGCAGAGAAACTGAATGTCAGAAGTGCTTGTCGGTGGGTATTGGTACAGTGCCAGATGATTGTGGATTTTTCTGGGGGAAATAGTGTTCAGAGAGTGCTGAAGAGATGATTTGCTGGTCTAAATGGCCAGAGGCAGGGCCTGGCTGCCAGAGGCAGAGCCTTCCTGCAGGCTGAGAGCAGCGCTGTGGACTTCCCACTGCCAGGAGAAGGCTTCTGGAAGATGGAGAGACTGTAAAAGTCTCTGAGTGAAAAGGTTAGGAAAGTTGTCACACCCTCTGTATCCCATCTGGGTGGATATTGGAGATAAAAATCCCAATTAGTCTCACTTTATTCAAAAAATAGACAAACCAAGATAACATTTTCTGAGGGTGCATGTGGGTCTACAACTGACAGGGAGACAAAATTAAAACTGAATGGCACTGTGAACTTTTCTGATGTTATCCATCCCTCACATGTTTTTTAGGCCATCAGATATCTAAAGAGCACTTACGTACCTCTGGAATATCTTTATTCCCTTTTTGTCTTAGTCTGTTCTTTTTTATTTTATATGGTGGTATTGGACAGACTTTTTCAGTTCCCTTTTAGGAGCTGTTGCAGACGTGCCAGGATCTTCTGATCCCAAGCCCCCTGACGTCAATCAGCTGAAACTTTCTTAGAGCTCAATGGTCTTTGGGTAAGGCCCTAAGTTGACAAAGGATAGAGCTTGAGATTGTGTGTGCTTGGATTTTAAGACGAAGTTGTCCTTACAAACCACTGTTTAGGGGACACATGCTGCTTCAGGAGTAAACCTTCACTGCCATGAGAGAGGTTCAGTGTTTGTAATCATACAAGGATTTTGTTGTATAATGTCCATCACTTTTACATCCTGAGTTTTCTGGAACTGTTCCAGTTCATAGGGCAAAGGCAAAGGTGGGAAGGAGGAAGTTCCCCGCTGGGCGAGCTTCTGAACTTATTAATGTTGTTCACCAAATACCTTCAGATTTTTTAAATGCTGTTGACTTGACAAAGTTGGTACTCTAAATTTGAGGAATGTAGTCAGCTACCAGGGTAAAATCATGGGCTTTCTGCTCTCTGATACCAAGGACTTTAAATGACTTAGACTAAGCAGGAAGTGAGGGAACAATGCATGATGGGACCTAATTGGAGGAAGGAAAGAAAAATGTTTAACTCAACAGTGTGGATCTCATATCTTAATATTTTTTTCATTTTTGACTCAGAAAGAATTTTTTGGCTGTTTACCAGTTTTGTGTTATCGAGTTCCCAGCACATAATTGCGTGTGCAGCATTATAATGAAATGTTTCCAGGCTTGCTCTCTAGAGCAAATGTATAGACTCTGTGAACAATAGAGTTCACGCCTGAATACTTATTCAAGCCTGCAAGAATTCCTCCCTAAACACTGGACATTGCATAACTCCTAGAAAAGTGAAGGAAAAGGATTACAGAAGTTCCTCATATTAGATAGGTTTTAAGAACATTAACTAATGTAAAGTTTTTTTAGCTTTTCCATTAAAAAAGAAGGGGAATAAATAAATACCAAGATAACCCAAACCCAACAATAGCAAAAAAACCCCAAACTCTGAGATAAAACCTGCAAGTTTTCATAGGGACACTTTCGGTTGGATGAAATTTTCAAACGAGAAACATTTCAATATCTAAAAGAAGAGGTAAACATTTGGTAAAAAAAAAATAAGATCACTCTAGAATATCTGGTGAATCAAGACATTCTTCTAGGTGGTGCTGTAAAATATCATCCTCCATATCTTAATTTTTAATGTGGAAATATTTACCTTTGACCTTTACATGCCAGGTGAGTCCGTTGGCCAACACACTGCGGGAGAAGAGCTGTTCTTGTGGAGCTTTTCGGGTTACTATAAATTATTTGAATGTGAAAGGGACAGAGAGATGCTCCTTCTATAACCAGTTAGTTGTGGACCTTCTTAGACATGTAAATACTCAAATGAGAATTCTTTCTTTGCTCTTATGAATCATTTACTATTCAGGAAAGCATTCCTGGGAATATCTTTGAATAATTTCATTTTTATAGCAAAGTAGGATGAAAATATTTTTGAAATATCAGTGTTCTTGTTAGGGTAAAGCCTTTGCCTCATCAGCCCTACTTTCCGAGGAATTCTGGTTTTTACGCTTTGACTCAGTACCAGATGAGAATTTAAAAAACAAACAAACAAAATGCCCATACAAAACTGTACTAAGCCAGAAAAGAACTGCTGTACATTAGCCAGTGCTTGTGGCCAGTGAGTAAATAGACCTTAGACAGCTCCTACAGCCTTTGAGAATGTGGCTTCTGAGGCACATAGGGCTGGGACAAGAAATGGTTTATCTGTTGATGCAATTTGGTGGGCTTTTGCCCCTACACAGAGTGGTAAATGCAGAATATTCTCAGCCCCTGACTTCTCACACTCCACAAGCCTCTCAGTTTTCCTAACCTCAGGTCAACTTCAAATTCTACTTATTTGCTGAAGAGAAGCTCCAGTCACTGACTGGCATTTGTAGGATGGTGATACAGCTAAATCATGGCTCAGTTTTGTAGTCTTAGTGATAAAACTTGTGCCTTTGTGTGATGTCAGGCAATGGCTACCATCTCATCAATGTTCATTTTACACAAAATTCCACCTGATTTTCCTGAGATAGGGACTACAGTCAAACCTATGATTAATATGTTTTTACATGCCCAGGTTATCATATTCTCAGAGCCCCCTGCAGTTCTAAGGCATTTAAACCCTAATGGATAAGTAAATATTTTTATCATCATTTTGCAGGTGGGAAAATGAAGGAATGATATGAAGGCTTATATCTTCAGAATGTGTTAGGTCACCAGTTACGAATGACTGAAGTTAACGCCTTTAAAATTTTGGCTTAAAGTTCTTTCCTGTAGGCCTATACCAGCTCTTGTGCATGAAGGTTTTGTGAATTTCCTGGGATCATACCTTAAATTTCTCCTCTGATGGACAATGTTTTATTTTGTATCATGAGAAAACCTGAATGAACACAAACATGATCCAGATTCAAACCACTATCCAAAATAAAATCTAATTTGAGACTCCAGCCTGCTGATTAATACCCACACTGTGTTGGTTGTGGTAGAAGCAGAGTAACAGTCCATTCTTCTTGTCCAGCACCTTGCTCCCCTGATAATATTTACTTTTTAATGGATATCATGATAGGTACTGCTTGCTTGCTTTTGGTGAGCATATCATAATATATTTTCTGGAATTACTTAATTTATCCTCAGAATTCAAAAATTGAATTGAAAGGAGATAGGCTTGGACTCTGTGTAAATGCCCAAATGTACTGAAATTATGATTTAATTAGAAAAAAAAATACAGTTTTACATAGATATAATCTCCTGGATGCCAGTTACTAAATACAATAACCCTCTGAGCTCTGTCCCACTTCACTGTGTGCTGTTGTCTTTGTGTGAAGGAAATACGGGAAACAGTCTTGTTAAAATACAATATTTCTGACTAAACCTAAAAGTAGCTTTTGCCTCCCACTTTTTGACTATAATTAATTGTTCTTTTACTTCTGCTTTGTTAGGGCTGAAGCATGAATAGGACAGACATTAGCATTATTTAAGCTTGGATTAGAAAGAATGCAAACCCTCAAATTTCATGGTTGTTTACAATTATGAATTTTTTTTGTTTGTTTGCCTTCTGATTATGGCTTTAAGAAGCATGCATTCCAATAGATACTGAGATGAATGTAAATGTTAATTGTTATTGACATTTCAAGGCAATTTTATGTCCTTAAAGTTCAGCTATTTGTGTTTTCTTGTTTCTAGAAATTACATCTGAATGGCCATGATAAATTATTCTAGTTTATATTCATCTTAGTCTATTTTAGTGCCTCTTTTAAAGTGTGTAAAAATGAGCTTGTTTTTTTTCTGGTGTTTGTAAAATATACAGCTTACTGTCTTTTTATGTCAACTGAAAATCACATTCAAGCTTAAACAATTATTTGAAATGCCTTTCAATGCAGTCTGGTAAGATGCTGATTGTTCTCAGGGTCAGTGACAATCTCTAGAGTGACCAAGTCCCCAACAATCACACTCAATGTACAGGGTCAGGACCAAAAAATTGTTTTGTTTCGCAGTTGGATACATATCAACCTACCATCCTAATAAAATGGGGAAGTGGGGAGATACCCATTCGCCTCTAACCTACTCCTAGAAGGTTCAGTCTGCATGAAAGAACTGGGAACCCAAACCAACCTTGAGCATTTCCTTTTCAAGAGAGGAGCAGGCATTGCGGAGATGTTTGGAAAAGGTGACTGAAATGTGAAGCTGCACATCTCTCAATTAGGCCAGAAATGTCTGGACACCCTTAATTTAAAGGAAATTATGAATCCATTAATCTGATTGAAATGCTCTAGTGCTGCCTTTTAACACAGATGCAGACATTGTCCCATTCCTTTCTCAAGCAGAACCTGAGGTTTTGTGGATCTGCTGATGTTACAAGGTAAAGGGTGAGGCACGTTGGCTCCTTTGGGAGCAAGAACAAGCTTTAGAACTGTAGCATGAAAAAAATGCAGTTTAGGTATGGTAGAGACATTTTCATTTGAAAACCAGTCATAGTTCAGGAAAAAACTCATGCTGAACCTGAAACTTTGCCAGCTTTATGTGTTGCTCCATAAAGTTTATGTGAGAATGAAGGCTGAGCTTGTCTAAAATGATTTATTAAATGGAAGTTGAGAGCACTGAAGAAGATTAGAAAGAGCAGAATTCATGAGAATAATCAAACCTAGCGCTATTGAGTTTGGCTATTTCTTCTGGGAACAATAGGGTGCTAATCTCAGGAATCCCTAATATGTGTGCAGGAGCAGAAATGCTGTGCTAGCTTCTACTTGCTGTTGCTTACACCTGGATGCTAACATTAAGTATGTTTTTAAAAAGTTAAATAAGGCTTAAGCCAAGCCCTGGGCTGGCAAGATACACAGAAGAGTGATGTATGAATCAGTCATAGCTATTGTGTAAGGAAGAGAACATGCTTCAGAGGCCAAAGGGTACTTTCTTCTTTTTTTTCCACTCCTTTCTTAGAGGCAGGGCTCTGGAGTGAGGTTTACAGGTGTTTAATACAGCTGCTCTGTTGTGCTGCATGCTAGAGTGTGTTAAATGCAGGTTTGCCGTCCTTTTGTTCTTTGAAAGCTAATAGCAGAATCCAGACTAACCAGCTTCACGTCTTGTCCAGGTCTTGGTCTAATAATTGTGCAAACCTGTGAGTGTTTGCTTTGGGTTTCTTTTCCGAACAGGTTAGTTGTGCAGTTCCCCCAGTCTCTTGGTGCAAACATGGTTTATAATATTTCTGCACTGCAAGAGCTGTAACAGCAACACTGCTAGAAATAGCCATTTCTGAGTGTGCTGTGGTCTTAGCTTCGATAAATGGACTCAGGTGGAAATGAAAAACGTGAGAAAATAGGAAAAGTATTAATCCTTTCCCAAAGGATATTTGTGTGTTTTCAGTATTCTAGGGTAAGAAAGACAGTAAACAGAGAGTATCTGAACAGGACTCGGTGAGAGGCTATAAAGCAAATATATTCTCTGAAATGAGATACAAAGTCCCTAAGGATAAAATGCCAGCTTCCTCCTCATGGGTGGAACAGCCATTACATTTTTGCAATATCCAAAAATGAATGATGCTCTTGATATGCAAGGCATAAACTCCATACTTGGGTTAGACTATGCCACCTCGAGCCTGGTTCAAATGGGTTTGTAGAAAAGGACACGTAAGAGAAGGGTCCATCTCGCTTTTCTGTAAGCAGCCAGCATGGACACTGTGGAAGGGCACTGAAGGACAGTGGATCAGTTTCTGTCTGTCCTATGCCATTTTAGTTTGGAGAGTAATATGTACCACAAGCAGTAAAGCTAAAAATGTGGCTGCATAAATGTTTCTCATTTGCCTAGAATTGCGTGCCACTCCTCAGGATCCTTTGGAAGCAGGTGGCTGCTGTACCCCCAGGACAGGGCTGGCAGACTTGGAACGGACAAGCAAAAGGCAGCAGCTCCCAGTTTCTTATAAAGGCCATCTTGGCTGCTGTCAGTATTGCTACAGCTGGGACTTTCTGGAGCCTGCTTCTATAAATATACAACAATTCAATTGTGTAATTGCCATTACCAATGTGAATTCAATTTGCCTATATTTTTGTATCATACCATTAGGTCTTAGAATCTTGAACTGGTATAGATTCTTTTAATGAATACCGATCTCTCCAGATCTTGAGAGGCAGAAATGAAGTCATCAGAAACAGATGGGGAAGGGAATAAAATGAAAAATAGGAGTCATTTTTAGTAAACTTGTTTTGCTTTTAATCCAATGTTGTTTATGCTGAATAATTTCCTCTAATCACCTGATCCACAAAAATTAAATTAGAGTTCTGATTCCAAGATCTTTTGAGTCAGACTATTTGTTAAAAGTATTAGGGTGTTTAAACTGAAAAAACACTGCCATTTGGGTTGGAATAGGATCTGATAGGAAAATCTACCCCTGAAATGCAAGAATCACTGAAAAAATTGGAAAGGGAGCCTAATCTTACTCAGTCTTTCTCTCAACAAGAGAATCTGATTAGGGAGGTATGGCCCAGAATGATTTTGTGGTGGTCACTTTGAGCTAGAGAGACACTGCTGCCTGATTTTGGTGAGCAGTGACTGGAATCCCAATATCAAAGCATTTTAAGATAGGCTTTAAAGCTTCTCACTCAGTTGATGTAAAGTGCTCTGAAAAGTAGCTTGGGCCACAGGGCTGCCTTAAGTACTGTCATTAATAGTTGTTAGTAGCTTTTATAAGGCATCTCTCACATTTCCTTTAATTCATACAGAGCTGTTGTTGCCTGCCCTGTTGACAGCTTTGCATGTGTGCTTCCCTGGCAGGGACAGCACAGGAAATACTGTTCTTGCACTTAGCTGTGCACACAGGAATAACTCCGTGGCATGTCTTCAAATGTGTGCACAAAGGGAGGATCTGTAAGAAAAAAGGCAGTGTGCATCTGCACAGCGTTGTATTCCATGGATTCTGCCTCAGGCAAATTCCCTGTGAAAGACATTCGCTGGTACAAACCCACGTGAGGAAGTGGAACAGAAGGGAAGTGTAAGGCTCAGACCTGTTATTATGTGTGAGTTGTTCAGAGCAATCAATGAGGGCTATTCTGGACTCCAGGGCTTGCAGCACATCGGCTCTGCAGGTGTCTTGGGGGCTCAGTGAGGAAAGGCGTCTTCTCCACTGTATTTCTTATCACCACCTTGCCAGGCTGCTTGGATGCTTCAGCATTTGCCTGTGAGTAAGCTTTTCTGCAGACAAAAGTACCTGAAATAATAGAGAATTCTACTCTAGGGTTCTGTACAAGGCTTACGCCTCTTCTGATGGATTTGTGTGGCAGCCTGACCTAGTTTTGCACATACAAATCCAGACTTGTATTCAGTACAGTTAATCCCCATTTCTTCTTTTCAGATGGACTTAGCAAAGTTTATAACTATCCTCAGATCTGTGCAGGATCACGTCCTTAGTCACTGCTCCGTGTTGATACTGGCATTGTTTCAAATATAATGAATACCTGAATAAACAATCCTGAAAAATATACGTGTAGATATATATATATGTTCAAGATTAGATTTATTAGTTTGGCCTTTGGCCAAATGCCTAAGTACAATTGCTGTCTTAAATAAAAATCAATCTCTAATAGTCAGTAGCTTTGGGCAAAATTTTTCCTTTTAGATCTTAGACCAGCCATGGTTCTTTGGGTCATCATATTCACTTGATTGAATAACTACTGATTTTAATAGGACTGATGGTAAGAGGAAGACTTTTTAGGATTGGGCTATTAAATAGACTTAGTTAAGTGGCACATTCTGTGCACTGGAAAAGAAAAAGTTCTTCAGACTGAGAGGGTAGAAGGGTAATTCACCCCAAATTGAAGCCTCAGGATTGAGAACGAGTTAAAAGTAATGCCTTCCATTAGCTAGGAATTGATTATTTTTTCTTTCCCACAGCCTCTTCCATAACAGTGAGCTGGATCTCCTGGTTTTGGCTTTGGTTCTCCAGAGTCCTGAGGCTTTTGATGGTTTTCAGCTGAGTGCTGCAGCAGCGCTCAGCAGAAGCGTGACCCCACACAAAACTGCCTTGCTTTGCACTGTGGGATGCATTGTGAGCACACTAGAATGCTTTTTTTCCCTAATCGTCCTTAGATGGGGAAGGAAATAACGTGATGCTGCCTTCTCTCTCCTTTTCAGAACCGGAGAAAGCTGCTTCCCTGCATCATTATCCCATAGTGCGGCTTCCAGCACCCCTCAGATGGAGCACGTTATGTTTTTCGGAGCTGATGTTGATCACCATGATCTGTGCAGCTCAGCCTCATTGCAGCTATAATTAAGCCCTTCTGTTATAAACCAAATACTCTGAAAATCATTTTCTTCGTTTACTGCACCTGCCAAGGGAGAGCTCCTGCAACCTTTAATGATGCAGGTAATCCTATTACTGCCAGCACAAATACTCCATTACAGAAAGGCTGCAGACCTTCAACTAGAACTTGCTGAAGCATATTCCAGGAAGCTTTTTTCCCTGCCCCTCCACATCAAGATTTGAATGTTTTGTAGAAAAACGTTGTCCTTTTGGACCAAGTTTAGGCAGTGTCTGGAGCAGAAGAGTGATTAGTGCTCAGAATGGCCAGCAGCACAGATTGAGGCATTCTCACAGGGATGTGGAGATGGAGCTTCAGATGTTTGTTTCAGAAAAGGAAACCCTATCTAGGGCAAATATTGTAAGCACTAGGATATTTCCAATTCTGAAAAAGTCTGTTCACCTTTCCACTCCCCAAGCCCTCAGAATTTTACTTTCATTCTACCACAGAGCAAAATATCAAGGTCTTTTTATAGAAGGAATTCTGGTTTCCAGTAAGATCAAACTATACCTTTGTTCTGATCTCAGTACAATCTTTCCCAGGTGACAAGATGTCTGTAGGTGCTTAAAATGCAGCAGTGATGGGGACTTCTTTTTGCAAAACCTGAAAAAAATGACATCAGATTTGTTATACACTCACAGAGTCTGAATCCTGGTCATGGTGAGAAAGTAAATGGACACCCTGATTTTCATTTCTACACTTTAATTCTGTGTTCATTTGTATCCATTAGGACTGCTCCTACTAGAGCTGATTTGAATTCTAAACAGTGTTAGATATTTATTTTGGTAAAGCTGTGCCATTCATCTTTAATATAATCATGTAATTTACTCTATTAATGCCAGCTGCTCCATTTGGCACAGGTCACCTGGAGTGTTTGGAACACTCTAATTTTTCCTTGAACTAATTCTAAAAATCCATAGAAGTCAGAGTACCCAACCTCCAGAGCCAGGGAATGTTTATTTTTGTCTGGGTTCCTAAACACCTTCTTAGTCTAGCAGAAGAAAATATCTGGTGGGAGGTAGACTTCCATTTTGCTGGAGATTATTTAGTTATTTGTTCGGTTTTTTCCAGAATTGTCCTTGGCATTCCCAGGTGACCCTGGGGAGTGGCCACTTGGATTTTTCAGAGCAAACATCTTCTGCCTTGAAGAGGATGCTTTTCAACTGTTTGGTGCCTGCCACTTCTCCCCTCTCTTGTATCTGAAATCTTCTAGGAAGGTATTTAATTCTGAGGTAAGAGTGTGAAAAGTTTTGTGTTTCCATTCTCTGAAAAACTTGGCTTAACCACCCCTTCGCTCCACCCTGGTCTCACAGAAAGCAAGTGCAAGATTTGGGATTGCAGAGAGGTTTGTACAAGTTTGGGCTAGTCCACTCCGAGACAGTAGAAAAAAACAAAAAATGAACAAGAGTGATGGCCTCAGCAAACAGAACAGCTGAAACATGATGTGGAGCTACCATGATTTTTCTTGAGCTGTGGTTTTATGTTTTTCAAACCACAGATAACAGCAAAGGTCCTGTCCCTCCAACCCAAATTTCAATTACATCTCCTTAATCCACAGGAGAGTGCCTTGTTTTATCTGCCTTCTAAAATATTCAACTAGAAAACTAAGATAAAAGGTGACATTTTAAAATGTAAATTTTAATAGGAAGATGTACTTTAAATAATGAAAGAGCTTTTCCCTAGCTGAGGAATTTCCAGGAGGTAGATTAGGGGCAGGCCTCTGGCACCCCTATTCTGACTGATTCCCATTCTGCTGTAAAGCAGAGATCCTGATCACAGAAAAATCTATTTTCCTCCTGTATAACTGTAATGAGTTTATTAAAAATACACAATAGTGTAAGACAGTTATGACCAGACACATTACCAAAGGTGATAGCATAATTAAGCCATGGCTTGTCAGAGGTTGAGACAGTAGCTAAAGGGAAAATAGTTTCATTTCTCCATCTGGATCATAGAGTGAATTTGAAATCCTGCTGCTGCTTCTGCTGAATCGAAATAACTCTTCTCCTGGAGAATCCAATGCTCTGCAGGCGTGCTCCTAATGTGTAAGTGGTTAGCAGTGCTCCAGCAGGATCGTCTGAGGGGTCTCATGAGAGCTCTCCCAAATAACACAGTTCTAGCTCACACCATATCTTATTGAACATTTTCTAAATGATCAAACTTCCACAAAAGGTTGAACAGGGAGTTCATGGTCTGTAAATATCCTGTTTGATCAGCAGTGCTTCACGAGTTCAGGTCCAATCTCCGCAGAGATTAACTTGAAATCAGTCTGTAGTTCTAGCAAAACTTAGCAGATCTCATACTCTAAATTAGTAATCAACTAACGTTGCTACTTTGGATGTACAAATCATTCTCAGTAGATTAAAAACCTCTCCTGTTCAGTTGTGGACATTAACAGCTGTCTTATCTCCAGTGCCCTTCTGTGAGCAGATCCCCAGCCAGAGGTTCATGCTAATTAGAAAAGGGTATTTTGTGTGTGTGTGTACTAGTTTCAACTTTGTGTTTAACCTCCCCAGATTTCTTAATGTTGACGTCAAAAAAAGGCTTTCTTTTAGCCTAACCTCTTGAAACTACTTATCCTAATATTTATCCTCGTGTTTTATTGCAGACAATCCCATTCCGTTAGCAAGTAATTAATGTGAGGCCGTGTCACCAAACTCTGAGGCCTGTCACTGTTGCAACTGAGTGTTAATTTAAAGCATGTTTTACTCCTCGAATTATCTCTTTTGAAGATAGTCCCTCTGCCACAGTTGTGTACTGCTTTGTTTCCAAAGTAATCATCTACAGTCCAGATTTCCTTTGGGAGCAAAAAACAAACAAACAAAAATGAAAAGCCAAAATAAAGAATTGGAGCCAAACCCTTTCAAATTAATTAATTAAAGACTTCAGACTTTTGTATTGTTACCCGATGTTGAAGCATTAAACTGCCTCCCATAGTTTCCGTTCCTCCTTTGTTAGTTACAGCCTCTTTTTTCTTTTTTATGATCAGTTTTTACAAGTCTGATTTTTTCATCTTCATCAGAAATAATATGTTAAAGTTATTAAGCCAGCAAGGGCTGAAGAGATTTTTGGGCTTTTTTCATCTCCCAGCCCTGTATCAAAAAAAGGCACTGAGCATGAGATCATGGCCTTTTAAGGCAAGAGTAATCTTTTTTCCAGTTCTAACAAATTTCAGACACATTTGAACAGAAAAGATCGCGTTTCTGTGCTGTAGGTAGATGGCTCCAGCATTATTCATGTGATTCTTTGTATACGTCTGTAGCAGCCCTTTAACAAGAGCAGTGAGCCAGCTCTGAAATACAATAGCGCTCAGGGCCACCCTTTTATGTTTGTTTACTCCTTTTTATGAGCCTTCCACAGTTATTTGATTCACAGGCCTGAAGCACGCCAGAAGACAGCTCAAGAAATTCATCGGCCTTTTTTTTGGAGAGGCCTGCTCTGCTGACCTCTCTGTACCGGGATCCCGGAGCTTTCTTATGGAACTTGAAACCTGTATTTTTTTACCACACGGCTGGTTAACAGCATATCTGATCTGCTGTCTATAGCAGTCTAGCTCTTGATTTTAGTACATCTTCCCTGGCATGGAGTCTCCACTGCTGAAGGTCTGTTCCAGAGCAAGATAAAACTGTAAACAACAGCTAGATGGAAGAAATTTCATTTATCACTTAAAGATTTTGCCAGTGAGGGTCATGTGGGGGCCAGTGAGTATCAAACCTAATTTTGCTGCTCATAGAAAAAAGATTTAACAGGAGATAAATTAACCACTGGACCATTTTCTCTGTTACTTCGTTTCTTCGTGATAGTCATTTTGAAAAGCTAAATAGAAATAAAAGTTGTAAACCATACTAATTTTAAACCATTACCAGCTGTAATCTTATTGCAGCAATGATCTATATAAAGTTTTCTCACTTTCATTATGGAAAATAGACAGGTGCAACCTGATCTAGCTGAAATAACCCTAGATTTGAGCCCACTTGTATAGAGCTTTAGTTAGAAATTGATGTATAAATCACTCTTCTCTGTGACCATATGCCAAGTAAACTGAGGGCTGACTCAGTCTGTTGAGTATTTAAAAACCAAGCCAAAAGGTCTAGACCTTTGGGTCTAGAACCTTCCTTTTATTCATGTGTGCGTGGTTGCACGAATAAAAGGCTTGAATCATCCAGGTGCTACTGTAGTAGAAGTAATTAATACTTAGAGGGTAAGTATGGTTTTTCCTCCCATAAATTGATTTAATTTTCATATCCTGATTGCCGGGAGCGGCTCTCTTCAGCAACCTTGCAGAATTTGCTGTGGTTTTGATTTATTGTACAGCATCCTTCTACACTTTTAATCCTTACAGCTTTCACACATATGGAATTAGTTACAGATTTAATGCCTCATTGATATCAATGCAAATATTTAATTTCTGACATCTTTAAAAGAAAGGAGATCAGAGTTTCAGGTATTTTCCCACTGCTAATTCTCATTTAGATATATTTTCTACTGCAAAGGTAAATCTTTTGAGCTTAAAATATGACTGATATCTGAAATGTAACTGATGATAAATATGTGTATTTTAAACATACTGAACGTTTCTATAAGTCAGGGATAAAAGTTTTACATTCATTTGCAAGACCCTAAAATGTGCCAAATAGCCCGTGCATTGAATGATGTGTTACTGCTAACTTTTTTTTTTCTTATTTTGAGGACCCATAAATCCTGTCCTGCTGTAGCAAGGGCCTAATAGTTTATCTGCCAATGATGGTGATGTCTTCTAGGCTGTATCTGTAGGAGAGACACTTGTTATGATTTCATATATACATACAGATGTACAAGTATATGAAATACTTTTAAGGGAAAGAGACGACAGGTTCGGAAAGCCAGTCCCTTGGGAGTTTTCTATATCATGATTTCTGAGGGACTGAATAAGAGGAGATGGGTTTCCTTCTTAGGAAGGAGCCATGTGGAAAATTACGGTGTTTGTTCATCACGTTGAACAAGTCAAAGAATTAGATTTTTGCTCCTTATCTGTATGTCTTTTGGGGATTTTTGTAAAGAACTTAGCTGGTAGTTCTTGTCAATTTTTGCCTTGAAAAATATTTAAGGAGACCGAGTTGTGTGTTTGATGCATAGCTATATGAAAGAAAATTCATGAGAAAAGTATTTCAAACATTTTTTGAAGATTTTTGGCTTAGTTTGTTTTTTAGTATAATAGTATTTGTAATAGCATGTGACTTCATAAACAAAACTAATTTTATTTTATGGGGTTTTGTTTTGGTTTGGTTTTTTCAATCGCTCTCTTCTGGAATGAAAATCAGTTTTTGACCAAATGTTTACTGTCCAGAGAATATGGTCATGGCTCCTCCGCATTTAGATTAGAGTAGTATAGACAGGGCAGCATTTTCTGATAAACGGTGTGAGTATTCAAAGTAGCTTCTATAGAGCCAGCTGCTAAAATGTAGCCAACCCCTTGAGGGCTTGCACTGTTTTCTTGGAGGAACACTCACAGATTTTGGTTAATATATTATTGACAAGTTTGAAATAAGTAGTTATGGATTCTGATGGCATGTAATAGAAAGCAGATAATTATTAATGTAAACACTTGGTGTTAGTAGAATAATAACTGCTGTGGAAATTAGGGCTGACAGCTACTTGTTTATCAGTGAAGTTCAGGGAAATTTTATTTAGGTGGGCACCAAGGTCGATGTGGACAAAAGAGTCCCACTAAGCCTCAATCCTTGTCAAATATAGTCTAGCACTGAAGTTGTATAATACATGCAAACGTTTTTCTGCCTGTATTAATTTAAGTATTTCAGAAAACACCATCACTTCTGCATTGATTTTGCTCTAAAATTTGCTTTAATCAAGAAGACTGTCTCCCAGTTTCACTATTAAAACATTAAAACAGGGCTGTCCACAATATTGTTTGCCAGGCTTTCACCCTTGGCTTGTGTCTCTGAATTTAGAGGAGGAAAGCAATCCTCACTGTCCTAACAGTTCTGATTCAGTTCCTGGGCCAGGTTTGTAAAAGATAACTAAATATATGGTGGGGTTTTGAAGGATATCAAAATAAATAATTCCTCTTAGTGTACAAGGCCATTTATTCACATAAATGTGCAGTGATCCTAGATTTCATGGAGACTTTGATGAAATACCCTCAGAGGTGCTAGTAGTTATTGTTCAAACTCAGTACGGAGCATAGATGGTTCAATCACAGAAATTGAAAAAGACTAATTTGATGCCTATCTTTGAAATGTGAAAAGGGAGAAAATTCATGGGAATTTTAGAGTGTTCGGCTTAATGGCCAGTTCTTGAAATACATCAAAGCTAATAACCAAACAGAATATTGTGTCAAAATCAGATTGCATTTAAGATTGCCAGATCCTTTCTGCAGGTGTCATGCCTTGTACATAAGAAAGAAAAAGGTGTAATTTGTCTTGTAATCGGTGAATTTTGGTCTCTTGTGATGCTCTCTGAAAAAAGCCAGAGAACCAAAGTCCTGACAGGTATAGAATCAAAGCAAAATTGGCTAAATAACTATTTTCTATATGGCAATTATTGGTGCTTAATTGTCACGGTACTAATGGGGTTTTCATCACGTTCTGTCTTATTTTCTGGATCTATATCTTTTTTTTTTTATTTTTTTTCATTAAAAATTGAGTAAGAGTATTGAATTATGAATTTGGTAGATTAGTTGATACTTGGGGAAAAAGCACTCCAGTTATCCAAGGGGTACTTTGAAGATCCTGGTAAGTTTCCAAGTGATCTTAATAAAAATGAGACAATTATGGGAAGGCAGTGGTAGAAATGTAACGTGTCCTGCTCTGTGAAATATGGTGAGGACTGAAATGGCCTATAGAAATCTCTGTACTTCTGTGTCCCTGGGTACTCGTATCCAGTCTGACTGACAAACTGTGAGGTGAGATCTCTGGAGGCATCTGGAAATGGCTGAAATGTCCTGTTTGCTACAAAGTCCTGATGTAGACAGGAGCAGTGAGCAGGCCATATTTTCCTAGAGTAGTTCTGTGCTTCCTTGTGGAGAAGGGCACATGCTTCTACACAAAGGGAGAAAAAACTCTGCCCATATGCTGAAAAACGCTGTATGTTTTGTACAATGCAGTTTTGCACTGAGCTCTAGTGTTTTTTGGTTTTGGTTTGAAATGTAGGATGTTCTCCCTTGTTAGTTCCCAGATAGCCCACAGGCAGTAAAATTAGAAGTGTCCAACAAGCAGGAAAGCATACTGTAATTAAAAGCTGTTCCCTCTCCCTTTCCTCTGCAGATCTCAGTAAGAAAAATGTTAAGAATAAAATCTTAAGCAAAACTGATCTTTTATGAGTTTTTCCATCTCTAAATGTAGAACAATCTTAATTTGCCATTGACAGTCATAGCAGAAGCAACTGGTCTTAACTGAAGAAAATCTCTCCTGATATTTTCTTCTAGAAGTCAGACAAAACCAAATGCTGAATCTGCCCACCTCTGGGACTTCATAGGTTTAGAGCTGTATCAGGCTGTGAACTTTGCATCTGGTCCATATCAATATAAGAAACCAAGCAAGAAGAAAGAAAAACCAAAGCAGTTTTAGAAGTAGTGTATACATTAAACCTCATTTCATTCATACTCTTTGAAGGTTATGCATTCCTCCCTACTCCAAGGGCCTAAGATTGTGCAGCTTGCTCGCTGAGAAGTTGCTGCGAGCACTCTTAAGCTGCAGGCTTTTGGGGCAGGTGGTTTTGCCATGACAGGTAATGTCTATGGATCATATCCTTCGAGGGGCTGTCCTGATGGAATGCTTTTGAGGACCTCTTGATTTGATGGGTTTGCATTCTCTTGACATCTGCCTGCAGCTGTGGAGGTGTCTGTGGGTCCCGTAGCCTGGGTCCCTGTCAGTAAAGTGGCATCAGAGTCTGGTCAGTGTTTGCTAAACCCACGTTTGATTAGGGTGAGCTGGATTTCCATAGGCTGAACATGATCCTACTTTACTCTGCCTGTGCTTAGTGCACACCAAACACAGCAGAACCCAGCTAGGGGGAAATGTAGGCTGTGAGAAGGATAGGAGGGGGGAGACAGGCTATAATAAATGCCTTACTACCATTTCTACAAGTCCTTGCGTGCAGATGCAGTAAAATTGAAGAGCTCATCCATAAATGAGCAACTAGAAGCAAAACCAACATAAACATTCCTGCACAACTAATCAATAAACTCATACGTCTTCATTAGCAAGGTAGCATTTTGTGTTATTGATATTAAAGATCTACTTTCTGTGTTGGGTCTCACTGCAATTGTTATTGATGACTAAAACCCCCGTGGGCTGAAATTGTTGTCTTTTAAAAACTATAATCTTGATTGGACGGCTTTATTTTCCTTGCACTGCATCTCACCACATTTCCTATTAAGCCAATAGTATTGAGAATGTATCATTTCACAAGTCTCAGTTATGACTCACACTGGACACTGCGTGGATGAGACAGTAGCAGAATGTTGAAACTATATTGGGGTATGTGTTTCGCTTAGGGCTATTTTAAGAATGGATTTTGATTTGTGTCATTCCTACTTTAAATATGACTTGTTCAATAACACGTTCAGTAGTAATTAGATAATTTAATGTCTACTGACAGGTCTTTTGTGACTGAGACCCAATTTTAGCTCTGCATACCAAGGAGCTTGCCAAGGAAAAGTAACCCTTTTACTTAGTAAGGAAGGATAATGGGTAACTTCTGGAATTAAGTGAAAAATTGAATCCAGCTTCCTGTGTGCACTTTAGGTCCCACACTGGGATTACAGAACTAGCTCTGAGCTGCTTAGCTGCTGACAATAAAGATTTTATGTGTGTCATGTTGAATTTTCAAAAAAAGTTCTCGAATCAAAAAGGTCAGTTTTACATCGAGTCCAGCTGTTTGTTTAGGAATTTAAGTGCTTTGCACTGGCTTGTCTTCTCTGTAACACTCAAGTTTAAGTAGGCATTTTGGAGAAAAAATTGATAATATTCCAGTTTAAGGAAAGGGGGGAAGGAAAATAAGGTCATATGCAAACAGAATTTCAAAGTGTTAGCCTACTTTCCATCATTAAGAATTTATCCACCGAAGAGCTCTTATTGCCCAAGTGCTTGCTTGCCAATGAGTTCACTACAAGAGGAATTTTATAAACATAGGAATAATTTCATTTTGTTGTATTACTATGTATTAATACCTATCCATATATCTATATATATTTGAGCAATGCAGAGTCAGTATCGTCAGCAATGAAGGTGCTTCTGCCCTTGGAATGAAATAGCAAATAAAAGTAAATACGCTTTTTCATGTATTCAACATTTTTAAATATTTATAGGCTGTCTTCTGTGGCACATAACCTATTGCGTTATAGGTCATCTTTTCTGTGGAGTGTTTCATTCTGAGAACTGCCTGACTGTGCCATGTAATCACTGGGAGCAGACACGTGAGGCCCCTGCAAAAAAGAAATGTCATCATTTCTAATCTGTGCATATAAATGGATCATGCAAGACTTAAGACCTGTGTGAACATCCACTTTGAAAAGTTTTAAAAATCTGTATTAAAAGCTTCTTCATTTTAACACTGCATTCTCCCACTGAGACTTTTTGCAATGGTTCATTAATCAAGAAAAGCTTCATTAATCAAGTTATAGTCTGAGTTTTTGAAAATATATTTAAATTACTCAGTCCTGACAGATGTATTTTCTAATGTATTTATCTAGAACCATGTGAAACTCTCAGTTAAGAAATCAGCTGATCTTCATTCAGCTTTCTAACAGGATGTCTTTAACTTTGATTTTTAGGTTCCTTTTGGTGTGAGACAGATTTAAAATCTTTCTATTTGTAAATGATTTATTATTTTTTATATAAAACTCCCGTGTGTACTGATTGGAGAATATTTTCTTTGAAACTCTGCTGTCTGAATTCCACAGGAAAATAACCAGGAAGCCCTGTGATGTGATATTGTAACCAGATTCTCACTTAACTACTCATTTGTCTTTTAACTTGTTCGTGGGAACAGTAATTTACTAACCTAATTCAATACATTTGCTGCCTTTAGAGATCAATGCTGCTCCAAGCAAAGTCAATAACAAAACTTTATTGATTTTCCTGGGACCAGACCAGCCCTTTTACACATGAGTGAGACCTCATAGCACCATAATTTTTCTGTACAATTGCTGAAATATTAACCCATGGTTTTGTCCTAGCACAGATCCCGATGCACTGAGTAAAAGGAAGTTCAGAAGGCAGCTGATTTCTCTAAAGAGCTATGGCAGGGCAAAAATACAGCCAGGATTTCCAATCCACTGAACCACAGAAAGTAGGAGGGCTCCACTCTGAACATGTGGCATGAAGAGGTAGAGTACCAATATGTTATTAGTATACTTGATAATTATTCCTTTCCGCTTCTTAAATGATTAATTTTTCTTTCCCAGGCATAGATAAGGGCTCAAGTTTTCAGAAGAAATAAAATATATTATAAATCAAATGTTTTTGGGAGTCAGTGCAATTTAATATGAGAACCATCACCCTTTTTGCCAAGAAGTAGGAATTATTGTTCTGTGTTGTTGAATGCACTGGACATCCAGAGTCTTGTAGGACTCAAAATGATAAAGAAATGAGGGTTTGTTTAAGGTGTCAGTGCCGTGACCTTCTGGTATTCAGCTCTAGATCAGTGGTAGGATTTGATAATAGCAACGACTGTTCTAAACCCCATCAGTTACGTCTCTAAAAGCATTTGGGACCCTTTAGTCTTTAGACAGAAGGTCATGGGCAGAGATGCGCAGGAGTCAATAAGGAAACTGCTGGAGGATGCTAGGAGAAGTTCAAACAGATGAAGGTACATAGTAAATAGCTTAAGTTAACAGGAGAGACCTGTTATCCCAACATACAGCACCAAAGAGGAAAAGGACTAATAGTAAAACATATTTTCAGATGTTCTCTCCCCACTGAGATTGCTGTGAGGGGAAAACCTGAATGTGTTAATTAAAACTTTAAACAAAGAGTATGCAAAATATAGAGAAATGCAAGTCTGGGAACTGAGTCAGTGGGAATGCAGACAGTATGAGATTTGTCTACAGCCTGGTAGCTTTTCTCCGAACTGCCTCATCTTTGTTTTGGTGCCTGGGAAATGATTCCTAAGAAATTTTGAGGCTTCAGATCAGGGTCTTACGGAATGAACAGCAAAACACAACCTCTGCATCTACAAACAAGCCTAGGTTTGGTAAGCTATAATCACTGTAGCCCCCAAAGGTCTCCTATGTTGTTTCAGTTTAATTAGGCTATTAAAAGAAAACAAACCTGTTGTTGACGTTTTTGAATACGCAGTGTTCTGTGTTTTTTGTGTGAAGCAAGTTCATATCTTCGCCCTGTCTTCATCTATTTTTTGTGCGTGCAGGTAAACTGCTTGAAATTACCCTTTGTTTTATAGAAATTAGTTGAGCCCAGTAAAATATTTCTCCTAAATACCATTCTAAATACAAAGGCCTTGCTGAAGTACAGCTGCATATTTTGAGAACTAATTTATCAAGAGCAGAACCAGTAATTTTTTTACTGGAGAATCCTACAGCTTTATCACATTGTTCTATGTTAAAGTAATGATGCATCAAGCTCCCCATTAGTTAGTGAGGAAGAAACCCTCAGGGCAATTGAAATGAAACAACTTAATGTACAGAGTACCTGGCAAAAAATTACAAGGCTAGACAAGAAGAATGTGGCTATGCTGGAGGTCTGTAACCGCAGTCTCCAGGAGCCCGGAGCCCTGGCCATACCGCAGCAGTTCTTATGGACACTTCTTCCTTGTCGGGAAAAAAAGATTTGTAAATTTATATTTGAAAATGTCTGCACAAGGCAGCTTTGTCAATGTATTTCAGCATGGGATCTTGAAAAAAATTATGAAACTCTCAATTAACCTTTGATGTGCAAACCCCTTGTTTCATAATAATTAAATAAAGAGGTTGTTTAATCAGCAGGTTGGTTGGGAATAAATAAATAAATGTCAGGAGGTATTCTGGAAAGATTTCTGTACATTGAAACTGGCAGATTTTACAAAACTAGTTATGTACCTGAATATCAAAGTTTGTTCAACAAACATTTTTGTAAAGACTTTTTATAGGTCTTTCTGTTGGTTTATATTTGCTCGCCTAAGAAGTGGAGGTAATCTCAAAGACAGATTTTGGCCATAAGGATTAAACTTATTTTTTTGTTGTTGAAAATAAATAGATTGCTTTATGTGTGAATCAGAGAACAAGTTACAATGAAATTATATAATATCTGTTTCTCAGGTTTTATTCCTAAATCATAATTAGAAAATGTGTCTGCTAATTATAGATTATAATAAATGGAATATTGCTGGAATTTACTTGTGAAATTTCAAATATGTCAGATTCTTGAAGAGCGAATTTGTGCTTCTAATTGATTATATGAGTTATTTTACTTGTGTCAGTGGGCAAGAGAGAGAAATGGGACATTTTATGAAGAAACATAACACAAGAATACAGGTATTTTCTACACTGAAATCATAGAACAACACGTAGAAATAAATTAAAAGCATGAAAGAAAATGTAAGTTTGAGTATCCTGATGCCTTACATCCTATACAGGTCAAAACCGGGCTCAAGTTTTTTCTGTGGGGTTCCTAAATATTATGACACTTTGCACGAGCTGGCGTTACTGGTAATTTATCTTTTCATTTACATACAGATACTTAGCAGGGTGTGTTTGTCTCCCACATACCCTGCTGGGTATCTGTGTGTTATCCTTCATGGCAATTAAAATTATATTTGTAGAGCTGGTATTTCTAGAATTATATATGTTTCTTTAATATAGATGTGTGTGTGTGTATATAATATAGAACAACTCCATATGTAGAACTAGCAGATGTGCAAAAAACCTGCAGGTTCAATTATTTTTGCTTGCCTTATTGCTTTAACTTCTGAAGACAGAGAAGCTGACTGACTATTGCAAATTACTCAGGAGTGGTAGATTGAAGTGGCAATTACTCTTACACCCTTGACCGGAATTCTCTCCCCTGCTCTTTTGCAGCAGCTACTGTGTTTCTTTCATTGTTAATTCACAGCAGGAAAATTCGCACTGAGAGATGTTCTACTGCAGTTTTGGAAGTGCAACATTTCTGTGCTGATACATCAGTTATTTTAATGTTCCTGATTTAATTAAATTATTATTATCAGTATTGCCTTCTTTCACTTTTGGCTGACGCAACATTAGTGCCTCTATTAATGTACACATTAATATGCATGCCTGAAATGTGCTGTCAGATGTTGCCTAAAGTTATTTACTTCTTAAATCCTACGGATTGAATTTCAGGCAATTGTTCTCTCTTAGCAGCAAGTTACAAACTTTTGTCAATAGTAGTAGAACCAGCCTGGGATGATATACTCCTACATGGGTTCTGGGGTTTAAATTAAAAATACTACTAAAATCAGAAGGAGCAACAATGTTTAGGTGACAGTATGTTTCAATTCTGCAGTTCTCTCAATGAGACCCTTAATGCCAGTAATGAATTATATGGAGAAAAGTAGGGATCAGAAAGTCTCTAAATTCAGGTGTTTGTATGATTGCTGTTATTTCACCAGGATCTGTGGTTTAAATACCAGAACAGTAGCAGATGCCTTAGCATCTTTAAATTTTACGGCTTTGTTTATAATTTCAGTCTGTTAAAGTTTTAATGCTTTGAAGTGCATCGTACAAGTGCACGTGGCATAACTATTGCTAGAATCATTTAAAGGGGATTTGAGGAATTCTATTCTTAGTAATTTCCTACAGGCAGCTTTTCAAATTCACTTTATTGACTCCAAACTATTTCAATTTCTACTTGTATAATTTTACAAGAAATATGACAAATGTAACTATTTTCCTCATGTTTTATGTCCCTAACAAGGAGCAAAAGGTCAAGGACTTTGGGATGGAGGGGGAAGCCAATTACTCTTGCTACTGTGCTTTGGAATACTGCTTGCAACTTGCACTCATTTTCTACCAGCAGGATTACAGGACAGTTAATTTCCTTAGAAAGTTTATGAGGCTCAAAGGATTGGGGTTTGTATTTTTTTTCAATGTTTGCTATTCTTGCTTGAAAGAGACTGAGAAATATTCCCTCTGTATATATGCATGACATATATCATAAAAAACAAAAGCTTTTTAGAATATTTAGAACTTGAAAGTTAGATTATTTTTTTAAGGTCATTATGTTCTCTAAGGTGCAGATAGATGTCTGACTGATTTTCAAAAGCATTTATACGCCTACCTCATCAGTAGAGTTGATATGCCTAGCCTATGAGGTATTTGTTAAAATCCTAATTGACTATCTGCTTCTTAGGCCCATTAATTAAAAATCTGGTTCTAAATGTCATTAAGGGCTATGAAGAAAGGCATTCACTGGAAAATAAAGAAAAGGTCAGAAGGAAAACCAGGTCAGTGTCATTAGCAAACTCGATAAATTCTTCTCATGTTTGATTTTGCACAGCTGACTTGAAGGCTGAATGCTGATGGAATCAAGGACTGGCTTGGGTTGGAAGGGAACTTTAAAGATCCTCTAGTCCACTCCCCACCATGGGCAGAGACACCTTTCACTAGGCCAGGTTGCTCAAAGGCCTGTGATGTAAGAAAAAAGGTGAGTAAGAGCTTTCTTTCTCCATAAAATAACGGGTTGAATTTTCCCAGTGCAAGGAGCAAGGTCAGAGGGCAGGGACCTGCTTCTGGAAATATCAGGCCTGGCTTCTGTCTAAGTAAAGCTTGTCAGCTCGCATTGTGACACCAGGCAGGCTGTGTGTGAAGACTGTGAAGGCAGACTGTGCCGTGTGTGAAGGTCACTTTAGCTGTTTCAGTTTGTGACCAGGGATGTGGGGCCAGGTAATCAATGTTTGTGCCCAAACAGCCACATTGTTAAATACCCTAACTGCAGGAAGTCCTCAGACACACCCCATGGTGCTCCACAGTGCTGAGGGGGACACAGGGACAAGGACTGCCCAGGACACAGCTGCTCCACGGGTCCCACTGCTCTGCAGAGGCCAGGCCTCAGTGGGGCTCTCATCCCGCATGGAGGAGTCAGGATCCACTGCTCCTCACCTGATGTCCCATTCAGATGGAAGTCACGCTTCAGTGACCAGTGAAATGCATCCATGGGCTTCTGTAACACGCTTTAAACATGCCCTGATGGCCTTGGAGCCTGAGACTAACTCAGAGAGTTTTAAAGATCACTTAGGATAAAATGTAGTAAAGGATTTTAGCCAGTAGTGAGCACGCCTTTTACAGAAAATCGAACCTTCAGCTGGGGTCTGCTCCATGGGTCACGGTGGAGGAGAAGAGAAAGATTTGAGACCCTTCAATCTTTCTTCCCCAAATGGCTAAAGACTGCAGAGATCTGTCAGAGGTCTGCAGCCCTGTAACCTGTACAGCCTGAAAAGGGATATGCCTGATATGCCAGGTGGCCTTTAAAACACACAGTTCCATCAGACTGGAACAGAGCTGCTTAATGCACTGCTAATTCTTCTCTTCCATTGCTGAGTTCTCTCCTTCTATCACATGTCATCCAAAGTCTGTGGCTTATCTGAAAACTGATACACTTAAATGTCAAAACCATCTGAGGATTTACACAGTCTCTCTGCCCTTTCGTTGTTTCTTTCTTATTTTTTTTTCCCTCTCACTTGGATCTCTCCGGGCCTAACTAAAGTATTACTCATAGTCCTAGGAATAGAAATTGGCGGTCCAGACTTTAATACGCCTGTTGCTTTACATGCTCCCAATTTTGATGTGATTGATATGAATCTCTTCTAAATCTTGTGTTCTGTACTCACCTAACCTTTTTCTAACTTTAACAGAACGAAAAATAATTTAAAGCGTTCGAAAACAAGCATTTAGAGAAATCACTAGGTGAATGTGGCTATTTAAGTACCACACCAACCAATTCAGGCAAATAAGAGTAGTTTCTTTCTGAAATAGCCTAGTACTTTGGGTAGGAATTTTGTCTGCAGGGGAGACCATTACATGAAATGCATGCTGTGGTAGAATTAAGCAAACTTTAAGCCATGATTCACTGTCAGAACAGAAAATCGCATCATAGAAGATCTAGAATTTATACATAAAGGAAGAGCTAAGCTCTCTCTGATTAAAGATTGAGCAGGTATCCCTCTGTGATGTGACTAAGCTCAGTCCCCAGTGAACTTAATTCCTATCATCCAAAACCTTTGCTGATTTACTCTGGTGTAAATGAGCAGAAATTCCAGAGGAAGTCTGGTTGCATTTCAGTGTAATAGAGAGCACAAACCTCTGCAATGGCAACATAATAAGGCAGGGTTTTGACTGCCACTTGACTTCAAATGCTGTTTTACTTGACCTTCAAATAGCACAGCCCCTGCCTAGCAGTGTTTGCATTGCTGCTCCCGAGGTGCATTATTTTAGTTTCTTATTTGATTGCAGAGACTAGGAGATAAATGAACCAATAAATGGTAACTGATTACTTGAGTGGAGTTTAACTAGCAGAGTCTAAGTCATGAAGTGGAGTGATAGGAATGTTTTGGTCGGGTGTTTTTTTTGGTTTTATTGCCAGCATGACAGATCAAAGTTTTCCTGTGAATGGGGGTGAGGAGAGAGATGGATGGATTTTGGTTCTTTGTTTGGCCTTCTTTTAATTGAACCGCTTAGGAGGATGCATTGTTTATTAGGCACAGACCACCATCAAACAAATAAAGACAAATTTCCTGGCAGTTGTCTCTGAACATTTTAGGTTTCTGGTTTTGAGTTTTTTGGGGTTTTCTTTAATATCTCTAAGAATATAAGAACATAATTCTGGTTTTGGTTTCTGTAGCCAAAGATTTGGAGTAGAGTTGCAGTGGGTTTTGTGTACATAGGATAAATTCCAGCTTTTCTTTGCAAAGCATGCTTAATGAGACCCTGAGTAGCAGCGCTGTGAGAAGAGATTGATGCTATTCCCCTTTTAGCCACAGCTACAGTCTCCAGACTACCCCACAGCAGCAATTGTTTACTTCAGACCCACTCAAGAAAGCCTTGCTTTGCCTTCGCTTTCCCTCTCTGTCCATCAGCAGAGGAGTTTCCTCTATTAACACTGCATATGGTTTGTCCTCAGCTGAGGATATCAAGAAATTTGTGGCTTTCTGGTATGGAAATATATATTTCTATGTATGCGTGCATAGGCATATAAACATGCACACCCATAAATATTGTATTTTCAAAAGGTCTCACAAATACAGAGTTAAATGATGACCATCGTGTTATGTTGGGCCTTTCCTTGCTCTGTGGTTTGCACAGCCCGTGGCACAGAGGTGTTCCCAGTAAGAACCTGGGGCTGTGGAAGGTCTGTTTGCCCTCTGACTGGAATATGGTACCAACTACTTTGGTTCTCTTTCCCAGCTGAAGCAGCCTGTGAGAGAACATGCTGAAGTGCCTGGCAAATTAACTTATAAAATATGAAGGAGTTCAGTGTATTACTGTCTTTCACAGCCTGCACTTGGCATTACGCTTTGGGTGTTTCATTCCGGTGACAGAGACAGTAAAAAGAGCAGACAATGGAGTACAACAGTCTCTAAATCTGTTGTGTGACATAATGAAAATGGGAAATGTTACTGTATAAACCTGAGTTATTCTCAGTACAGTCTTTGGATTGAGATTCCTCGATAGGATGACCCAGTGTTCTCCTTTTTCTTAATTTGAACTTGCCACTGACTTGCAGTGTAAGAATTCCCTGGGTGACATCAGTAAGTGATGGATTCTCAGGACCCCTGGCACATGTTTCTGCGGGATTTGGTTTAATGATGAATGTCTTTGTTCTTCATTAAAATCCAGCCTTGTTTCATGAAAAGCAAAAGAGAAAGGCTACCTCCGGAAATGTTGTTAGTCTCTGCTATCATATTGAGACACAATGCATCTTGCCAGGGTGATATGTCCAGGCAAGGAATCAAATGTTTATTATTTTCTAACCCCTCTCCTTGCAGATAAGAAGCTAACTAGTTTTTCAATCAAGTGAGAGTGGAGAATTAAGAAATGAGTGGGGTGACACTGGCTTGATCTAATGTCCACTGGAGACCCTCCTTATTTGCATGTTTGGTTTTAGGTTTTCTGCCACTCTGTTCTCGCAGCTCTTTGCTAGTGCAGAAACAGCAGTACAGTTCGAATATTTTCTCATTTGAGTGTGTAAGCAGCACATGTACTACCTCCTATAATTCTAAAGCTATTGCTTGCATTTGTGTCTGTTTGAAAATGAATATGTGAAGCTTAGGAATCAGATAAGCCCCCAAATGGTTTCTCTTTATGTTCCTCCTATTAAATAGCTTTTCTCCATTTCTTAAATTAAGTGTTTCATATTTGGACAGTAGATCGAGCTGGCCTTGCTGCTATAATTGTCATCTTAAAAGAACAGATTTTTTATGAGAGCTCATATTGCTAATAGCAAACTGAATATGCATGGGGAGCTGCATAGTGTGTTTCATCAGCATTTTCACTTGCCTTTCCTAGAAGTATTATGCCAACTTTTTCTTGTCTTTTCTGGTTTTGCCTTGTAAATATCTTTACAGCTCCAATGCTGTTAAATTATAAGACTAGTAGGTTAGTTGGAGGGAAAGTAGAACCAGTTGAGTAGAAAAGATGGGCATGAAAATGAAGAAAACTAATTTGACTGGACACAGCGGGTGACAAAACCTCAACAGGTGACGGATGTGTTACCCCAGGGAACAGCTTTATGTTACAAGCTGTGCCATATAATGCACATCTTTCTGCTTTGACAATCCCTGCCTTCAGCCTGATGCTTAATAAAGCACCTAGATCTATATTCTACTCCCTGATGTGTCTTGCTGCTTAATTATACAGTATCCGTTTGATATTTGCTCATATTTTTCTACAGGAACAGTTTTTAAAATAATTACTCAACATGAGCATGGAATTATTTTAGGATAGTTTACACTGACAATTTCCTGAGTGACATCTCTGCAGAGGTAGAGTCACAGTGAATTGTCAATTCATTTAAAAAGTTCAGTGAATGGATGGAAGAGCGCCTTCCAAGCACAAATTTGAAAAAGAAGAAAGACATTTCAGGGAGGAAAAAAAGAGTTATAGAGTCAGGATCCTTTTTTGACCCATAATTGTTAGGTATGACAAATGCTGCAAAACGAAGCCCAGATATCTGAGAAACAGGACATCTGATATTTGTATTCCCTTTTTCTCAGTGCTGTGGTAGCAGTCACAAGGTCCAGAGAAGGCTGAGACCGTTGTGTGTTCTGTGGCAGAAAAGGATGTTCTCTGCAGATGGAAGAACCACAAGGCCCAGTGCTTCCATTTTTGGGGCAGAGGTGCGGAGGACTGGGCTCCTTCCTCAGACCTAGAGCTCATTTTGCCTGCTGCAGCTGTATTGTTTTCATTTTCTTCAATCACTATTTGCCAGAGTTGAAGCCAAATTTTAAAGACTGCTGCTAGATTATAATGCCTCTGCTTTTCTTTCAGGTTTCTGGGTTTTTGTTGGTGGTGGTTTTTTTTGAAGTCAGGCGAGAGTACAAGGAGAGTGATGGTGTCAACACCAAGGTCTGTGCAAGTGAGGCAAACTGCAGTGCTTTTTTCTCCTGAAAAAGCCATTGGACACATGGAAATAATAGCAAAACACCAATTAGAACAAAGATTCCTCTTGCCTCTAAAAACACCCCTAACTAATATGGATGTTTCAACTTTAATTTCTGTCCTCATTAAAATGACAAACACCAAAAGTGTATTTCCTCCAGTTTTTGAGAGTTTTTGTTTTTGAAATAGACAAGTAGGATTTCCCAAGAAATATATTTCATGGGCTTTTGTAAATGTTAATTTTTAAGCGTGTTTTGCCTTACTGCAGCATTCAGTAATGAAAATATTGATCTTATTAACTGTGCTAATTAGAGCTGAACAAAATACCTCCAGCAACAGCTAGTGAATATGCAATGAAATAACAATTCTGAAATTGCTTTGCCGGTGTTTACAGGAGATGAATATTGTCAGGGATAAGTCTTCTATCTGGAACATTGTGAGATGAGAGCATGGTAAATATTTGCAAACTCTAAATTTTAAATTCATATTTTAGTATCAAAAATTTCCCCTTTAAAATCAAATAATATATATATATATATCATTTTTCAACTAATCTGCTTAATAGGAGAAAAAGAATTAAGCAGGTTTTGTTATGCAATTTCAAATGAGAGTAATCCCCTGTTGCCACAGCCTGTGAGCGGTGTATTTACAAACTGTCTGGAGAAGAAGGGAAGCCTCGGATAGTTTGGAAATGCAAAGTGTTGATATTTGCGAAGAAATTACTTGCTCACTTCTGACAATGACTCTTTGTGCAACAGCTGATATTAGATGTTCAGTGTGCACGGGTTTAGAAGAAAGAGACTTTAATGCATATTTAAAAAGTGGGTTTAGTACACCGGAAAAGGTGAGTCTATAAAACACTTCGCGAGAGGACTGAAGAAGATTCCTTCTGTTAATAGTTAATAGTGTCAGATTCTACTGAACTTTGAAGTAATGTCGTGTTTGCTTTTGAGTACCAGTCTCCCAGCACATTTGTCTTGTAACAGATGACAGAAATGCCAATGCAGGGAGATTCTGGGCTTGTTGCTTTTCGACATGGCCAGCAATGTAAAAGCTGAGGTTTCATTCTGAGGTGTTAAATATTGTTCTACACTCTTCTTTCACACTACAACTCTTATTCTGGCACATGCTCCTGCAGAAGAGCAAACAGTAGCCTCTGTTGTAATGAGTCTTTTCATTACTAAAGTGCTGCAGCCATTTTAAACAGCATACACAGTACTCATATTAATAATTCATTAGTGTATCAATTACTTATTTTTAGTTCTAATTATTTAGTTAATGTTTCAAAGAGTTTTTCAAATGTAAGTATGTCCTAGGGGCTTTCATTGATACTATGAATCGCTGAAGTTTTTTTTTTGCCTACGTGGAAAAGAAAAGAATTGTTGAGTTTAGACACAGTCTTAACATATGGGGGCAGAATGAAAGATGTAGCAAATTTATGATGCTGTGGTGGCCAAAAGCAGGCAGAGCTAGCTCCAAAGTCTGGCATGTGCTCTTTAAAACAAGGCATTTTGCCATGTTTTTGTTGGAGAAGCACTGACTGTTGGGTAACAAGAACGAAACTTCTTAATTAATAACATCAACTCTTGCAAGTTTTTTTTCAGAATCAGGAATTAGCTAATCTCTTTCTTTTTTTTTTTTTTTTTTAAGTGTTTACTTCCTTGGCCCACGTTATACTGTGGATTTATGTTCCAGTATCTCGGTTCTTCATGTACTTTCCAACCCTGCTTCTGCAACTCAGAAGTGGAATTCATTCATTAAGGTTTCATTTTCGGGCATCAATCCCACAAAGTCTCTGGCATATGGGGATGTTGATAGGGTGACTCACATGCATAATATTAAGCTTGTGTTTAACTAATAGTAGGATCAGAGTTTTAGTCACTAGAAGAAATGTATATTTGATTTCCTCCTGGACTTAGCACAACATATAGGGAAAGATATATTCCCAGTTGGAGACATGGAGAGAGGGTGGTGATCAGGGAACAGGGACAAGTTCCTGCCCGTCATGTGTTTGTTTGAACTGACAATTTTTCTTGAAAAATGAGATGCTTGAACTTCAGGAAGTTTTTTTCCGTAGTATTAATGGTTAGTCTGAAAAACAAAGCTCAAAAAAATCACAATAAGGTGGAATGGTTGACTAAGATCAAAAGCTTGTGTTCCTCAGGTAGTTGTCTCTCCCTTATGAGATTCCTCTGAATGTTTAGTGCTAATGCAAACAACAAAAGCCACTATGAGACTCAGCTGTAACGAGCTTCTGCTTTTGGCGTTGGAGATAAAAACAGTCCAAATAACTCTCAATGCTGACCTCTGGATGCTCCAAATTCTGTATACTTGGATTTTTATGTTCGTGCATGCTGTTTTCAGTATTATAATGCTCATAAGAGTGTATGTTTGTTATGTGTGTAAAGCCCTGACCTATGTCTGAATATATATCTTAGTACCATGCCATGCTTATATCAGTATTTAGCTGCTCCATGGCTGTCCTGAATTTCTTCCCTGTTCTCATGCAATGGTCAGGTGTGGCCTTGTGTAAAACAGAGTAAATTGCTGCAGTGTTCTTCCGCCATTCCCTAGAAGAATTTCTTGTCTGCTTTATATCCTGTGTCCCCTGTGGTTGTCTTATCTGGGTGCTGAGTCTGGATATTAACCAGCACAATTCAGAAACTTCCCAGACTCTGTATTGGCCCCCTCTGATTTTGTTTTGCTGTAAACTCAGAAGAGTTTTCTTCTAACTTCTTTGCGTTTGATATTCTTTGCATGTGATACTTCCCAAAGACTACATTGACCTTTCTTTAGAGAACAAGCACATCATTTGTCCATGAGGGTTTGGGGCTTGAAAGAGCAAGCAGAGGTGGGAAGCAGAAAAAGCAGCACTTTCCAACTTTCCCTTGGAGAGAGCTTCAGGGAATATCTGATAACTGCATCAGCTGGGAACTCCTGGCTCACTGCTGATGTGAGGTTTAATTTCCAGAGGCTTTTGCTTCTGTCAGCTCTAACAGAGAGCTTCTGCTGGCTGTCTCCTGGTTAGGAACTGCTGCAGCTCTTGCCTCCAGCTGACAGCTGTGCAGGGGAAGTCACGCACTGCTCCACAAGCTGTGGAAGAGCCCAGCTCCAGCCTGTAGCCAGCACAGAAGTCCTGCTTGCAGCAGCACTTGGAGGGGTGGCTGCAAAGTGGCCCAGAAATTCTGCTTAAAACTGTTCAGTGGTAGTGTCAGTGTGCCAAGGGCCATGCTCTAGCACGAGCTGAGGGGACTTGGCACGTCAGAGGAGTGAACTCAGATGGGACTCGCGTGAGGGGATGCTGCCGTACAGGTCCAGAGCTACACAGGATATCTGATGCCTCTCCCTTACTGAGTAACACAAGTTGCAATGAGATTCCTGTTTGATATAAGGAAAAAGATTTTTCGCCATGAAGGCAATCAAACGCTGGAACACGTAGCCAGAGGGTGGAGATAGTCAAGGCTTGGCTCAAGAAAGCCATGCATAAACTGGCCTGGGTAGCAGTGCTTTGAACAGTGGATTGGACTACAAAGGTCTTTCCTAACCTAAGTTATTCTGTTGTACACAATGGGCAAGTGGCACAGAGCCTGTGAATATTGGCTTTGGGATTGGCTCAAATGAAAGCCTAAAGAATGATGCCTATGTGGGACAACAAGGAGCTTCAATTACTGCTTTCATTAACTCAAAGTGGTGCTTTATCCTTTCTTCTCCCACAACATAAAGAGGCTTTTGAATTTCTCAGTTTAACACAGAAAATAAAGGTGACTCTCTAATCACTTTTCATGAAATGACCCTGTCAGGTTTGAAGTGATATTGATTTAAAGTTGTAGAGGGAGGGAGAACATTGCAATCCATCTGATGTGGTAGCCTCAGTAGACTCAGAGGGATATGATTATAATTATCACTGCCATTAAACACTAATTAGTACTGTTAATTAGTTAAACACTAGACTAAGCCTGTCTTGTTCTGCTGTTGTGTTGTTTATTTATTTATTTATTTAGGGGAACAAGGGAAGGTAAATTAATCAGGAAAATTTGATTTGGTCCCTCTCACAAGAAGTATGGCTCTTGATCCTGTTACTGCTTGTCTCTCTGTATTTTATGAAACCCTCAAAGTTATCTTGTAGAATAGCTGGAGAAGATCAGTAGTTCAGCTATGCACAGCTATCCTCCCGAGGAAGATCCTCACTCTGCTACTCTAGCTCTGCTGTGTAACATAATAGTGGCTCTGTGCCTGTGCAAGCCAGTGGAGAGCTTGCCTTTGACTTCAGTGGCAGCAGAAACAGGCCCCAAATATCACAAATATACTCTCCTGTCTCAGAAACAGGGGAAGTGACAGGTCTAGAGTATGATTAAATACTCTGATTGCTCTGCAGTGATTATTATGGGGATTTTTTCAGTGTGCCATGTCAAGAAGCACTCTCAGTGACACAGTCCTCCTGGCTCTTGAAGGGTGAGTTTATAGAAATATTTAATTTCCCCTTATGGAGATTTGTGCTTCGAAACAGTAATTGGCAAGAGAGTGTAGTGAGTGACTCATGGTGCCCTGCTCTGCCAGAATCAGGGAAAACTGAAGTGAGTAATGTTGGTCTGTAGCTGTGAGAAAGAAATAGGAGCTAATTCTCTTGCTTTCAGTACTACAGTTTGGAGTCCAGAGTTTTCAGAATCTCAGGCAAAATTCAGAGATTCTTGAACTGGTGTGGGAATCACTCCAAGTAATATCAGAATGGCATGAGGATGAAAACAAGGAAATCTTTTCCTGTGGAAACATGCATGCTAGACCAAAGACAGGGTTACCTGAGGGAGGAAGGCCTTTACTGACATGCATGAAGTCTGTGCTTGAAAGAGTTATTCAAAACAGGCAGGGGAAGGTCTATAATGCCTCTACAAAATAAAGTCCTGTAGCTTTGGCAGTGAGTGCCCTCACTAGGTGACCGTCCTTTTCTTGTAAAAAGAGAGTGTCTTTGCTGGGTAAAGGGTTTACTGCCTGCTGCCTCTCTGAACCAGAAATATCTCCTGTCTTTTGCAGGTATTCCACTGCCATGCAAACGCTACTGACCAGAAGCGGAAAAGGCAATGATCAAGTCTGTGATACAGCAGCAGCTGGGTGACTGTAGAAGAGGAAAAAATATGCGCTTATAAGGGGAAAATTGTATGTCTGTGTCTCAAGTGTCAAATATGATTTGGTATATAATTTCCAAAGTTTCTCTTTTAAAATCTATTTTGAAGGTCTTTTTCCATTTTTAATTACTTACATTTGTTACTGAACTTTATTTTTTTCTCATTTGTTCTCAAAGTAAACACTTTTTATCCACTCAAAGTTTTCTCTGTCTTTTTCCAGGTCACTTGATCCTGAAAAATGCACAGAATCCATCTTCATCCTGTTTTAAATTAAATTTTCCATTTGTTCATGTAAGTTTGCTTTTGGCTTTTTTTTTTCTTTAATTCGTTCATGTTTTACCGAGCTTCCAGACACGTAGGCACAACTTTTGATTATATCAACTTTTTATTTCGCTTAAAAAAATAGAAGTTATCTGTCTTTTTTTGCTACTTTGCCATCAGATCTAATAACAAGTATCTAGCAATATATAATAAAGGTTTTGTATAGCACTGAGTAATTAATTAACAGAACAGGTACATGATGAATCATTTAGCTGTACCTGGACAACTCTATTCAGAAATAAGCTCTGAGCATCTTGTTTTTTGGTGGGGTGGAGAAACCCCATGAGATCTACTGAAATTTTATGTATCTCTTTTCCAGAATGCAGGTGGGATCCGATCCAAGCACTGGAGAACTGAAATCTTGAGTACCAGGTTCCACTTCTGGTCCTGGACTCGACTGAAGCTTTTCTGAGGGACACCTCCCTTTTCTGAAGAAGAAATCTCTGAACACCATGCTCACTATTTTTACTGGAACAACAAAACATGCTTTCTTTGAGTTTTGCAATTGGCATAGAAGCACATGTGAGAGCAGTTTCACAACACAGCGAGTAGAAATTAAATATAAAATAGGCAGGTTTGCCCCTCTGAGAAAGCTTGACCTGCCTGTGACAGATCCTGTTCAGGGTGGGCTGTACATCACTGGTACCCTTTTCATGGGTGTGGTGTAAGAGGCCAAACACAGTGGAACGTGTGGGTACCTTTTGGGCTGGAATGCTGGAGGAGGATGTGATGAGATGGAGGTGGAGTGTTAGCTCTGTATTGAATGGTCCTGCTTTGATTGCTTTGTGTCACTGCCATTCTAAAATTCATAAACCCCCCCCATTTTGGGGGTGAATAGTGTTAATGTATTTTACAGTGTGATTGGTTTAACAGCATGTCCTGCAACACAATCTGGCTTGCAACAGCAGAAACTGAAACTGGAGAAGGGCATTTCATTTCCGGCAGACAAAAGTGGTGATTTCCAAGACTTCCTGAGTCCCTGCGCCTTGATTCTGTAACATTTTGTTGATTTGACCATGAGTTATGATTTGCAACAGCAAAATAGGTAAGTCGTGTTGTGGCAAAATCATTAAGGGATAATTTTGGTTCCCACTGAAGCCTTTGACAAACGCCCTCTTGATGCTAGTGGGAACATTAGCGAGGTGTAGACCTCTAATTTGAAGCATTTAAATTATGAGCAAAGGCCCATCTGAGTATTCTTTAAAGTAAAGTGCTTTCAACAGTGAGCACTCAGTTCCCATTCTGCCCCCACTGTCATCAGCTGCGGTGGTGGGAGGGGATTACCTGTCCCCAGGAGCCACGGCCAGGCTCCAGCACCTTTCCCTTGGCCTGGCAGAGCTCGGGGTTCTGCAGCCGAGGCAGCCAGGGGGTGTCTGTGCAGTCAGGTGAGGGCTCTGTGCTACCTCCTATGCACAGCTGGAAGTGAACACTCGGGAGGAAAGCAGTTGTGGATTTTCTTTTTCTGAGGAAAGAACAGGGACTTTTCCAAGAGAGGAGGCTTCTGCAAATGCTGGCTGTTGGAGTCAGAGATCTGGCTACCTGCTGGGGCTTGCAGGCGTACTCATTCCTTGTTTTTAATCCTGTCATAAGCAGTGAATCATTAAAGAGTTTAGAGGAGAGTTGCAACCTCCATAAATAAAAATAGCACTTCCACTCTCATTTTTTTATCAGTATATAAAATAGCCTCACCTCTTTTTGTCCTCTACTCCTTCTCCATATTTTTATTTCTTTCCTGTAATCCAGTTTCCTTATTCACTGTGTCATGCATCCTGCTCATAGAAAACTCATCAGGCTTACTAGATATGAAAATGATAATTTTAAGATTTCTGTAATTTCTTCTGCTGTAATGGATGGCCACGTGCAAAACAATGAGAAACTTGTTCATACTGTAATGAACAAGTAAATCATGAAGCTGGGAGTTTAAAGGCCTCCTTCATAAATTAGGAGATTACTTCCTAATATAAATTGGCTGGTCCAAAAAAACCCAAACCAAACCTCAAAAAAGCAATAAATTAAAATTGGCCTTTATTGGGGGAGACCTTGAAAGACCTTTTACTCATTTTTCAGTTATTTTTTCTGTGTTAAAAATCCTGTCAGTGCTTCTTGTTCTGATTTTTGGCATATTTGGTAATATGAGTCTAAGATATTTTGCTGCAGCAACACAATTCAGAAATGACTGCATGGCAGGATTGCTCCAGCAGGAGACTCCACTCAGACCATGGCTAATGTACATGTTGACTTAAATGAGCTCAAAAAAAATGCTCATGGCTGTTATGGATGGAAATGTGAATAATTTTTTATGTAAGGGCCTAGGAAATACAGTACTTATCCAACAAATTTAAAAACAAACAAACAATGAAAGAGAACAGCTCTGGCCCTTTTGTCCTCTTTCTCCTTTAAATCTCTTCAAAAATGCTGGATGTAGTCCCTGACTGTAAAAAGAGATTGAATTTTTTTTTGTTGTTGTCTTTTTATTTAGATAGTAAGAATAAAATCCCTGGCTGAAGGAGTTAACAGCATTGCCCAGATATAAATGAATAGTGAAACAAAAATATCAACAGCATCAAAATCAAATAAGTTCTTTAATATATCGCCAGTGCATGGAATTGAACTGCTAAAAACTTTGTGCTCTGGCTGGCAAGCTGAATAAAATGTGAGACCACATAGAAACTTCTACAGAAAACAGTTTGTTTTGGGATTGTCACTTTGCTCTAGGAGAAATGTCTCCTTGTTTCTTTTTGGCTGTGGTAACTAACCTTAAGTCTCTGCAGAGAACTGTATGATGATGAGCTGTGGCACCTGGGAGCCAAGTGTTTGTGGCCTCTTGATCTCTCTTATGAGAAATGAGACTTCAGTTCTTGAGGAGGAAGAAAAGAGTGAAAAAGGCCAGTCCCTCAGGGAATACTGTGAGGGCATTAGAGCAAACAATGCCTATATCCTTGCACCGATGACACAAACTGATTCATCCACATCTAAAAGGATGGGGAAGAGAAAAACAGAGCTTATGGTCTATATAACTTCATTGAACAAAACCTATATTTTGGGCCTAGTGGCTGTTTGAACGATTCAGTCATAATTCTAGAGTCCTCATGAAATTACTTACTCCTTTTACTAAACAATCTGTTTATGGTTTGGGATGGCCTGGGACTCCAAATTTAAGTGTGAGAGAAGAAAGAGGAGTGTGAAGGCAAGCTGGTTAGTGGCTTCTGCATGCCATGGCTGAGACAAGGAAGATGAAGTGTGATTCTCATTTTAAATTGGCTCAGTGCTGGCACTTCTGTTCCAGGTGAATTGCAATGAGATTTTCACGGAACTCATTCTTCTATACAGACTGGCAGACATTTAGTTCTGATTAGAGTTGTGCCTGGGCTGGGATGCTCTGCCACCTGCCCTGGCTGTTTTGCCCCATGCAGGCTGCCTTGGCCAAGGCTCTTCCTTTCTTTCTGTTCCTGGCCTTGCTGGGCTGACAGCCAAGCAGAAGGACGGGGTCATCTTTTGTTAGATATTTTTCTCTAGAACATCTGTTAACAATCTACCTTTATTTAAAAATAAAAGCTGGGTAGCTGTAGCCAATTTAAGTCCACATTTCTGGGGAAAAGGCAGCTTTACAGAAAAAAACTAGATGACCATGTTCCTCTCTCTGAAAAGAGGAGTCTGTCTGGTGTGAAAACTGTTTGGAATAAGTATTTCCATTACTCAGAGACAATCACATTGCAAATGGAAGTGGCAGAAGTAGAAAGGGTGCTAGTTATTTGCCTCAGGACTTACTAAGTGGGTTAGAAGCCTAGGCACAGACTGGCTATAAGGGGTTTAGTCATGTGAGCTAAATACTGACATTTCTAAAACAAATCGCTATCTTTATTGTTTAAATTCAGACTATATAAAATCAGAGAAAATAAGAGAAGTTTTGAGATTTTCCTGAGATAACTCCAGCTGTCTCATCTCTTGCAAACACTTCTCAAGTAATTTTCAAGACTTGTGATGAAAGAGACATTGCAACTTCCTTGGAAATTTATTCCAACATTTAACTTCTTATATAGACTAAGATTTTCTTATTTTTTGCAGCAATTCAAACACATTTTTGCTCTTCCTGTCTACCAAAGATGAACAGTATCCCCTTTACAGTAACTTATGTGTTGAAGAATACGGTTGTGTCTTCTGGGCTTCTTTTCTTCAGATTAAACAACCTCAATTCTTTTTTGATAGAACCTTTTTTTTAAGACCATTAGTTATTTTATTTTGTCCGTCTGGGAACAAATTTTGCTGGCCCATCTGAATTGCCAAAGCCTGACCCACTACTCCTAGCTATGAATCATGAATGGCCCGTTCTAAAGCTTTTCTTCATATGTCTTAAATATGTCAAATGTTAAATAATCTGTAGGAGCCACTTGTTTTTTAATAGAATGAATTTTCTTTACGTGGTTCTCGTTCTGGTGTTCAACAGTTGGAGAACTTGTTTACCTCATAAGTGTGAACTGTCATTAATAACTGTCATTAATTATTAGTCAACATATTTAGTGATGTCTTGTGAATGCTTTTGGGAATATGCTTTTAATCTTTAGGTTTTGATATTGGTGACCTCTGTACCATGATGTGCAATGAAAATGAAAGCTTATTAACCAAGTTTCTCACCTTTTTATTTTCACTTAACACTATTCTGTAGTGATGTAGGCAACGCAGCCATTCCCCAGAAATCTTTTCTATACCATACTTTACCTTTCTATACTTCTTTTAGGCCTTGCTGAGTCCTGTCATGTCCAAAGAAATCACTCCTGTTCTTATCAGTCTCATATTTGAAGCATTCTCTTGGATTATTTCCATTTTTCTTCTTGAGCCCCTTAGTCTGGCTGTGAACTTTAAAACCAGGCTTACCACCACTCTGAAGGTGTCTCCAGATAGAACCAAAGCACAGATTAGTACTAGAATGCATCATGTGGCTGGTAATGGGATGAAGAATGTTTCGTGTTTATCCTCGTAGGTTATGACACGTACTGAAATCCCGGTGTTAGCTGCAAACAGAGTCTTCACACCTCAAATAGGGTTTTTGTTGTTATTTTAATTCATTTGTATTTAATTCTCTCCTGTCTCTTTTCCAGCCTTCTCCATTGAAATGAATAGGTGATCATGATGAGTTTGTAAATTTTTAAATAGTCCTTTTAGACTAGATAAGTGTGTTTTTCAATTATTAAAAGCACGACATCTTTTTTTGACTTCTGGAGCAACAGTTGCACAGGAGGTGTTACCCAGGCAGTACACTGGAATGTAAGGCCAGGCACACTCAGCTTTCAGTACCGTCCCTAGGCCAGACTGGGCTGTGTCAGTCCATAGTTGGAGCTGAACAGCTCTGCCTGTATCAATGGTAAAGGGGCTGGTCACTGCTATGAACCAAAAGTTCCCTTTGAAATCCTACTGACCAAGATGCAAATACTCAAGGGGAGATGGCTGTGACTGAGGTAGAGTTGCCCATGATCCCCAGCTATGCAGCGTCCTGTTATTTATTCCATCTGAAATTTTTGAATTTAAATTAACGAGTGTTTTTCTTTCCACTTGCAGGGCAGACATTCTGTTTCCTAAACATATCCACTTCCTGCAAAACAGGCAGTTTGTTTTACTTCTGTGGCTGAACTTGTACTCAGGTAGCTTTTGATGGATGTGTTATTTGATGGATGTTGTTTGATGGATGTGTTTATATTTCTCCTACCGTGTACAGCTTCACCAGAAGTTTGGCTGTCTCATGGGTTTTGTTGTGTTCGTTACAGGGGGATGCACACAGAGCTTTCTTGAAGCTTCTGTTTGGTAAGAGAATTACAGAGAGAGAGCAGCCAACTCGTTTCCTCTTCAAGATGTGCTGAAACAGAAGTACCTGCTGGGCTGCCTCTCTTCTTTGTCCTACTCAAAGTGGATGACAGTCGAGGCAAGTGCACGTGTCAAACCACATTCTAAGTCCTTTACATATCACAATGCAGATTTCCCCTTATTTTAGGGTTTGTGTCACATGTTGTGGGCTGGATGGTGATTTTTTATTAAGTGCTCAGACACGTATTGCTGACTTCCTCTCATTTCCTCTGACAGCTCTATGGCTATAAGCTTCACTGCTCCCCTTACTCAGACACGTGCACTTATCTGTCATTGGGGCACAGCTTACCAGTATTGCAAATTTAGACTTATTAAAGTTCATGTTGCCACAGAAACACTTTTATTTTCAAAATTATTTATAATTCCTTTGGGGCAGCTGACTTTTCTGTATTTTTCATCATGTCTCTTATTTCATTTTTAAATGAATTTCATGGCTAGGTGCAGTACCCTACTGCGCGCAATTATTGCACCAATATAAAATCTAAGTATCACAAAATCATTTCCAAAATCTAGGCAGTTGTTGGAACCATTGCAAGAAAATCAACAGAAGAGTCCTCTTTTTTTTGCCTTAAACTGAGTCATTTACCTGACATTTAAAATATTGTCCTTAATATTTCTTTCTACCTCATTAGAGAGTTAAATAATCCATGAGATAGTATGTATTAAAAATCTATTCAAAATATTACAATATTGCTTTTCAAAAACCCTCACAAATCTACCTTGTACACTAAGCCTATACCTCATATGTTGGTTAACAGCCAAATGGAGCTATGTCTTTCAGTCTAATTAAAGGTAAAAATCAGGACAACCAGGGTTGTCTATTGTAAATTAAAAGTCCTCTTTTATGTGCTGTGGAGGTGTCAGCTCTGTTATAAGGACTAATCAGACATTTTACAACGTCCTGGTACCAGGGAGGAAGTGGCATTGTGTGTAGTTTAAAGATTATTAAGTTTCTTTAGCACACTGGGGTTAGATTTTTAAGGATGCCTTCAGTGCTTACCTGCTGTTACGAGGGGAAGTACTTTATTGTCTCGTAAGAAGGAACTGGGCTTTTTGAAGAATTAAATGCTTGTGTGTAATGGCAAGTTTCCACTTCTGAAAGCCACTGAAAAGAACAAGCAAATTGTTGTAAATGTAGTGGGCTTCATATGTTCATGTCCACTCATAAATCCCAGCCAGAGTATGTATCTATAAATCCAAACCCACCTGCTGATTGTATGTGGCATTTCACATCAGTTTCACCTGTAAAATATATATTTCTATTACTCATCTGCCTTCCTCCAGCGAACAGCCAGATAACTCTTCTATGCTTTCCTTAACAAATGTAATTAGCAGAAAGCCTAAGCCAGTGGTGTGTGCCTTTTCTCAGTAAAATTAGATTATCCTTTTCATGCGTAGATGTTTCACTCAACATCTCATGATTTACAAACCAGACTCATGCTTAAATTGGGCAATAAGAAAGGTGGGGACCAACTTGTTTTCATACTTTATTTTTTAATGCTCGCATTGTTGTCACTCAGAACTTGGTTATAATCATAATCTTGCTTGTTGCTTCCATTTCCCTCCTGTATTCTGCCTGATTTTATGTATATTCACATCTTGAAATTGAGTGTGAAATTCCTTTTTTATTGTCAATGCTTTATATGCCTAGCTAGAAAAAGAAAAAAAAAAAAAAAACTAAGACAAATATGCATGCATTCATTTTGTCTTACTGATAGAAAAAAATGTGACAAAAACTGTTTGATGTGGTCCCTACTGTGCTTGTAAAAAAGTGAGCATTGCCCTTTGTGAACAAAAGTTGTAGTTATATCATAGATTTTACTGAACGTTCTAGTATTTCTAAGTAATCTTTAGATGAAGCATTCTGGAGATGTTAATCAATGTCAGCTCTAAAGAGTAATTTTAAAAATTTCATTTAGTATGTGAACTTCTTGCAAAAATATATCTTCTGATTAGCTGTCTAAACTGAAATGAAAAATTCTGTCTGCCTAGTGTGAGAGCAATCAGTGTTTAACAGACTAACAACTGTTTCAAAAGAATTCAACACCCAAACGTAATGGGCACTTTTGAAACTAAATTTTCCACGTGGTGTTTAGGGATTTAAGCATGCAGTGCACATTAGTGTTAATGGGAAATTGTCCGGACAAATCTCTGCACATTACCCTGCAAATGCACTCCTTAGTGTTTAAAGCTGGCCTGTTAACACCCATTATGGAACTGCACTCAGGAAAGGAGAGGAAGAAATATGGTACCTGAACATCCATCACGCAGCAGTACAGTCCCCCATTCAGCCGCACTCCTCCCCACTCCCCCGGTTTTAGGGGGGGGGTTATTTTATTTTATATTCTTTTAGATTTTCTTTTTCTTACAGAAATTTTACAAGAAGACAGTATGGGGATATTCTTCCCCATGAAAAGGCATTTTCCCAGATTGAAAAATAACTGTTTTTTCCTGGAGGCCCAGTTGAAGTTGGCGTGGAACCTGTGGAGGGGTTATAAATACAGTAGTAGGGTTTTCTTTTTTCCTTTTTCGTTTCTTTTCTTTTCTCCTAGCCTTCATGTCAATCCCAGCCATTCTTATGCTGATTCTGGACCTGATTTGGCTCCAGCAGAACTTAGAGATGAGTGAGGGTAATGTGATGGAGAAAGCCTTACATAAATTTGACAATATCGTTTTTTAATTATACAATGCTGGTTTAGTAAAACTGGACTTGTGTTGAGAACACCTAAGTTTAGATAAAACTTTTGCTACCCACTGCTCAATTTTCAGTCATTAATCTTCATAGATAGCGTATCTAGGTTCAAGGTCTCCACATTTATTTATACATAATGGAAAAATTCCAGTACGAAAGTTTGGAAGTTGGTCATCTCAACACAGTTGTTGTCATCTTGGCAATAAAGACAGTGAATCTGGAATGTGAGCAAATGGCTGAGAGCAGGAAGCTGAAGCTGCTCTGTCACACCTATGCTGGATGTCCCAGCCATCAAACTATGTGGAGAAAAGGGCTTTATAACACCTGTGAAAAAGAGGAAATGTCTTTGTTTTGTTCCAGATGGCTGCCAACATTTTTGAAATACCAAATTTACTCATTGTGGGAAAACTCCTTACAATGAGAATGTGGGGAGCCAAGAACTGGGTAGGGAAAATGAAGAATAAGGGTGTGAGATACGATGGAGTTTTTTTCAGAAAGGCATAGTCACAGAAGACCTGCATTTCCATCTGGGATTTGTAATTTTTTTCAACGTCTTGTGTTTTACTTTGATTTGATGTTCTGAATCTTGCCTCTTTAGGAAAAATTGAAATGAAGTAGAGTAGAATGTTTTTGCTGTGGGGTGACTCAGCAGAAAAGCAAAATTTCAGCTGTTCCTTCCTTTTTGGTCATTGAAATGAATGAAAAGTATAACTACAACCCAAATCCACTTGGGTAATATCTCTCCCTTGGAGAGTTATGGACCTTGGAATATGATGTCTGATGGCTCCTATCACTTTTCTGAGAACTTGTGCAAGGAAATTGAACTTAGGTAAAACCCCTGTTCTTTTGGGAGCTGACACAGGATTTTGTGTCTTCGATGATAATACAGTCACATGATAAAAATTCCTTTTTATTTTTCCAGTTCACAATGTGCATATTATTTTTACTGGTGCAGAATGTGTGCTCTAGAGTAAATACTGCCTTGTGGTTTTTCACAACTGAAATCTCTCAAAATTGGCAGACAGATTAATAACACATGCTCAAGGTGCCCATTAGTTATGTCTACAATTAGTGGAAAAGTGCCACAGCTCATTCTAAGGAGTTATTAGGGGCATTTCTGTAGGAATGCAATCAATTCTTTGCTCTGTATAGTTAGCCAAAGCCAGCAGAGCTAACTTAAAAAGTCCTTTTAAGGATCCTTTAGAGACAAGTAAAACTAGATTTGAAAGACTTACCACAAAAACGCTGTTGATCCACTAATGTGGTTGAGGCTCTGGCACAGGGTATTTAACTTTTCCTCTTTACAATACTTTTTCAGAGGAATATGAAAGTGATGTATATGAGTTTCCGTTAAGTTGCTGAAGTGGCTCATGACAATTTTTTTCTTTCTTCTCCCCTTCTCTGTGATGTATGCAATGACAAACTATTCCTGATTAACATTTATTTAATGCTGTTCTCTGTACCTGTTGTTATTACTCACTAGAGCATCACTCCTCCAGAACTACGAATACTCTCTGCCTTCACTTCCTTTCAGGTTCTGTAATTCCCTTACTTTGTCCCCTGCTGGTCTCCTGCTCCAGCTCTGGCACACATCGCTGCCCTCTGTGCTGCTTAGCCAGGGTTCTGCTTGCCTGCAGCCTGGGATATCTTTCCAGAGAGCTCCTTACAGCCCCATCACTGACAGCAGTGGCTCAGTGCCACATGTCATGCGTTCTCTTTGCTTTACTTGTCACCCATCAGCTTAGCTCTGCTCCTCTCACCTGTCAGGCCTCATTGTAGGATCCTTGTGGCCACTGACCCCACTTTGATACTGGATCCTTTGCTTTTCTAATGCCTTCTCCAAATCCTGCTTCACCTAACTTCCTGCTGTCTTCTGCAACAACTTTGTTATGTTTTCCTGCCTAAATTGGGATCCCCCACGCTGCTTCTCTGGACTGCTGCTCTCTCCAAGGACCCTTGTCTCTGAGGGATTAGCTCCTGACTGGGATCTTATGTGTGACTGCAGTGAGAGTCAGGGGGTGCTGAGCTCCCGAAAGGGGAGGGTGGGATGCAAGACCCCGAAGGCTTTTATTCCTTCAGCAGGGCAGCTGTGTGATGCCTCGTTGCCAAGGAAGGATTCATTTGTTAGAAAAGTGTCTTATGAAACTATAGGTACAAGCCTTGGCACTCCCCGGGCTCTTGCTTTCTTCTCAAGAGCTGCACATGACACCATTGTGCCACTGTCACCAGGACTGCAGTGAGCTGCAGGAAGCAGAAGGCCTGAACACCTGAAGCTGGAGGTAGGGTGACAACAGCACAGCTCAGGCAGTTCTAGGTGCCCAGAATGTGTTTAAAGCTGCTTAAAGCTGCTGAGGTGGTGTAAACACTAAAGTGATGAGGCAGCCACAACCACTCTGATCTCTGATTAAGAGAACCCAAACCTCTAAGCAGGGAGGCTTGTTGAAGTAAGATAAGCATGGTAGTTCATCACTGCTTATTCCACATGATCTTGATATATCAGCTCTTTGTCTTAACCACATGCAGCTTATGGGAGAAGTACTTTTCCATCTGTGCACTGTTACTGTCAATTTTAAAAGTGATTTTGAATCCTCTTGAACTGTTATGGCAGTTGCAGCCTCATCCTGTCCTAAAAGTCCCATAGATTTTGGTAGCTGCTTTGTTTGATCGTAGTATTGAACGCTCAGAACTCTGCCAGTACACGGCAGAGTAGGTGCACTCAGAGGAGTGGAATGCTCTGCATTTACCCCAGCACGGGGGAATGGGTCTGTGGTGTGTCTGTCTGTACTGCTGTTGCTCCAGCAGAGTGGCAGTGCTATGATTAAACAGATGGATAATTGAAATAACTGCTCAGGGAAATTCCTACCCCTGCCCCATGTAGGCATTCAGTTTCTTTGTTTAAACAATACATATTTCACATTTCAATGGTAGAAAACAGACCTCTGAAAGCACTGTATTTTGTCCAAATTTGTGTTCTTATCTGCTTCTGCTGGTAGGTTCCAACTGTCCATGCAACAGCAAAACTTCTTACTACCTTACAGCTCTGAATTATGGGGTTTTTTTTCACTATTAATTTGACAGCCCATTGGAATACTATTTGAAAATATCCAGACATTTCTAATAAAATATTTTTGGTCATAAATGCTATGGGGAAATTTGGCACAATATATCCTACTTTCAGAAGACAAATTTGCATTTTTACAGGAGCAGCTAGAATGACAGAATAATTTAGGTGCAGCAGAAATTTGGGTGAAATCCAATTGCTACAGTGAGGGTACTATTAGTAATGTGCTTAAATCAATACCATTTATCTTTAACTTTCTAAGCACAACTAATTTACAGACTCTGGGAAGAAACAGTAGTAATTGGCAGCAGTGTGAATTCTGCTGTATTCTTTTTTTGTCTGTTGTGTTTTGAGCTCCAGTAAGAATACTGCACATTAATTTCTTGTTTACTGAGACAGTAACAGATCTCTCTGTGTTGTTAGCTTTTAAATTTTTCACATAACACTTCTTTATCTCCCCCTCTTCCACAAGCCCTTCAATATAACATCCCAGGTGTTCTCCTTTACCATGTTTCACCCTTAGAATTCTTTTTTCTGCTGAAGTTGTCATTCAGCCTGCCCAGCACTTTAGCAGACCCATACTGTGGAAGGAATGGTTCCCTAATCATGGGTCAGGTGAGGTTTGCTAGGGAGGATGACTTAGGAATCAAGATTTGGGAAGTGATTGCAGGGATCAAAAAACGATGTTAAAACAATGGCACTGCTGCCTTTACCATCCACTCTCACTGGAGCCTGTGGTAGAACTTCCTAAACAGCTTTCTGCAGAGGGAAAGAAGAAATGTTGTGTTTCACTCTCAACAGCATATGCATTTTTGTTCTTCAAAACATGATGTCAAAGCCTCATCTTATCGAAATATGCCTGCACCACTAGGAATTGTGATTGAATCTTGATAAAAATGTTACCTCCTTTCAATGGCACCTAGTAAAAATTGCTATTTTGGTCCACTCTAATGCCATTTACTTCACTGGGGATACTTTGTGCTTGTGGGGAAGTGATATCCCAGTAACACTCTTTATGAATTGCCAAGCCATAGAACTCATGGAATTCTATGAAACTCAAAATCTGTCCTCTATTTTCAGATATACCTACCAGACAGACTTCTAGGAAGAGCATTTCTGTTTGTGCATCATTTACCTACTTTTTTTCTGTACCATTTGTGCTTACCTATAGACTGCAAAGTCATTTTTACCTATTGTAGCTATTCTAGTAGCACCAACAGCCTCTGACTGATCTTGTCTGTGGTTATTCCATCCCAGAATGCAAGAATTGGTGGCCCAAAGCATGACAATATAAACTGACAAGACAGAAAACAAGACAATGTAAAGCTACCCAGCTCAGAGGCATGCAGCAGGTCAGGGGTGTAGCTGGGAGAGAACTGCAGTTATCTCACTGCCTCTGAGGTGCTGTACTTTGGGAACCTCATTCTTTGCTCACTTCAACAAATCTTCACTCTGCACATAAGTCGTGTAGGAATCTCCAGTCTGCCTCTGTGCTCTTGCCAAACCCAACAGTGGGGAAGCATGGTGAAGTGAATTTAATGAATGTCGTTCATTTCAGCAGTGAAACACAACTTTAATATTTTGCTTAGCCTAAAATTTATATGGAAGGAATGAAAGTCATGAGCAGAGCTGGCCAGAATCTTCCAGCTTTTGGGGTTTTTTACAGCCAGAAAAATACTTATATTACTAAGACAAAACATTCTGCCTTATGTAGTGCTGTTATTTAAGTTGTGCTAGTCTGTAATGTATGAGGTTTATTTTCTCCCCTCAAGGCAAATGGAACTCATAGAAAAACAACTTCTTATCCCCCCTGAACTCACCAGCCAGAAACTTTTCCTGCATGGCTGTTGAGTGGGAGTGCACAGTATCCATCACTATGTATGCATACCTCCTATTCTATCACACTGCCCTTCATAGACCTCTTTTCAATTTTAAATGAATAAAAAGTGGGTTGAATTTTCTGACTTTTGTAGATGATGTTCCTTGTTTAGCTTGTAGCAGAAGAGCTCAGCCTGAGTAGTGTTGGCAGACATGCCACAAAAGCATCAAGCTCAGGAATTGAGCAGGGAGCAGATAGCAGAATACTGAAGAGTTGTCTGGGCAGCCACTCTGCCTCCTCAATCACCTGTCATGCTGGGACAATATTTACAGTTTGTATTTGGTGATGATTCAGCAACATATAAACTTGGATAGCTGTGATTCCCCTTAGCAGACCATATACCTCACTCTGATAGGATTCAGGAAGTTCTCCTCATCTTTGACACCCAGAATAATATTTACTGTGTTGTTTAAAGCAAGTGCCTTTCCTTTATCAAAGAGTGGCCACTGGGGATGAGTTGTTTATGCTGCAGCTAAGCTGCTGAAACTGCAGTGCAGAAGGAGGATGGCCCTGAGCAGGTTGGCTGGACTAGAACTGCCTGCAAATGGCATAGCACAGTGACACTGAGGGCTTGTCTGCGTCATTCATGAAGTTCGAGGTAAAGGAATCTTTCTTTGCCACAATCTTTATGAAAATCTCTAAGAAACAAGAATTCAGAGGATTATAGGTGCAATGAGTCTTTTTGTAAGTGCTGTAAACAGAGAACTGTGTGTAAGGAGTATCTGAAGAGAGCTTTTGTCATGGCCAAGCTGCATAGCTGGTGATGAGAAGAAACCTTTAATTGTCTGAGTGGGATAGATCAGCTTCCACAGTGCCGTGAAACATTCAGTGCCAAGGTTGGACACAAGAGGTTCACATTCACAGCCATATCACAGTATGTTCCAAAAGCTTTGTTGGCATCCTGTCTTTCAGTCAAAATCCCCATGCATTATGTACAATCAGTGTTTTCTCCTTCTGGAAAGCCAGCATCCTTTCAAGGCAGCAGCTGCTGCAGTCACTGTGCACTGAGAAAGTGACTGAGCCTTATCTTTAAGGTATAATGAAGTAATGACATCTCTCCATTTCCTATTTTGTACATTGAACTTGCCATGATCTTAGATCATGCAAATCCCCCCGGCATCTGGAAGACTGTGAAGTACATCACTGTAAGCATTTTGATTTCTTGCAAATGCAGGGTGGGATATGGGAAAAATATCTGTTGTAGATTTTTAGCAAATGTAAGAGGACTCGACATAATCTTTAAAATATTCGTATGCCCATGTAGTCACCAGAAACATTCTGGCCGTGCTTTTTCCTCCTTGGTGCTTACTGTTGGTTATTCTTTCCTTCTTAATGCCTTTTGCTATTTACTTTTTCCTCTTGTTTAGCTGATAATTTTGCCTCCTTACGTGACAGGACTTTGTGGCGTTGCCTCCTCTATAACATGGCACAGCTTCTTAAGTCATAAATGCTCCATTGCCACCATTGCCCACAGACAGAGCTGGTGGTATCACATGGTTTGTGTTAGTGCATGAAGGGCTGCGTCAGAGCTTGTAAAGGATTCACTCCTGGAAAACTTCAGTCTTAACAAGTATAGTTTGGAAAGGAATGAGATGCCGGACAGACTGAGACTGATATTGTACAGTCTTTCTTTAGTAAGAAGTAAGCTACCTTCATGCTGAAGTGTAATGCTGTCTCTGAAGCTTTTGACCTCCACAGATCAAAGTTGGTTTAATTTTGGTTTATTTTCCAGGCCCTTCTAAAACACCTGGTTCAGTCAGCATTGTCCTTAAACACACCAGGGTTCCAGATAACATATTGGGCACTTTGTGTGGGCAGCCCCTCAGTCCTGGTATCTCTTCCCCATTGTCTCATCCCACTGCGCAGCTGTTTGACACTTGCACTGCTTTAGAGTTCAGTGGAAAATAGCATTTGAAGAAGGTGAGCTGATCCAGTTTCAGAGAGGAAAGCTGGTCTGTTCTGACAGTAAAGATGTGTTTTCTGCAATTACTATTTGCAGACCTCTTCTGTGGAGGAAATGGGAATTGATTTGGGAGAATCCCTGGTGTTGTAATGCTGTCAAAGTGAAATTGCTTCTTATCAATTTTCCATTCATTCTGAAAGCCTTTAAGCCAATTAGAATTATTTTTCTTCAGCACAATCATTGTTTCCACATTATGGACATGTAATCTTGTTTCAGTAACTCATCAGTGGTTCTCTTAATTTTCATATATAGTTTTATATAAACAGTCTTTTTCTGAAAGTGATTTAATATTCATGAAAAGTATCAGAAACTACAAACATTGATTACATCGGTAGAATAAATAAACATAAAAGTTTACTTGAAATACCTTATCTGTGTCCTTCAAATTTCAGGAAAAGGACCGTCTCTGAGATGAAGTGTTGTCTTTCCATCCACTCAAGACTCCTGATGTTGCCAGTTGCAGTGACTGTCCACCAAAAAGAACAGCTCTCCTCTAGGAAATGAATGGAATGAAACCAGTAAGTCAGTGCACACAAGTCATTGCATTCTGATGTAATGTAAAACAACCGCCTCGTCATCTTCTTTTGTTCAGTTTGCAGCTCAAAAATGCTTTTCTTTTTCTTTATTAATGCTGTATTGCTCTGACCTTAGCTAAATGAACAATATTTTCCCCCCTTTTTTTCTCCCTCTTTTCTTGCCATGCCAAAGATGGATTTATAAGGCTCATTGCATTGGAAATGAGGTATGAAAGCTTCCACCTTTTGCATTCAGTCCAGACTTGACTTTAAGTAAAATATTTTCATTTTTAGGTAGGAGGGTTGGTATTCTCAGCTTGGCATTTGGCTCTTGTGGACCCCATCCAATTTGCCACACCTGAGGAAAACTGTAATAGGAGATTGAGACTTATAATGGAATTGCTTCTTGGGGATAAATTCAAAACCATATTCTCTCAACTTTGTGTGCTAGTGGTTATTAATTTATGATTTTGTAGTTTGGTTTGTGAGCTGATGATGGAGAGAAGTTCCCCTCTCACTTCCATGATCATAGTTAGTACTTGCAAGCAAACAATGTGATTTGATACCTTTTGTTGTGGTTACTGCTGGCTTTGTCATTGTCGTTCACTCTCTGAGTGAACAAAGCAATCTAGCCTTGATCTCGGATACAGTTGATATATTTAGTGCAGGCAGAGAATGCTCCAATAACGTCCAAAGGCCAAATAAACCTGTAGGTAGTAAACCCTGCCTCTCTTTCCAAGATTTGAAGTAGACCTTTATAGCTCCAGATGCTATCTTTTGCTCAGTCTCAGACAGCTGCCTGCAGATGCTCTCCAGAACCGTGTATCTCTAGTTACAAAGCCTAGATCCCATGAAAGAGATGTCTAATATACCAGAAACCAGCCCAACAGGTCTCTGTTTCAGAAACCTGCAGGCTGGCTTTGAACAAGTTACATCTTCGGACTGGGAGAACATTTTAGCATCATGTGCTCTGTCCTCATGACATCAAAAGCCCTACAAGTTTTCAGATTTCTGTGCAATGTCTGCATTTATAAAATACTTTTAACTGTGGCCGATTAAATCATCTGTCTTAATTAAAAGCAGATTTTAAGCATATGAATGTGTGATTGTAACAAAATTGCTGCTTTTCAAAATTTTAATTAAAAATACTTCTGAAAAAACCCAAAGCCATGAAGAAATGAGGTGATGCCTGTGTTCCACCCCCTCCTTTTTCACTTTCTTCACAGCAATGACTGTGGATACTTATTTGGAAGAATGTAGGGCTGAATGGTGAATCCAGCTTATTCAGGAGCCCCCTCATCTCTCAGTCCCTGTTCTCTTCTTCTTTTTCCCTCTTCCTCTTCCATCTTTTACTGTTCTCAGTGTCTTCCTTTTTCAGGGTTAATTTGTACTCTCAGAACCTAGTGGAATAAGCTGCTGGCTGCAACAGCTTGTGTTAAGCAGCAAAGATGGTGTGGGAACAATTAATGAGAACTAGCTTGGAAGTAGCTTTCCCAGTTTTGTGATGGCTGTCATTGGGGCAGTCGATTGGAGGCTCGTTCCAGTTTTCTGCAGTCTGTTCTACAGCCACTCAGCAAGTGAAATTGAGATGGCATCACTTATAATGCACAATAACCAAAACCTGAGAAAACATTGCTTTCTACTCACAATACTGCTAAAATTTTAGCATGAGAGTTCATTGTCTCCCTCTCTTCTTCTCTCTGCTGCCATTTAAATTTTGTTTTATGCTGTTCTGCACCAAAAAGTAAAATCACACTAATCTAATCTGATCTGCTCTAAAAAAGGTGAAAAGGGATTAGGGATGGAGATTTATTCTCAGTCTCTATTAAATTTCCTATGCTGTTTACTCAAATTTTCCTCTCTCTCTTTGTTTTCTAACAAGTTTTTCTTCCTCTTTCCCCGCTCTGGGTGAGGGCAAGGCAGAGGAGGGACTTGCTGCACACGAGCTGCTGGTGGAACCCTGTGGAGCGGGTTGCTGCCAGGGGCAGGAAATGGAACACATGCCTTCCACCCAGGCACATTTCTGCCTCTAATCAGAGCTGCAGTCATGCAGGGAGAAGTGGCACTGACAAAACGTCAAGAAATCAATCCTCACATGCACATGGGTTCCAACTGGAGCTATGGATGGATTTCTGACAGAGAGGAAATGGCCACAGCCAAAACTGTGTTGTACATCGTGATTACAGCTGTAAGGAACACTTCATTTAACCCAAATAGTGGCAAGCCTTTAGATTGTGAGTGACTGATCCAAGCTTCCTAATGGAAAGTTAAAGTGAACTTAATTAGCAGCTCGAGCTTGATGTGTTTCTTGCCATGCTGTACCACTGCCCTGAGGAATACCTGTTCTGCAAAGCTCTGGCTCAAAGGCTGCTAGGTTTTAAATAAATCAACTGTGCTCATTTATAAGCTTTCACATTATTACTTTATAACTAAATATACATACATATGTATTTTGGCCAAGGCTGAAGTAAGAGTTTCTGCCTTTCTTTAACTCTAACTGGCATGCTGGGGCTTAGCAATAGAGTGCACTGTTCGTACATTCTAGTGCAAAGGGAAAAGCAGACATGCCCTTGGAGCTGTCTTTGGTATGCAGGGCATGCAGCTCTGGTGCTTCCTTGCTGCAGCACTGGAGTCTTTTTCCTTTGCACAGAACATAAAGAACCCTATTTCCTGGATTCCACAGTTTATATATTTTACGTAGAAGATGAAAGCCCTGGAATTTGTCCTAGAGTGGCTCCCTGAAATGAAAAGGACTGGGAATTTTTTTCTATCCTTTCAAGGCCATAAAAATTCTGGGATAAGAATTTCATAGCAAAAGCACCACGATGTCATAGTTCTGTGGGCCCTTGACGTAAGGTAGAAGAGCACAAAACCAGTTAAAAAACAATTAAGGAGTTACTTCATGTAGAACTGTCATTATCATTAGATTTGATAATGATTTAGCATTTAACTGCTATTAGAAAAATACTAATATTTCCATCACATAAAAACAAGTTACAAGAGAGTTTTCTGAGGCAGAAAATATGTTCTAAAAATATAACTTTGAAGTTTAGTTGTAAATAATGATGAAAGATATGACGAGTTACGAAGTCTCTCCCGTATAGAGGTGGAAGAGAATGATTAAGTCTGGTAAACACTAATTATATGAACTGGATTATTTATCTATCTGTTTATGTGGAAGTGTGAAGTGAATATTACTGAGAATGCTTCTGGTTTTCTTTAATGTATTTAAAACAGTGATATGTAAAATGAAGTATGTCCTCTTAATTAGCTTGTGAGCCTCACTGCTGCAAGATATTGTTCAAGGCAGAACATAGTAATAGTTTGTAGAAGGCCAAATCATTTTTATCAGTGAAGAGAGATGTGATAGGTGAGACCAGGTGCTGGAGATCTGCCTGTGACAAAGCACATGCTGATCATGATTGAATTTGTTGTTTGACAGACTATTTTCCAGTTGTTACCTGTATCAACCTGCTTAAACTGTGCTGCTGCTGTCAGAGTGAGGAGCACCATGTCGCTGGGTCCTAAGGAAGTTTCACAAATGGTTTATTTTCCTGAGGTCTGTAATGTGTGTGTCAGATGAAAATAGCTACTTGTGCTCAGATTTCAGAACCTTTTTTGGAGGTTTCTAACATTGTCAAACACAACTTCTGGAATTTTCTTTCAGAAACAAAACTTCTTTTCCTACTAATTTTTTAAGACTTTAGCACCACTTAGCATTTTGTTATTTGGTACTTATAATCCTAATAGCTGCTAGCAAATATGGGAGTGAATTCAAGAACAAAAAGTCGCATTTCTCTACTGACTAAGCACAATCTTAATTAAATCTACAACAGCATGGAAATTCTGGGTGAAATTTGAGGGTCCTCTGCAGTGCATCCTAGTGCTTCAGGTGTAATGGAAGGCTGCTGGAACAGCTAGTTGTATACTTGACAGACGGCATCCTATCCATGGGCTCTAATAGTTGGAGATCAATTTGATAGCTAATTACTTCCAGCACAAGCAAAGGCTAACTCTGAACCTCGTGTGGTTTGCTGATTGTATCAGTGTGGTAGTCAATGAGAATGCATCATACAGACAACACATATTATTACCTTTTTTCATGACGATTAACTGTCTGCCTCTTTATAGCTCTGTTTTGTATTACCGTGGAGAGCAAACTCCCTGTTGAGGAAGCAGGGGCACCGAAACAGTCATGCGGTGGTATGTTCTGACCTGTTAGAATATTCCGTGTACAGTACACACAATTGTATTGACTTGCTGATGATAAAAGCAGTGTATTAAAGGGCACTGCTACAGTACTTTCAGTCCTGACTACCTCCTCAGTCCCCAGAGTGGCTCCAAGGACTGCTGAATTGGTGGCCTGGAGGAGAATCCTGACTTGGTGGTGGAGGATCTTTTTCAGATGTCTGACCTTTAACACCAACCTACCTGTTACATCTTTTAGTTTAATGCTGTGAAGATTTTGGTGTCTGGCACTTGAAAATAGGTGTTATCTAATATGTTTCTTTTAATACATAGCCAAGCCGCATACCTGATATTTGATGGCTTGGTGTCTGCTTATTACTTTTGGAATAAGTTATTTTTATTACTTGCTTTCCTTGCTCTATCTCCAGGCAGAATAAATCTAAATTCAAATTTTAAAGTGGAGTGGGGGAGGGCAGACAAGAGAAAGAGAGGCTAGCAGTCAGATCAGCATGCCAAGGTTCATCCCAAAACAATTTTTACAGCTGCATTTTAAACTAATTAAAAAAAAAAAGGGTTTATAATAGAGATTTGAACCATGTCTTAACAATAGAAGAGCAGCTGGGTGCTGCTAGAATATCAGAGGTTGCTGAGAATTGCAGTTTGAATGAAAGTATCTGCCCAAATTTAAAAGAAGATGTCAAGTGTAGACCCTTTCTCACTGAAAAAGAAAAAAAGCCTTATTGATCCATTTAGCTTGTAACAGATAGGAATCAAACCAAAAAGTATGTTGTCCAGCATTCAAGTTAGATAAATGCCAAGAGCTGCAAGTGATCTGGAGCTCACTGCAAAACTTCATGGCCATACAGATTTATAGACTGGTGAATTCTGCAGGAAGTGATGGATCCTATAGAGAGATTTTTGTCATGTTTTCCACAAGAAACCCTATTTATACAGCAACCTGCTTGAAGGAGGGTGTTATGGCACATGACACTGGTCAGAGCCAGCAGAACCAGGCAGAATTCTCTAGGTTTTTGAGAAGGAATGAAAGAATTGTACTGGTTCTGGTGTACAATTTGGTCTGTTGGATTTGCTCAGTTTTCCTGTACTTTTCTGCAAGAACTTGTTAGCCTCAGTTATGACTGTGGTGGCACATTTATCAATTTATTGAGACAGGCACCTTCACATCCAGCACTGCACAGGCTAAGTTTTAAGTTTGGATTTTACCAGCAAAAAACCATCACTAAACAGTCTCTGAACCACACTTGTGTCCAATACGAAAAAATGTCAGTTTCACAAAGATTTATTTTTAAAATAGTTAGAACTAGAATCTAGTCCACAAATACAGGCCAGTTTTCATACACTCTGAATTACTCAAAATTAATTGCTGCCAGAAGTGTATTTTATGCAAAAAAGTCAGCAAAAAGTTGACTATTTTTACATTCAAGGAATCCAAAAATATAAATGTAGTACATTTTCAATGTGATAGTGCATTTCCATAAAATCGATTTTATTTGTAATAAAAAATGGGTCAAGAATCATATGTATCCAAGACAACCCCTTGGAAAAACTCATTACTGTTCTGGACTTCTGTGCTCCTCCAAATTGACCAAATTCATCTAAGCAATGTCACAGCAGAAGAGTGGGAATTTTTTGGCCAAGGCCGCAGGACAGGAGAAAAAAAAAGAAAAAAAAAAAAAAAAAAAAAAAAAAAAAAAAAAAAAAAAACCAAGGCATAGCACAGAGCCACACTATTTTTTGTTATTCAACCTGGATATCAACACGAGAAAAACTTGAGATAACTATTTATGGTGCGTAAGGGGACGATAAACTGACACTGGGTTATCACAGAACCCTTTGTGAAAACTGTGATTATACACCAGTATGAAACAGATTTGTCACAGCAGCCTCAAAGCCAGGTTTTCAACTGCCCATGTTTTAAATTGGATTTTGAAAACAGTTTTAAACCAGGAGTAAGAAAGGAAAAAGCCTGAAGTATTCTCTGCACTGTACCATTTGTGAATTTTGCTTTTGCCTTTGATGGTTTTCTAGACAATGCAGTCCTGTATCTGGCAAAATCCTGACAGGAATATAGAATGAATATAATCAATATTTTAAAGAAGTAACAGTGGGAGAGAGGTGATAGATTGAATAAACAGGTGTTCAGATAAGAATTTCTCATTGTCTTTTTCCCAATGTAAAACACTTCAAGTTTAGCTGACTGCAAGAAGACAGCATCCTTGAGCCTAAGGGCTCTGTCCGAAGTGTGCCATCACGTTTGAGCCATTGAGGCAGATGTTTCTGGCACTCTTTTTCACACTCTTTTTCACGCTCTTTTTCCTCCTCCGCCTGCTTAGGGGATGATAGCACTGGAGAACAATGTGAGCATGTGCTAGGCTCAGCCCACTCCCACCCCTTTGGCATCCTATTTAAGAAGTGCTGTAAAACCATTTTGCTGCCTGAGGAAAAGGCTGTATTTAGCAATAAAAGAAATTACATTTTTTTTTTTATGAGATGAGTACACAGCTAATACTTATGAATTCTCATGCTGGTGTAGCTGCGTTGTTCTGAAGTAAATCACAGAGTCATAGCATCATTTATGTTGGAAAAGACCTTTAAGATTATGGAGTCTGACCATAAACCCAGCACTGCCAAGCCCACCACTACAATTCAAAATGTTTATTACTACATATATATTTGTCTTTATGATGGACACATGCAAAACCAGTTAATGCCAATGTATGCAGTGAAGCGGAATAAAATAGAGAGAGAACTAGAGGGGTTTCTTCAAAGTATTTCAAATATTCTAAAATATCTCCACAATTACTCATTTCATCTTTCATTGTTCTTTGAGTCCCTCCCTCCTCAGAAGATATTTTTGGGGAAGTAAACAAATCAGACAATTACTAAGAATTGTGAGGATTAAACACTTTGATACCCCAAAGCAAGAAGAGCTTTCTCATTCTGTCTGATCTTTCGAGGGCAGAAAAATTCTTCAACCAAAGTCTGTGGCTCTGAGCACATTCAGATCTTACTGGGAGCTGAACACACACTTCTGACCTACATACAGGTATTTGTTCTCAACTTCAGAGTTTTCAGCTTCTTACTAAGATTCCTCCTTTCAGTTAGATGAACAACAAATCTATCTCCAGATTTATTTATTTTATTTTTAAAAAATAAATGACCATTTAAGGTGCAGCAACAGCTCCAGTTGAATTATTTCTTACAAATGACTGTTGCTTTCTTCAGCATCTCTAGTCCATGAAGTTGGCATGGAAGGCACATAGAAAAATTGAGTTGGAACATTTACTATAATTGTATAACTGCTCTGACTGTATGGTATGTGGATATGTTTAATGTAATGATTATAATCAAGTGGATGGCATTGCGCTATCAAACCACTGTCTAAATGAAAGAACAATCATTTTTGTATTGACTAAGTATAACAGCACACGTGACAAAAGTAATATATTTTATTCTTTTTTTTCTCCAAAAGTAATGTATTTTACTCTTCCTTTTTTCCCCCAAAATGTGCAGAATGAATATTTGATATATAGTAATTTCCACACTCTGTATTTCTGTTGCACTTCATTTCCTAATGGGCCATTGGTAAAGGAAGATAACATTTCCTTAGGCTTGAGTAGGAACGTTAATCTTTATATTACATTGGACTTGATGAATGGATCTCTAAAAACTTACAAGATTTTTGCGAGGATCCAGAGGAATCTACACAGGAAAAACAGTTTGGCATCTGCTTGTGCCTCAGGACTGTTGGAAGAGAACTCTTGGCCCCTCTTTCCCCCAAGGTATGTCCATACCTGTTCTACATGTGTCTCTTAAAGAGTTCATTTCCACACCTGAGATGAAGACCAAGCAATGAAAGAAACCACAGCAAGAATTGTCTGAGAGGGAACAAAAGCCTTTAATGTAGGACATTAAAACTCAGCCTCTGCAAAGTCTAAGAAAATGAGCCTTTTTTCATGAAAATTTGAGATTATAATGAATAGCAGAGTGCTTCTTTGCCAGCTGAATGGCTGCTAAATATAGCATTTCCATCAGAAGTTTCTTAGATAGTGGATCTCTAGGTAAATGAACATCCTGCTTCTGCTCTGAAGATGTCTTTATCTTTAAAATTCCAGTCTTTAAAATATTCTTTTTATTCTTTCAAATAACTACAGAGCTCACTGACAGACCAGGCCAGGCCTGAAAATGCCCTCCAAGATGGCTCTCACACCTTAGACAGCTCTTTGCAGCAGATTGCTCCAGCCAGGCTGCTTTCATCCCCTCACACGTGAGTTGCTGTAGAATTGGAAAGAGGGGGCTTAGGACTTGGCATTGCAAATGTTTGCACCCTGCCCCCCTTCCCAAAGTCACTGAGTCTGGTACTAAAGATCAGAGAAAACTTTTGTAATGATTCATGAGACACCACTACCCTCCCTCTCTCTGGAGCTCCCCAGTTGCCTGATTCCTTATACACATCAATGTGGTCTTTTATTGCTGCTTAATAATAAATGGTATTTTGTTTGCCTACCTGACACTTTTATTAACTTCAGTCGTGTGTGTATGTGCACATGTTTCTCCAGGCATGATTTCTCCCCAACACCCCCCAAATTAAAGGGGGGATGGGGAGAAAAAGCACAGCTTTATTTGAAGAGAATTTGTCCCTAATCTGTTGCAGCTGTAGGGGACCATTCGGCCAATTAAACAGAGCAGGCTTTGGCTCCTTCCCAAATGAGGCGACCACATGTTACACTTGGATCGGTCACCTCAGGGGAACGGTGGGTCACAGGGGCATCTGGTTGTCATTTCCTCTCTGGTCAGCATGAGGCAACCAAGGAGGAAAAAAATGTGCATTTTATTTATCTCATGTCTTGTCCTGCAGCATCAAAAGGTCCAACAGCATCCAGTCAGAGTTGGAGAGGCTCGCATGATGTGATGCAGTCCAGGATTTGGGAATGAGAGCTGTGTGATTGATTTGCTTAGCTCTGAGGTGTCATTAACTTATTTCTCTTTCTCTGCTGCAACAGCATAAATGTGAAGGTTCTGTTCATATCAAGGAGCTGTGGAAGTTTTGTGCTGTTTTAACTGACTTGAGAGTTGCTCTCCTAGGTAAGAAATGTGCCACCTCTGTAAGGGAACAGTCCCTCTGCTAGAGACAAGTGAAAAGCTCCTGAGCTGGAAGGGAATTGGGGTTTGATAGAGATGTAAGAAATTGTGATTTCCAGTGTCTCAAATGAATGATGTAATCTCATGCTCAGCAAATAGTGTAGATCAGGAATTATGAGCAATTTTATAGCTGATCTTTAGCTTAATTGGCTCCCAAACTGCACATACACCTAGGGCTGGAGAGTAACACTGGCTTCAGAGCCATCACAGTCAGGCTGTCTTCAAAAAATCAGAAACATCTGGTTTCAACTAAACCCAGGCACTAATAAACTAATAGTCATAATGAAGGGGGAAATGCTTCAATGAACTAGTCAGGTCAGCGAACTCCTTTTCCTCTGAAGGTGCCTGGCCCTCAAGTTTTCAAACTGTTATAGTTAACACAGACTGGTTATTTGGCTTTGCTAATGAAGTAGTGTCAATGATGAAAACGTTTTCTTGATCTGAAACTTTCATCCTTTCAGTGCTATGTTTAGAGCTGTAACATTTCCATTCCAGGGTACAGAGCATCACAGTAGCTAAGGAATCATGAACAAGTCTGCGCAAGGCAGAAGAGCTGATAAATGTTCTTTCTTAGGCAAGGTGAGTGCAGATGTTGGTGTTAAAAAAGGGCCGTGAGACCCACTCAAGACTGAGAGAGAGTGCACATGGGGCAGGTGATGAACCATGGCGGCCTCCTTGTAAGGATCAGCCTTGATCAGAGGCCAGAAAGGAAAGAATGGGTTGTTCCCCACGTGGTAGAGCACAGCAGATCATACCATGGCCTGAGGCCTTGGACCAGTGTCAGACCTGACACAGGCTTTATGAGGAAATCATTTAAAATAAGGGACAAGTGAAGTTATGGCTGTGTGCTATTCAAAGCAGGGACTTAGGTCAGAAACAGTTACTCCAGCCCATATACGAACCTCTTTAATTTCTTTGTAGAGGAAGAGGAATGACTAAGTTTTAATTTCTCTCTGGTTTTATTAACTCATTTCTTGTCTTTCCCCCAACAGAACTTTGTTTTATATGTCTGGAAGCTGCCCTGGCCTGAAGCCTAAGACCCAGCCTTCCACCTCCTTCATCAGTCCATACATCCCACTCCGTTATGGGTTCTGCTTTTGCCACGTACGTGATTTTCCAAAGTGTGCTGTGTACAATACATTTGTCTGAAGAATCCTACGATTTCCATTCTGCTTGCTTTTTGAAATGTTTGCTCTTTTTCTTTATGGCTTCTAAATATCAGAAAACCTGTACAACAAAACTGAAAGTCATATGCAGTTACTAGTTAATGCTTAGTTATCAAATTGCTCTAAATCTGAAAGGAAGCAGGGAGGATTTTACTTTAATTTTTGTCAATAACTCTTACTTTTTCCTTTGGACTTCAAATCCCTTATCCCAGTGGTTATCAATATCATAACAGCTGATGAATAAAGTTCTATGTGGCCACTTTCAACAAGACCTAGAGGGCTGAATTCTCAAGGTGTTTAAAATATGGTAGCCACCTCCTACCTAGGCTGAACCTACGAAAATGTCAGATTTTGTCCTTGAAAGTCGTTTAGATTTTGAGCTATTATCATTGAGAAACTTGTCCTCTGATTAGGTTTCAAACAGATTCAACACAAAACCTGATCAGAGGTGAAATGATCACTTATAAAAGTTCTGACTAAATGGCAGGCTACGTGTAAACACACACAGGTGACATGGAGTGCTCCAGACAGTGCCCTTGCAGGCCATTTCAGCCATGGTGCCACCAGGAGGGAAGCTGCTGGCATGTGCTGCTGGCATGCTTGGTGCAGGCTGCCTCACCCCTGGGGTATTTACACTACAGCCACCCAACCCTACGCACCAGACCCCTGGCTGTTCCTGGCAAACCTCAGCGGGGCAGTCTCTGAAGCAGCTTAGGAGACTTGCAAGATAAGGTTGGAAACTTTTGAAGCTGGCCACAAATCATTGCACCAGCTGTATATAGATTTGAAACTTGGATAAAGAGCATTTTTCTCCATTTAAAAACGGTCAGGGTAACTGCTGCGTTTTCAGTCAAATGTGACACGTTATTAAAATTCAAGAGGATGGCCTCAACTACACTGTGTTACAATCACCAGAGCTGGGAGGTCAAAACACTTGCCATGCCCTTGATGTCCTTTTAGGGCCTGAAGCTGTCTATCTATGGCACTGATAATAGGGTCTTGCACAATGAAATAATTGTCTTCTCTGATATATATTAATTCTCCAATTCCTGCTGTTTGTTAGCAAAGTTAGAGGCTGTTTTTTAATTGTGGTTAAAAATACTTAAGTTTTCTTCCAGCTGGGAAGCTGGGACAAATTAGGAGAACTCAGTAAGTAGGTCCCATCCTCTTTGACACCTGAAAAAAACCTTGTCTTAATATTGGGCTCTAGAAAATGTAAAAGGCTTCCATGGGGTTCTGATGGTTTAATCAACAGTGTGTGATAAAAGATGGCAATTGTGCCAATATACTCTGGTACAGTTTCATCTTTAACAAATCTCTGAGTCTTCTAAAGTTGATGACTGGGCTGAGGAGCTTGTGAGCCGTCCCTAGTCAATTTGACAGTGAAATCTTGATTAAAACCAAGGTGGGATTTTACATAGAACTTTGTAAAAAGAGTTAACAAATCCTATTTAATTTCATAAGAAAAAAGGAGAGAGAAAAAAAATGAAACCCACAAAACCAACCTGAAGCCTCCTGGGTAACTATCAGAAGAAATGGCAAACTCAACACAAGCATTTTATTTCTTTTCTTTTTCCCTGCACGTGCTTTTGATCTAGAGAGGGGACGTAAGTTAGCCCCTAGTATTTCTAAAACATAGTAATTTGTCAATGCACTATTTGTCTAAAATGGATACTATAATAAAAACAAGTGACAAAATACTGGTCCTTTGTAGATCAGATTCAGATTTTTCTTGCGTAACCTACAATTTCCCTACTGTATTTTGCGGTCAGCAATGCCAGTTCCAATGAACTTTCAAATTATGAAATGAGAGAGCTAAAACTAAACTCCTTCTGAGTTAAGGTATGGGTTTCTGAATTTTTAAATTTTAGGGTAATTTAATCCATTTGCTGTTTAACAATATTGTCAAAGTAAATGGCAGACTATAAATAATTGTAGGGAATGTGTTTTAATTATCCAAATATTGCAATTGTTTTATCTCAAATACTGCCCCTGAAGTCCAGATAGCTGCTTTTCAATTCCTTTACTGGCTAATATCAGAACTGAAGATAAACAAGCTGTGCCCTTTTAACCTGTAGAGTTTGACTGGCATCATGTTAAACTAACATATCTCTACCCTAAGAAAACATAAACCCAGCTTTTTCCTAGGTAGAAGGAAAACCGCAGGGCTTTTTGGATAAGGTCATGTTCATCTCCCTTTCCTTCCTTATTTGTAACATCTTCCAGAAGCATGGAGAAATGGCAGTTTTGTTTTGCATCACTAAAGAATGGCATAGTTTGACTCAGATTAAACATAAACACAACTAAACATGAGTGGCAGAAGCAGGAGTACTTCAAGCTCCCAGAGTGAAGGCATGGAAGGGAGGACGTGTGGCTTTATCTGCACAGAATAATCATATACCAAAGAGTTGAATCATTTTCTGTCTCTTTTTTATTGCCTCTGATCAGATGAGAGTTATATGTCACAACTGAAGAATTTGTTATCTGTCTTTAAAAGTTCAAGTAAGGCCTAATTCTGAAATTTATCACAAAAATGTCCAAGGCTTTTAGGCAAATAGACTTTAAACGTTAAAAATAATTTTTCTCTTAAATTTCTCTTGAAAGCAGCACTGTAGTAGCAAAGTCCCTGCTGAAATCAGCATCTGGCAGAGTTAGTCCTTCAGGTCCATATCCCACCCTCATTTGTATGCATGAATTTAACTTTTTGCAGGAGAAGGCTTTTATTGAAAATTGTTTGTAAAATTGCCACAGATAGGTTTATGGGATGTTAGACTCTTGTGCATAAGAAAATATTACAATTTGGCCACATGGAAAATGCATTAGAATAAAATAAAAATATTATGAAAAGGTTGTAATACCTCTATAGTCACTGTGAAAAATTCTGTGACACCTATGAGAGAATTATGTACCTTTTAGAGGTTTCTACAACTTACATGTAAGCAAAGAAACCAATATTTTTGCTATGGTACTGTGGTTTTAGGAATATTTCTGCATCTATCAATGTGCAGTTATATACAGTTTCCGGTCCAGTTGATCACTTCTCTCTAAATTAAAATCCCTGATCCAATATCTCAGAGATACTTATGACCTAACTCTGAATTTCCTGTCCACTAACTGGGTCTTTGGTGGACCAAGCTGGGGCCCGAGTACGGGCCAGCACAGAGGAGAGCTTGTGTCATCTGGGTCTGTTCAGGTTCAGGTGCACAAGCCCAAAGGCAGAAAATTAAATATTGTGTGTACTGTTCCTTTTTTTCAGGCCCTAAATACATGGAAACAAGAAAAAAATAAAATCACAAAAACCAAAATAAAGTTACCATAGGCTGTGTTGACAGAATTGTTGTGTAGTTCAGGAAAGTGAAATTGAGGTAGTGATCCACAGTGCTTTTTGTACTCTTCTTGAAGTAAAATAAGTTCTATCTTGTATTAATATTATTGATTCAGCAAGTAATGTTGTGTTATTTTATCCCATAAAACTATGAACTGAGGTGGAAGTTTGCAGTGTGGCTGAAAGCTGATTCAGCTCAAGTATCATGAGCTTGGTTAAGTAGAGGAACAAATGAGAAATCTGTGTCAGGGGTGTAATATTTACAGTTTGTGTGCCCAGGAGCCCCAGTGAGCATGCACTGTTTGTTTGGACAAGTGCTACTGGATTTCAGAACTGGCCCCCAGGTCAGCGTCAACACTTCCCAGCCGCGGGTGGAAAAGGTTTCAGGAATTTTCTATCCAAGGCTGCTATCAGATTTTCCCATATTTTCCTGAGAGCTGATAGGTGTAGCTCAGTAAAACAAAGATCTGTTGTCATGTTCTTCATGTTTTGTACTTGAAATACAATGGCAATAACTTCCCAACATTTCTGTTATTGATTCTGCAGTATCAGAATCTGCTTTCCCTACGATCCATATGAAAATGAGGAAGTATCCTTAAACTCACAAGTTGATAGGCTCAACAGCAAATTCTGGTAATTTTTTGAATGTCATTTTCTCTATCCGTGTTTTCTCTAAGTGTTTTTGAGAGGGGGTAGAAGAGGAACACATATTAAAGATATGTCTAGTGAGTTGTACATGGAAGTAAAAGGGTTTTTTGTCTTAGTTTTATGGATTTTAGAAACTGAGATGAAAAGGAACTCTTAGAGGCATTTAAATAATAGGTGAATTGTATGCCAATGCTTTTCTTGGATTCCGACCTGTGACTTCTCCTTTTCATTATCCATATTCTCAATGTTTAAGAGAAGCTAACAGCAATCATGGGGTAAAGAATCATTTAATTAGGAGATACATGAACAATATGGAGAATAATTCAGAAAGTAAAAGAACTTTTAAAATCTGGAAATTACCCATAAAGATATCTGAAATAAGTTTAGAGAATGATATTTGAGATGATAGCACGGGGAATAAACCAGAAGGAAAAAAGAATTTAGGCTTGGTGATCTCAGTAGATGGTTTCCAGTCCTGCTTGGCTTTCAGGTGCAGAACTTGGATTATTTCAGCAAGAAGTGGATGTGCACACTTGTGAGGAATGATAAAGCTATTTAGCTTGGACTAGAATGTGGGGAAACATCTCAAGTTTTGATTTCAGCACAAACTTTTATTCTGGCCATGATCAAGTTATTCAGAGCAGAATTCTGGAAATAGATGAACATCATGGACAACTCCTTTAAACATAATAAGAGTCCTTTAAACACCCTGTGAAACTTCCTAGTTTCTTTACCTGCCTTTCACTACTTTTTCCGTCAGAAAGTTGGGATTTTTTGCTTTGTTTTTTCCTGAAGACGAATCTTTATTTTCTGCATCTGAAGCCCTCTGCTCTGTGTACTCTGAGACAGACTGTTCCTATCTCTTTTCACCAGACTGTCACACGCTTGATGACTTACATCCACTGTCATTCTTCTTAGGCAAAACATGCCTGTTTGCTCAATCTGTACTACAGGGTTTTTTTGGGGTGTTGTATAACTCTGCTTGCTGTTATTGCACCCACGGAACTTGTTTATGACTCATACTCTTTCTTTACAGGGATTTAGGTAGAAGAAACATCTTTGCAAAACTCCCAAGTGTTTAAAATGATGAGCAGAATCATCCGTTCTTTATTCAATCACATCACTTATGGATTTTACTGGCGGAAATAGAATGTCCTTGGGATGCTGTGTTATACAGATCTATTACAAACCAGTTAACAAGGACATTTCATGTAATGTAATTTTAATTTACATAACCTTTTACTATTGGATTATTAAGGCCTAGACATTGTAATGCTTGTGTGGAACAAGGTGCACCCCTGCCCAAGGAGCCAGAGTCACTTGGCTGCTAAAGAGAGTGCAGCATTTCATCTCACGCTTGGAGGATCCCTGTGGATTTGTGTTCTTTCATTCGGAAGCACAACCTGGTTGTAACAAACTGAAAAGTGTTTCAGGAAAGAGTTAATTTCTCTATAGAAATTATGTTTCCCAATTCCATGCTAGAAGGATTAAGTAAGAACTTGCTAATTGGAGGAGGTGGGAGGGCTGCGGATTTGTAGGCAGAGCAGGTGATAATGTAACTGGTGGAGATTACAAACTAATTATGTGAACCAGCAATTGCCTGCCAGGTGTGTGAGATGCACAGCAGGGCAGAGCAAAGGGGTAGCTAGTGGGAAACAGGCAAGGAGGAATTTTACATGCACTTTAAAGCTCTGAGTGTGCAGAGCTCTGATTAGCACTTTACTCAAGATGGCTTGGGCATGAGAGGGAAGGACAAACGAGCAGTGAAAAAAGGTGGTTGTGTTTTTACAGATTTGTTTTCAAGCATGACTCTGAGCTTCTGTATTACATTTGACCAGTCTGATGTGTGGCCTGTTACTGTTCAGCAGCCACCTGTAGGTTGGTATGAATGAGCAAGAATTTTGCTTAGTGGTATTAGTGAAATAGGCCCAATAAAACCGTGACAGTTGTTCTCTGCCGTAGAAAGATCAGGTTTCATTCCAATTTAGGTTGCCTTTCAAACAAATCCTGGGTATTAGCTACGGCTTTAGATAGTATGGGGATTGATAGGAACACTTTGTTATTCTCAAGTATAGGCACTGAAGAGTAATTCAGTCATTACATATTTTAATACAAATTACAGCTTCCTGAGTAGCAACTATAAATAAGCTCTGCTGCCATGTGTGGAATAGGCAGATGAGCGTTGTGCTCTCACAGAGCAGCCCCATAATTGAGAACCAGATGCTCCTAAGCTCCAGCCCTGATTCTGGTCTTCATGTGTGTGCTTGAGTGATTGCCTGCATCAGTGAGTCGTAATTAATTAGTTAGTGCCTGGGAATGTGCAGAAGGTATAAAAGAACTACAGAAAGTATTTGAGGAGGTGTTTTGTTGCTCCACTTCCTTCCCATCAGAGCTAGGTAGTGTGACCTGTTGAAAATCACCTAGGTAAACATATGTGCTTCACAAAGAAGGCGTGTTAATATTTGTTCCATTTTCTTATTAAGTGAACTATGAAAGTGAATTGTTAAAGCTTTCTGTATTAGACTGTAATGAAATTATATTTTTTATTTATTTGATGGGCAGTTAATGGTGATATGTTTAAAGTCTCAGCCATCAGCTGGTGCTTTATGTTGATCTCAGCTATTATTGTGGATGGTGATTTTTTTCATCACTATAATTTTTATTACTAACATGAAATGCTACCATCTATAGATGGTGATGGTATTGTAACAACATAATGAAAATACAGTGTTTTCATAGTGGCCCAGAGAAGCAAACTGCACACATCTCTGTGTTTTAAATGAATGACGGTGCTAGGGAAAGGACCAATCCTGCTCACTTATCACTGGCTATTTTTAGTTATGTTGTAGACATATCATATACTTCTAGAGATGTTAAGGACAGTAACTTCATTTTAAACAAGGCTGTTTCATGCACTTCTAGCAGTTATCAAAACATTTAGTGAAAAGCGAATTCTGTGGTTCTTGTACGATTTAAGAAATGTGAATTAATTTTAGTATTCTAACATTAATGTTTCTTGGTAGGCTATTAATCACTTGACTGCTAGGTGTTTAAAACACAATATTTCAAACAGGAGATGTACAAGGAGATGAATGTGGCTTCCATCTCCCTTTCAGCAAACAGACCACAGCTTTTCACCCAACCAAGCATAATGCAGAGATGTCTGGTGGCTGAATGTCCTACATGTGAGTAAATAACGGATAATGCAAATAATTCAACAATGATGTAACTGCCTAACTACTGGATAACAGCTCTGTTCCCTGCCCTCCAGGCTATACCTGAGACTCTGTTACCCTGTGCTGTGAATTTTAAAAGAGAGCACTCTCTGTACTCATGCTCAGCTGTGGCAGCAAAGAGCTTTGCCATGTGCTTTACGAGCTTGCCAAGGCTTTTGAAGACAGGACAAGTTGATAAAGAGGTCTCGGTAGCTCACAGGATCTGCTGTAATGCAAACAGAAACACCTTGCCTAGGAATGGCATCCCCCCAAAGGTGGTGAGCAGGGATCAAGTTGCAGCTGCTAAAAGCATTTCTGCCTCAAAAGGGAGAGAGTGAGCTGCAGGTGTTTGTTGTCCACGGCCCAGCTCGTGGTGCAGGTGCGAGCCAAGCAAAGCCTTTCTGCTCCACTGCTGCAGTGTTGCTGTGATGGTTCCCTGTTTTCCTAGTGGCATTTCCATTACGGGTGTGGAACTGTGATTGCTCGGTTTCAGTCTCTGAAGTTTCAGTACTTGGAATGTGAGAGCAGTAGGGGCTGGGCTCAGTGTGGCTTTGCTGGTGGCATGGAGGTAGAAGAGAGAAATCTTCCCTCTTTCTAGCAGTTGAGAATAATAAACACTTCACTCCTTGCGGAGTAGTCTGTTGTTATATGGCACATCTTTGCTGCACTAGGAAAGTGATTTTTATAGGGCACCAGTTCTAAACCTGGGCCATCAAGAGTAAGTAAACCATCTTTATTTATACAGTGCTTCCTTTGAAAACATAGATGCCATCTGTCTGTTTGCCAAGACGCAGGAGTGGCCCTGCTTTTTTTGGAAATGCTGGGTGTTTTTACTCCTCTTATTTTACTTTACAATAAAATTGCATATTTTAGAAATGGGCTGTAAAGTGGACCAAAGATTTCAGTTGCAATTTATGACTTTGCATCACTATCTTCTCCTTCTTCCCTGGGAAATATCCTAAAGCAACACTTCAAATTGCTGTAAAATGACAATGTGTCCCAGACAACCTTCCTTGCTTTTCTGAGCACCAGTTTCTTTGAGAAAGCAGTTGTAAGAAGGGCTCTATAGCCTTGGGAAGATGTCACCAAAAATGAGCTTTTTGTGCCTTTCTTAACCTTTCTGCTGACTATTTTAAGTATAAATATGAATATAATGAAATATCTTGCTGTACATTAAGATGTTAAGAGAATCTATAAGTCTATACATCATGCTGAGTCTCATTCATACAACCTTATAGGGCTTGAAACTATCGAGGAAAAAAAAATGGTGTATTCTTCCTTTTGCTATAGTTTTACAAAGCATATTCTAAGTCTGTGGAATGAAGTCCATGTGTGGGGTATTTGGATTCATTGGCTGGAGTTATGGGGAGTGGGTTGGGGGATGGATAATGTGGGGTCATCAGTTCTTGAGTGCACAGGGGTGCTTGTGTGAGATTAGATTATTTAATAGAAAATAATTCTGAATAGAAGATAATGCTGCATTGTTATAAAACTTAAATTAGAAAATTGCAGTGTTATCAAACTGTGCCTGACACTTATATAGTATAGTTTAAATCTATTGTGAGTCCAAAACCAGTGGATTCAGAAAAAAAAGTAAGTTTTGCATTTGCAGTCCTCTGCATCACTCATTTCTGATGTGTGTGCACAGTGCTCTTATGAGGTTTTGATTTGTTTTGATTTTTCCAGTTGAATCTTATCCAGAACACTTGAATATGTTAATGACTCATGGAGTACAGACCTTTTCTTTCAAATGAGTTCTATTTTGTGGGTTGGTGAATTCTTAGCAGAGCACATAATCTTGATTCATTTGAAAATGATATTTAGTGTCTTTTCTAAATCAAATCAGTTTCATAAAAAGGTATAGACAACTGAGACTTACAGATAAGATCAGACACTAGATTTCTTTTTTTTTTTCAAGTTAAAACTCCACTCAATACTTTCTTAAAGCTATAAGAGTGGGGAAATAAGAATTTTCTATTTGGCTCTGTTTCCTGAAATTCTTTTTAACTAACCATCAGTTATGTACGATTTTTTTCCCTCTTCTTTTTGGAGTTGAATACTGCTCTGCTCACTTGTGAGGACTTTTTGTTAAATTCTTGTAATACTAGTCTTATGTGAGTTAATCTTCATATTGTCTGTAAGGATAAACGTTTCTCTATAAATCTTGCATGCACCTATACCTTTAAAATACAAAATGAGTTCTATTTGTAGATTAATTGGTACCTTTCCTCGTACAAATGTCAAAAGAAACCTGAAGTATATTAGTAATGTGATGGCAGTACTACTTCAAGCCCAATTACCTTGTCTTAAAGTGAAAATAAGCAGAATTGCAAAATTCACTCTCACAATAAAGGCCACTTCTTCAAGTGGAATTAGGAAGAAATTGAAGGAATGTTTGGCAAATGTCGGTCTTCGCGTGCTTTTTTATCTTGGGAGGCGTGTGGAAATAAGAGAATGAAAACCAGAGTCAGGTAGTTTTTTTTAGAAGTATTATTCTACAGTTTTGACTGTTTGTGGTTCTGGTGGTTTGGTCCCTCAAAACCAGATCTTGAGGCTTGAGACAAGACGCATCAAATCTGGTTATCACACCTTAATTTTGTATTAGTTTTGTCTGTTTGGATGTATTCTAGATTGAAGTCAGTCAGCACTGACTGCCTCTGGGAAGTCAGTTTTTCAAAAACTTTGTACAGGCTATTTTAACAAATGGCCAACAATGGATTTACTAAAAGGCAAGTTACAAACCTCTGTCAGTGTCAGCGAGTTAAAATTCAGCTGTGAGGCATCTTTGTGAAACCAAAGTTGTTGTGTGCTAAATAATATATATTTAAACTTAGTGTTTCTGTCGATCTATAAACACAAACTTTGTGGATCTGCTTGAGTTTCATGTTAGAATTTTGCGAGTGTTCTTATCAAGAAGTTCTAATGAAATTCCAATAGAGCATAATGAGAAATTAATTTGTAATAATACACAGAGCTCAAACACTGTTTAAAAATACCAACTGAACTACAGAAATGTGAAATAAACCCTTTGTGTGAGGATATGTCTGCAGAACTAATCCAGGAATGTCCCCAGAAATAATCTTATCCACAGGGTCAGTAACCTTCTAACATCTGTGTGTCACACTATTTTTCTTTTCCTAAATCAGAGGCTCTTCAGGATCTGGTAGATATTGCCTGTCTCAAGGCAAAGAACTGATGATCAGATCTTAGGCAGGGTCTGGAGCCCTCCAACAGCAGGGGTTGATAGGAGGGAGAATCCAGAGTCTCCTGCTCTGCTGTGCTGTAGGACGTGAGTGACTCTCAGTCTCCTGGGAGCTCCCAGGTCACACAGGGCAGGCTCTGGTTTTGGACCTGGGTGACATTTGCTGCTTTAAAAACCTGTCACTGCTGAGGTCAGGCTTTTATGCCAGGGGGTGCAGCTGGAGGCGGTGAGAGGGAAGACTTTCCTGTAGCATTGAGATTTTGGGCTGTAAGATAACCATCGTGGGGATTTTTGTTGGAGAAGGACTTTAAAGAGCTTAAGAAGCATTTTCATTGCATGATATGATCCGTAATATACAGATACTCTGACTACTTAAGCAAACTTCTTCTGTGGTATTGTTGTGCACTACTTTTCACACATTCCAAAAAATAAGGTTTTTTCAAGTAATTGCTCCTATTCAGCATAAAAACCCCATTTGTCTCAGAGTCACTCCATCAAGAAAACTACTGATGAGGAGAAGTTCAAAAGATAATTATTGTTTTAGATTTCTTTAAAGTGTGAGAGTAGATACTTGTCCCTTGAATGGAGAAGAGATTTTGCTGGTTCTGCCCTGTTCTCATCAGTATAACTTTGAATGTTGGCAGCCCAGCCTTGGCAGTGGTATGATTTCTTGGAAGGAAGGTGGGAGGATTACTGAGCATGATTCATGAAAACACCACTAGGAGCTGTTTGCTGTATCAGGGGAACTCATTCTGAAAGCAAAAGTCTTCATGTGCAGAGCCTGGTGGAAAGTCGGGGTAGGTGCAGCACTTGAATACTGAGGGGCTTTTCTCCCCAAAATTTCATCTTTCATCTGATTTCTTATCTGTTGTGGGTGCTGCCTTTGGAGCTGATAGAAATGTGAATAGTTGAAGAAAAGCTAATAACTCTGAAAAAAAATGCTACACATGAAAGCAAGAGGGACTGCTGGCTGTGAGAAGTGTGGGGTTTAAAATGCACTGAGAGAAAAACACTTAAAGGACGTGGGTAAAGAGAGAACTATCAGAGAGAGGAGTCCCAACATCTGTGAGTCCTCTGACGACCAGTATAAAAATTTCTTTTGAGCTTTGAACCCTGCATGAGAAGAAAGCTGCTGAAGATTTTTTTGTTTTGTTTTGGGTTTTTTTAAAAGGAGGGGAAAGCTGTTTGACCTGGTATCCTATCTAATTGCCTATTGGACTCCTCTAATACTTAAGTAGAAAGAAAGGACTTCACAAGTAAAAAAAATCCAAAATTTAAATGTGCTTAGATTGGAGATGCAATTATCTACCCAGTAGTTTGAAAAAGTTCCAGGGGCCTGATGCCAAATCCATTCAGTTTAAAGGAGGTCTTTAATGGGCTCTGGATTATAACTTAAAAGAGGAGACGCACCTTAGTCTGCCTATTCACTCTTCCTCTCAATTTCCTGATGTGGAAAACTTAACACTTTGCCCCTGTCATTTGAAGTAAAAGTGAATTCCTTTGTAATAAAAACACTGGAGGGGACAATAAATATTTAGGTGAATTAAGAGGTGTTGTATTCATAAAATTCTTTCCAGTAGCCAGAACTTGGGTGGTTATCCTCTGTTCTGAAAAGTTCTGCTTAGTGCCACCATGTTCTCACACTTGTAGATGGAAGACTGGGCAGTAAATGAAGGGATCTGTTGGTTTTGCATCTACTTGTTGTCTTTGTAGAAATGCAAAGTGAGACCTTCTCTGTTGCCATTGGTACCCTTTGTCTGATATTGTGTGACTTGTTGATTCTCCTCCTATTTGATATGAAATGTTGATATATCCAGCAAGTTTTCAAGGGAACTTTGACAAAATCCTCTGGGTCACCATGAACAACAGGACTGCATCCTCAAGAAGGCTTGCTCCATCTTTTTAAGAGGTAAGCACTGTAATTCTGAGAAGGATAATAAATATTCTGTATTTAGGTGATTTGTTTTGGCAAAATCCAAATGCAAGATCAGATAGAACAATCATAATTGTTATAGCACAGTTCCATATATTCCTATAAATACGTCTTACTCTCCTAGGTCCTAGTCTTTGAACTTGGTAGGGATTCGTGGTGGGGTTTTGGTTAGGTTTCGTATTGTTTTGTTTCAGGTTTCTGTTTGTTTGTTTTGAGCATAGTTTGTTTGTTTTATATTAGAGTATATGATTGCAGGGATACAAACAAAAATATCCCAAATGATTTTGTTGTTAGTGGTAACACTGAGCCAGTGCTATTGAAGAATAGTGGTACCTCTCAGACTGGAGCTTCCTGTTGCTAAAATACACATCAGTTCTTGCGTGTCCTGGAAGATTCTGCTTCTGGAGACAGGGAGACACGTTAGATTTGTTTGTGTTTGTTTTGTTTGCTTTCATAAAGCAGTTTGGAGTTGTAAACCCAAGTGTAATCAATGTTACATGACTTTCCTGTGAATGGCATAATTACATTCACACGCCAAGAGTGAAGTGCTTTGACAGTCTCACAACAAAATTCATTCAAAGCTTTGAAGCAAAAGAAAGAAATGAAAAATCAACTATTGTCTTTTGGTGAGAATAATAACCTCTTAGACTCCATCGTGCTTATCCACCAAATTCTGTGTGGAATGGTTTTATGTGCAATAGGCTGTTTACAGCGAGCCATTTAAAATAATAGCCCATGAGACCATTCCCTGATGCACACTGCTATACCTGGAGAGCCTGCCAGATACCATCAAGAAAATGGACCATAAAAGCAATCCAAAACCTACATTCTTAGTGGAATTTATCTGATAAATACCTTGCTAAATCCTAAGTGTTTCATTCATCTTTTTTAAGTGTGATACACTGATCTGCTTATCTGTTTAGCCTCACTGGCAGCATTCTCTCCCGAGGTTAAAACACGTAAGGAAGACACATCCATTCACTTTAATAACTGTTATCTCCTGAAGAATAAGAGCTGCAGAATCATTAATTAAACATGATCGTTCTGGGGAAGGTCTCCCGATGAAGATGTATGTATGACTCACTCGGTGTCGGTAAACTCTATTTCAAATACAGTTTTTCACGTTTGACTGTTTTCAGTGTCAGGTAAAAACTTGTCAACAAAAGAGCCTGTGTACCTAAAAGCATAATTTGTAATAGACATGCAACCAATCCCTTTCACCTCCTTCTGCCATCTGTAACATGCAATAATGGAATTATGGCAGATGAATAGTCTCATATTTTTGTCATAGGAGTAGAAGCCGGGAACTTTTTTTGCCATCAAACTCTGTGAGAGATAGAAATTGTTTAATGTAAAATTTCTGTTTAAACACAGTACTGTGTGACTTCAAATTTATTTTAATGCCAATTCAGAAGAAAATCACAACAATTTTAAGTTTTTCTTGAAGAACATTTGAAGAAAATTTTCTTAAGCAAAACACTATTTCAGTCAAAATCAAAATATTTCTGTCAAGTGCAATATAAATCCCAGTGTCTTACTAGAAGTATCCAAATGTTTGATAATGATGTGCTTCTGATGAAAAGAAGCTGTATTTCTGTGAAGTATATTTGAAGTCAGAAGAGGTTTCATCTTCCTTTTTTCCTCGCTTTATATTTCACCTTATATCCTTGATTCTTTCTTATGTAGATGTCCACCTTCTGTTTCTTCATAATTTCAAACACCTGCCTTTTCTTTGATGTGTTTTCTTTCCTATCTATAAGATATTTCTCACAAACTTAATTAAGTAGACCTTTGTCTTCAAACTGCATGACTGGGAGATACCAGAACCTACTCTAATAGAAACATAATAAAATAGAGGCACAGATTTTTTTGACTGTGCTTGAAAGTAGAAGGGCAGCCATGTACTCTGTGGTTCTGAACAACAGGGTAAATTTTCCCTTCTACCTCTATGAAGTTTTAATTAATGTATTCCAATATAAGTAGAAAGCTGAAGGCCTCGTTTTGCTTCTCTTCAAGGCCAGCAGTAACTAACAAAACACTCGGAACAAAGTGTGTAAGTTTATAAACACAACTCAGTGGATGCTGGACCCCTTAAAACTTGGGAAACACAAAGGTATCATCCATTAATTGAGAGAGTTCTAAAAGTGTCCTTTGACACTTGAACAGAGGGTGTTTTTTGTTCTATTCAAGGTATCCTTAGGTTACCCATCCGGAAAAAGAATTTGATGTGTATGTGAAGATAATGTATGTGAATGTAAAGTTGTGAGTGGTTTGTGGGGTAGAAATTGTTAATTCTGACCAAGAACACAAATGTCTGCCACCTATTCCATGAGAATTTTGGCAGTAGCTCCACCACAGGATACATGGACCAACAGACCCTGTCTGTTCCTAGCTATGGGGCCATGTGTATTTATAGCAGCAGTTAGGTCTGGGTGCCTTCTTTTTGTTTCCCACTAAAAACACAGAGATGATGTGTGGTTGTGTGTTCCAAAGTACTGTTTTTAGACTCTTTCTCAAATACATTCTGCTCTACAGCAACAGTACTGGAATTGTGAATTTCTTGTGGTCAACTCTCTTCTACAGTTGTATCAACCTGAACAGAGGGAGTGGTTTCCAAGTAAAACTGCAGATGTGCAACCTGGCGCTTCCAGAGAATCTTTTATCAGGACAAATGCTTCTCGTGGTCAGTGGGAAATGTTCGCTAAAATGGAGAAAGGTAAAAGAAATACCCAGAACTTACCTGGTAAGTGAAACATCAGCTGGGCTGCTGGGCTGTGGTGTGCTGCTGAGGCTCCAAAATTCCACTCAAAGATTTGAACCTCTCCATTTGCAAAGGAGTGACCTAAATTTGATAATGTCTTTTTTGAGGCTGACTCTTGTACTTTGGGGAAAATCCTCCAGAGATACTGGTTTCCCTCTCATGTAGCATGTGAATCATATGGAAAATGTACCAGAGCTGTGTGGGAGAAGTTCTTTCATGCCGAGATAGGATGCTGAGATTTAGCCCTTTCCTTTGGGACCAGATGCCAGGTCTGTGTTCTGACTATCTTTGGTACATATGTGAGTCTCCAAAAGAGCTCATTTATAAAAGGAGTAGAATATCTGATCTGAGATCAGTCATGTAGATCTAAGGGAAGGATTTTGCCTTGAGTGTGAATTAGCCTCAAAGACAAAATTCACAGCAGCCTACTTGTTAATGAATTACAAAGTCTTTATTTTTAAGCATTTTAAGTCTTCTTAAGTTCTCACAAGGAACTCATTATGCTTTGCACTTGGAAGAAAAGGGAGAAAACATAAGTGGTGCTTTGGAGGGTGGGGAGTCTCGTTCCAATACAGATGAAGTTGGTGCAATTTTACATGTGTAATATAAATAAAGGTACTGATAAATAGAGCATGCACTGTAGGTAGCTGCATGCCCTAATCTGTGGTATGATGCATATTTATGAATGTGAATAGAATTAAAAGCTGGTGCTCCAAGTGTCAATCAGCCCAATTTATACACAGATCATTAGAGAAAATGTTTCTCTTGAAATGGCAGAGTATGTGCAGTGTGGACCTGTGCCTGCAGATTATATGATTTCCCATTTCTTCATTTAGAGCTTCCTTTTATGACTTGAGACCTGGAAAGTCCTTGAAAAGACATTAAGAAGATATTTATCTAATTAATTGCTTTTAAGTCTTGAATGCGTGTGTGGGTTTTCAGGTTTTTCTTTTTTTTTTCTTTTCTTAATGTGACTTGCAAAGCAACAGAGGCATAATTAGTTGAATTTGGAGGTATGTTCACAAACTTTTGAAATAACTTAAAAATAGGCAAGTTTTTCAGTACCAGTAGAAATTTCAGCGAATATCTAGGGATACTAGGTTTGATGAAAATATTCTGGAAAATTATAATTTTGATGCGATGATGTTCTCTCATGTAATAGCAGTTATTTCAAGGAGATTTAGGGCCCTGGTCAGTGAGGTGGCACATTATTATCAAAGCCCATACCAGGGCTCAAGGGGAAGAGAGATGGACTGGAAGCCATTTGAAGCTTTATGTGGACAATGTGCCCAGCTCAGTTTATAGTCACATTTGTGAGGGGGGAGAATGCTAATTCTCTGTCCTCTGGGAAATGCTTGCACTGGATCAGAGGCTGCAGATCATGTGCAACCGGTACCTGAAGGAGGCCAGCATTTGTCTGGTTATGGGGGAGGAGGGAATTCATCTCACACATCTAAAATTATCTTGATTTTCATTTCAGCTTTGTAGCTCACCTTTAAGAGAAAGCAGAACATGAGCAGCTGTCCAGTGAGTGATTCTGTGCCAGCTGATGTGGAATGTGAGGTCTTTTATGTAGCTAAATGCAGTGATTTAAAACATCTGCCCACATCCCTGTTTTTTCTATTTGACTGTTCCATAGTGGAAACTTCTTAATGTGATGGAGACTTTTTATCACGTAATATCATGTTTCTAGAGTTATCTTTTCCTTCATTTTTAGAAGTGGCTATGTATTTTCTTGTGAATAATGGCTTATATCTCTAATAATTTTGGGAATATGTTCTTATAGAATTGTGGCTGTTGAAAACTTCTTGTATTTGTGTTTTGGGTTATTTTGTTGGTTTTTTTCTTCTATGGGAAAAAGAAATATTAGGTACCATATCACACTGACAGGGATGAATCTGAATAGAGGAACATATTTACCTGTAGAGGTAAAGCAAGAGTAGTTTACAAGTATAATTTTGGAGGATTTAAGGTTGCTTTTTTTTTTTAGTCCTCTACGAATAAGTGCAATTCCAATATGAGTGTTCTGGCTGTTAAAAAAAAAAAGCTAATCCTGCTGTAGGATACATGCTCCATTTGTATGACTGTGTGAATCTGCTGTGTGTTTATTCTAGGAGCGGTCCGATCCCTTTTGTTTGCTCAGTGCTGATGCCAGAAGTTTGTGGAAACTGTTCACTCGCCCTCAAGATGCAAAGGTCAGTGTTAACTTCTGTCCTTAGGGACGGTCCAGAGAATTAGGGCAGGCATGGGTTCCAGTAAATCCAAGTAAATATAGCAAGAACTTCTATTTACACCTTTTTTTGATGAACCCTTATGTGTTTTTCATTTTGATTATGAACACAGTGTTGTGCAGGCCTCTTGTTAGTGAACTCTTTAAGCCAATCCAAGCCCTCTTCTGTTTATTGGGATCTAATTTGGGCATCCCTGGTAAGATGCCTAAACACAGCTGTTGCCTCTGTCAGATGCTGTTACTAAAGAATAACTTTTTCAGGTGACCTAATCCTGTTCATGTCGAGATTTGCTGCTGCTCATAGCAAAAACTGGACCACCTTAATTCATCCTTCTTTTTATTTGTCAGTTTGAGGATATATTACCTTTTTAACTTTAGGTAACTATTTTTAAAATTTCTTTAGATTTGGTTTTTTAGAAGCTACCCATTTGCAGTTGACATCTAATTACTTTAGGACTCATGAGTTATGAAAATATTTATATACTTAATCAGTTACATTATTAATGGATAATGGCTAAAAATATAGTAAGTAACTTTAAAATTATATGTGGCTTATAATCTTTAAAGGGTTATAGGTCTTTAACTACCCAGTAAAACTATAGAGAATTTACAGATCACTGTTTTATTGGTATTATAACTTAACTACTTCTTTGAACTTTCATTACTGACTGTTGAGGCTTTTCAAGGATGATAATATCTATTTTATCTTTTGGCTGTTACTTTTAAGAAATCTGTGGTGTGCAACATATACGTGTATTTAGGTAACAGAGAAATTGAAATAACCCAGAAAAATGGTAATTGAAGTTGCAAAATATTGATATATGGAGAGATATAGATGTAGGTATTTATATAATATATAAATAATATATATCAAAGATATGAATATTGTGCTGTTACTCATGTGGGAGTAAATGTATTTTTAGTTTTCTGCCTTGTATTGCTATGAGTGAGGAAAGAATGAATGCTCAGGGTTAATCTTCCAGTCCTAGGAGTAGCTTCTGGGTCCAATTTACCACCAAATAGGTGTAAATAATTGAAGTGTTTGTGGCCACAGGACTGCAAGCAGCGAAAATAGGAAAACACTTGAATTTAAGTAGTTGGTATAGCCACTACTGACCCCAGTTAGGTCTTGAGTAATTAAGGCTATTCTCACAACTATTTAGACATGTTCTTGCACATCTTGTTGAGTTAGATCAATTCCCCCAAAAAATTTGCAAATTGAAATTTAGTACCTGGACTTCTTGGTGAAGCAGCAGCAGCTGGTGCTGTGCAGGGCCTTGGGCTGAGTGGGCAGAGCCCAGGGCTGGCTGGCCCCAAATCTCTTGAGTTACCAGGAGGAGCTTCCATTGCCCAGAGATGAAACAGAGATAGAAACCCTTGAGGTGGAAAGAGAAAAAGCCACCTCTATCTGCAAAGTACTGTAAGAAGTGAGGTGAGAAATGTTTTCCTGTTCTCCCAATAGTCCTAAATCCGGCTCTAACGTGTTCAGTTAAATAAAATTCAAAGGGTCATTTTTTTTCCCGAAAGGTCACCTAGGATTTTAGCGTTTGTTCAGCTCAAAGTGTCTTGTAAAATTAACTCTATTCTGTCTGAGACAAAAAATTATGGATATGAAGCTGACTGTAAAACACGGTTTTCAGCTCAGAACAACAGCACAAAAATTTACCTGAGATAATTGTGTGGACTGTCTTCTTCAATTACTTTCAATAAAACTGAATATTTGCAGTTCATGTTATACCAACACAGTCCCAACCTGCTGGGGCAGGTTTGGTTTTGAGTAGCCCATAAAATGGTCTGTGCCTTCTTTTAATCCTTTTTTCTTTTCCCAATACTATTCCTCTAGCTTTTAACCTCTACCTCAAAAAACAGGCAGCCATAGATATATGTAATTTTTCTAAGCACTTGACCACACTGAGTTTCCTAAGTACTAAACCACACATTTCATCTGAAGCCATCAAGTAGGAGCAATGAGTCTGCAACAAATTCCATGTGTGAAGTCTCTCATTTACTGAAAGTCTTCCATTCACTGAGGCCAATGGCTTGTGCCAGAGCTTTGTGGTGTGTCAGATGTGCAGATTGTTTCGCTGCATCGGTAGTTTGCTGTGGTGTCCGTTTGCCAGGTGGAGGCAGAGTTTCATTAATCTGTAGTATTGAGGGAGAGTGGTGGGAAATTATATTACTTCAAGGCTTTGATCTTTCTTTGTTAATGAGCTGGTTTGCACCTCGGGTATTAAACAGTTGGAGACTTTTTTTTTTTGCTGTAAACGCTGCAGCTGATATGAAAACAACCTAAATTTGGAATAATACAAGCTAAGCCAAGCAACATTTTTCCACCTTCAAGTAACAGATTCTATTGCCCTATAAATTCAAATGATTCTTGTTGCCTGTTTCTTGCTTCCTCCTACCATTCATTCTTTTTCTTACTGTTAGCATCCTTGGAATATGGAAATCATTTGGATTTAGTAGAATGGCTTTTGTTCTCAGTTTTAAAACACAACTTCTCTCTTCCACCCATGTGCTAACTGCATCAATTTGTGCATTTAACCTTTTCTAAACACACACACATGTACAGAGAAATCCTGCTTGCCCTTCCCTTATTTTTTTGTGGGATGCAGGCATGCATGGGTAATCTGAGATTACTGAATATAATTCCTGTTTGTTTGTTACTGGATTCTGTGGGCTAACCATTGTGTTGTAGGTTGAGGGAAATGAGTTCAGGTTCTACCTTGGTTCTGTTTTCTTACCCAGGGGCAAAGAGGAGACTCAGGGAAATGACATCTCCTTAACTCTGCTTTAATAAACTCACTGAAGGATGTTGATGTGTACCAGGGAGACATTATGCGTCATTTTGGGTAGGCCTTTTCCTGAGCAATTTGGCTAGTGATTTTTGTTTCTGTGAAAAATGGAAATCTGTCAAGAGTAAGAGGTTTAGCAGAGGATGTTGTTGATGACAACATTTGTTTTACCTGCTCATATGTGCAGCAGTATGTCGGGTTGTCTTATTTCCCCAAGGATGATGTGCACTCTGTTTTTGGTAGCTAAAGGTTCCTAGTTTACTGTAATCTTGGACCCCCAGCTCTGAGTGTGCCAGCTTTAAAGTTTAGCTCTCTGGTGCACATCCAAATCTCTGAACAGCTGTGTGTGTAAGACTGGTTTAACAACCCCCAAAGGTGCCTTAGGTTTTGTTGAGGAGAATAAATAAGTAACATTACATAGGAAATACAATTAGAATTAGGTCTTCTCTTTCTCATACCTCCTGTCACAAGGAAAAATGTTTGGTATCCAGATTTACAATAATATTAAATTTGGCAGATCAAAGCAAAGGTGTGAAAAGTTTCATATGGGATTATTAGAACATTTTATTTAAAGTTCAGGTGGAGCTGATGTGTGTTCAAGGTTTTATGGGGTTGAGGGACAAGAGTTTGTTGGGAGTTTTCTTATTTTTCACAGGTCAAATTGAATAAAAGCTGGAAAAAAATGCAGTCATCTTGCTCTTCTGAGGGTGAGCAAAGTATCACTGATGTTACATGTCATACAGGTAGAGTTGACTGAATGATGAGCACATTTTGCAAAAATTTAGTTTAATCTCTGGTCACCATTTAATTGGAGAGATTAGGAGTTCAGTTAACCCTTGGTGAATTCCCAGGGCCGGCTGCCTCAGAAGGGCCCCTCTGTGTTGACTGGAGAGAGCCTTGGGCATCTGTCCTAAGGACAGGCACACCAGTGCCAAATGTAACTTAAATCAGGTGGATTTAGCTCATCTGCCTCTGAAAACCTCAAATCAGAGAGGGGACCAGTGCCACATGATTGGAGAAGGAGTGTATGTCCATGCTGACAAACCTCTGTTGGCAAAGAAGGTTTTCTCTCTCTACAGAAACTTTTAAAAATGGGTTTGTGCTTGCTTGGCTATATTCAGTGCAAAGCAGTAGGTGTGGAAAAAACCTGAAATATTGGAGAGTGTAAATTAACAATCTAAATATTATTTTTTAATGATCAGCACAAAATTAGACATTAAATAACACAGGAGGCATTCATAGGCATCAGTATTTTTCCTTTAATTTTTCTGAAGTCTGATTTAGTGTTGATATGCTTAGTATCATACTACTATGGTTTTTTCTTGTCTTTTCAGTGTCTTTGATTTTTTAAAATGTGGATACTTTTTGCACACTGAACTAAAATCTATAAACCTATTCCTTGCTGAAGCATTGAAACAGTCCTGCTTTTTTGTCAGTGATGTCAATAATGCTACAAGTTCAGACAGTCAAATGGAAGTCAATTAAAAGAAGAAAATTAAAAGAAAGAAAAGGTGCTCAGAACTCTTGTGATCCTTAGTGAATATTTGAAGTTTGGAAAAAATAATTGAGAAATAGAGGTATCTATCTATCTATTACTGTATCTTGCACTATGAACAGGATAGGTCTGACAGTTTTACTTCTAATTCTCTGTGGTTCCCAGGTTTGTTTTTGGTCAGCAGCTGTGTCTGCCTAATCAAGACTGCAATTCTCAGTTTGTGGCTTCGATAGCCAAATGTATGATCTTTATGTTTTGGGGAAAAATGTCACGCTTTGGCACTTGACCATGAAGAGATGTTTGAGTTACAGGCACGCATTAAGAGCAAAGAAAACAAAATAACTTGCATCTACTGATCAGCATGGTCTTTTAATAAGACCAGTACATTATGGCAGTGATAAAAGGGAAAAGTATTAAGAAGGTGGGGCAATGTGGGACAGAAGGAAAGGTAATTGTCACTCAGGTGCTTTACTTCCTTGTAAATCTCATCAGTGTCAGCTCTTGCAGCCACAGTTTAATAACATTATAATAATATAAACATAAATAAGTAACCTCATATTACACTGATATGGGAATCTCATACTGCACAACACAGAACTAAAGAATCTGATTCCTCTGAGCTGTCTTTCCTCCCGTGGGAGATCTGGGAGAGCAAAGGGTACTCAGACCACTTCAGCATTTTTTCTTCACCTTTCACCATTCATTCTTTGAATTTTTTTGTTCTACCCTCTCTTTGTCCCATCTCCTGGCACTTCAGGATTTTGAAGAGGATTTGAAACCTTGCCACTATTGGAGACTTCATATTTTCAGCACCCTGTCAGCAAAATCTTAATAGCCTGATGCTTATAACACGGCTTTAGAGGTGCTGTAAGTGGTATCACCCAAAAGAGCTCTCTGTGTAGGTGAAACAAAAACTTCTCCAGTCTTCAGAGCAAAACTAGCGTTTACGCTATTTACACTTCCCTAAATGATCTCTCAGCATTCACTGTACATGCCTTGTAAACACTGCTGAGCTTGGGAGCACAGAAGAATGGCATAGGTAGAGATTATCAGATGCATTGCAAACCTTTTGTTCAGCTGTCAGACCATCTGAATGAAGATGGCTTTGTGTCAGGCATCCTATTACAGCTACTTCATGCTTAGGCTTGTTTCATTTGTTCCCTGGGTGAAGCTGGCAGGAGTCACTGCAATGTGAATAATCTTGCACCTGGAATCCTGAGCTTTTGCCCAGGAAATCTGCGTAGACCGCCTACGTTAATGAAATGGCTCACATCCTGCTTTGTTCATGCTAATATTGATATCATTAATATCGATCGCAGATTAGGCTTCTGTCTTCAAAGCAAGATAATTTTAATTATGGTTGAAATCCTCCTCTGTTTTTTAATCTATAATATTTTACTTTGAACTTATAGTGTTTCTCTGGGTGCCATTTTCACATCTGAAGATATTGTCACATAAAGCCCACTAAGCTGCTGTGTGCCCATTTATTGCCCTTAAGAATTGATTCCGTCCCCTCAAGCATTTCCTTATTTTTTGAACGTGTGCCTTTGTAGACTTTACAAGATATGTTACCACATTAATCACTATGAATTCCAGCGTGTGCTTAAGGTCTTTAATGTTTGGTCCCAAGAGGCTTCACATGTAATATGTGAATTAAGAGTTCTTTACATACTGAAAAACGTGCAGAATAAAGATATTCTGTAGAACTTGAAACACTTTAAGAAGTAGTTTGTGCTTTGTAAGTGCTGCTCTGCCTTACATTCCTCCATTTGTAGCAGTGCTTTTGACACTTTCTTGTTAAATTGGGCTTCCATGCTGTGTAGTTAATTTGAACATTCATCTACGCCTGACTGAAAATTTTTGATGGCTTCATCTTTTAATTAATAAATCTGATTGTCTTAAACTCCAAAGCAAATAAAACAAAAATAATTTGAAGGTCTGAACTGTATTTTTCTCCAGTGAGATCTATACACTTTAATGCTCTGCTTAAGAACCAAGCAGGACATATCAATCAGAAATGCAGATACTGATTTACTGGGTATTCAGTTAGAGACCTGTTTAGAGAGAAGAAATGAACTGTGCATTCAGCTGACCACAGTGTGTTCTTTAAGAATTCATTATTTGCTGTGTTGGAAAACTGGTCAAGGAAACTTACAGTACCTGTCAGGGTTCCTATTTCAGAAAAAACCACTTGCCTCCGTCAGCACGGCTGTTTAGATAAACCGATCACTTCTCTAATCGATTCTGAGTGCTGAAAAGTTGCCATGGATACAAGATCCTGCAGCAATCAAAACAGAAGGTAAGTTTAGAATTGGAAGTGACAGATTTATTCATCACATACTTAACAAGCCTTTGAAGGGAAAGAGAGAGTTTGTCAGAGTCCTTAGGCTGTGTATAAAAAGATTGTGGAGAAATACTCAGAGAATTGCCAGTAGGCACTTCAGTTGGAAAGGACTGGGTAATATTTGCATTAGAACCATTGCACAGATGTGTTTGCTTGAAACTTTTGCTCTGGATGACAAAACCATCAAAGTCTGCAAGCCTGTTGTCATTTATCTTCAGTCTCGCAATAAACGGTCAGCTGCAAATTTCTGTCTTGTTGGTGGAGGGTTTCAAACTGTTCCAGGCTCAGATTAGGAGGCAAGGAATGCAGAGCAGCCACTTCTGAAATCAAACCTTTGGATCCTTCTCTCATTCAAAGCAAATTTCAGAAAGTGAATTTTTAATGTCCACTACTAAAAATTGCTAGAATCCCGCAGAATAATTGATTGGATTTCTGTGTGATCCTGCTGAGCTGCCTTCTGCTGCACTGTTTTATAGTTTTCTGAGTTTAAGGCACTCTTCAGCTGGCTGTTGCAGGGATGTCACCCCTGCATTTGCTAATGATGCCATGTTGTACTATGAAAGGTCATGGAAGACAAATAAAAATAACCAAAAGGAGAGGGAAGTGTTGCACTGATTTCATTCTCCTGGGTAATCTTCTTGCAGTCTTAGAACTGTGCTGAAATTAATGTTCTCTCTTAGTTCCTTCAAACTCGGAAATCACCTCTCCCACTCCCACTTCTTTAAACTGAATGTATATTTAATAAGAGGACATGCAAAACCAAACTCATTTCCTGGTTTCTCCTATGTATAAACATACACTGCTAATTCAATTTTTTTGGTAAATCAATGTTCACAAAAAAATAAAGCATGTTTCCTTAGTTCAAAGCACATCTGGGTTGGAGGGTTTTGTGCACAAATCAAGAAACCTCTGTGGCATTATATAAACATGCAAAGAAAGTCAGTGTAATTGATAGGATTTCTTTTCAATATTTTTTTGGTTTTCTTTTCAACCTGGGGCTTCCTAGTAAAACTTGGAGATTGAAATTCACTTGCAAAAAGCCAAGAGAAAGCGTTTAGTGAATCTGTGTGCAGCAACCCAGCTGTGTTTAGCAGGCCTCTCATCCCAGGGAGGTGAGCTAGCAGAGAGGTGCTTGTGCAGCAGAGAGGACACGAGACAGGACTTTAAAGCTCAGAATCGGTGTTTAAGTGCTCGATAGAACTGATTGTCTTTGAATCAATGTGGTGTGGGGCTCAGTCATGTGTTCCCTGGAGATGCTCTTCAAAATGGAAAGGTTCTCATTTCACTGCATTCAGGAGTGCTCTTGCTTTTGCTTAGCAATGCAACTCTTGTACATTCTGTGTTTGTGATCACAAAAAATGAATTGGTTTTCCACAGAATCTTCAGTTTGTGGATCTGAGTATACATCATTCGATATTTATGTTTTTTAGCTCACATGCACATTGTAAACTTAAACAGTGCATTCCATTACTAGAGATAAATAATGATACAAATTTGGTTTCAATTTAAGTGGATCTGGCTTAATTAGTATACTATTACATATCTCCCTCTTCAGCATTCTGAGGGTTACAAATTAATAAAGTCCATCTCATAGCAAAAAGAAAATTTTCATAAAAAATTTGAGATTTTGTTTACTACTCTATCTGAAGCTAGTGCTATTCACAAAAATTTGGGTGGCTGCCCAATATTCTTTTGCAAACCCTCAATCCTCCAAAGATATGCAGAGGAGTGTGATTTATGGTGCTCTCCTGTATCCTGTGTGTCTTTCTCCTTTGTTTCAAACACTCAGTCACAGAGGAAGAACACCACCTTATGGCCTTCAGAATCACAAAGAAATGAATAGCCAGCATTTGGCGAACGGCTAGGGAGAGATGGAATCCCTAAAACACCTGGAATGCATTTGCCAAAATATTAATCCTAGGAGAAATTTCTAAGAATTTTGAGAAGGGTTAAAGAGTTTAATGCTCCCAAGACAGTTGCATGGGTGTCTCTTAAATTATGCCTTTTTTTTCTTCTTTTTGCTTCTATAACTGCAAAGAATTATTGTTGTAGTTGTCCGTTGCCCAACTGCAAACATTTACCAGCTCCTCTGCGAGCACTCCTGGTCTCTCCTGGTGCACAGCCAGCCTTGTTAGTGTAAACTAATATTTCCTGGAGTGTCAGATGTATGTAGAGAGACACAGTGTTAGAAGGCTATTTAGACAGACGAGCATAAGTATTTTTTTTAATCCATTAAAATAGGTTTAAGTTGATGTTTTGCTTTGAACCAAACTTGCAGTCTTCTATGGAATTTCATTTGTGAGGCTGCAATATTTTAGGCTACTCTGCTAGACCAAATCTGCCCATATCCTTCATGTACGAGGGAAGAGGCAAGAGTTGATCTCAATTTTACGTCTCATCTCTCAGTAGTTTATAAATGATCACTTATTATATAAGCAGAATTTGTTGTATTTCCACTTAGAATTTGTTATATTTCCACTTATAATCAACTCTCTGAAATCTTATACCTACTTAAGGAATGATGTCTTAAAAATCCCCAGTCTATATTCAACAGGGAAATACGTTGTTTGATGTTTGGATAAGTAAAACATGAGAGAGAGCATTACACATGTCACCATGTATAGCATGTAAGGAAAATAGTTTTGTAGTATTAGATACAGGTTAATCTTTACATTATAAAATTAAGCAATTTTGCCTCACTACTTAGGTCTACAGTAATTTTTCCTCAGTTATTGTGTTAGCAAGTACAGCATGACCTTATTAAATTAGAAATCCTGTTAGTCCTTTGTACCAAAGTTACAAATCACAAGGAGAGTGGCACTCGAATACTCTGGGGTAAATACTCAGGTTTGAAAACTGAATTTACCTTACTTTGGCTATCCCATAGGTATAAGACTCCTTGATGTATATACTTATCTTTCTGTGTGTATCCCTCATGGACTTTATAAAAGGTTTAAAATAAGAGGCCTGAGATCAAAATTAATTTTACTCTGTTTATATAACGTACAATAAATCCATTTCAACAAACACAGAAACTGAAGATCCTATCCTGGATGTAGTTGCATGAATTACCTAATGCATCAATTACTTCTCTACTTTTTTTCATGGAAACTCATGATAGGTTTCAATTTAGAAGAATTGTTATAGTATAATATTTCTAAAGAGAGGAAGGAAATTATTTTATGCTAAGGAATGGACTATAATTCCTGAGAATGCAATGGAATTGTCCCTTGAAAACCTGAAGCTGAGATATGACGACTTGCTTCCTGACTTGGCAGGCTGTTCTAAGAGCAGGGGGCTGAAGTGGCCACTGATTTGAACTTCACCCCCTGATCATAAATTCAAACTCTTGGCAAGTTTTGATTTATAGCCATGCAGGTTTAGGAATTAGGGGAAGGCAGAGAGCTGCGCCATTAAGCTCCATTGTGTCTGATTATGCACTTTGCCCTCTGAAGGATGCTGCAAAACAGTATTGGGAGTTCTATATCCATGCTGGTCTTTTTGTGGGACTGTTTCAACAGAGTCATATTGGAATTGAAAATTCATCCTGACAAATGAGTCAGCCATCTATTAATCCTGCCAGGACTGAAATGTATTGCTCTAAAACTAGAATCAATAAAGGTATGAAACTCATTACCTCTTCTAGCTGTCAAGTACAACTAAAGTCTAAATTTTTAAACCCTTTTTTTTCCTGACAGTGATTTCGTTTTTGGGGTGAACTTATTTACTGCTCTCTGCAAGTCACTGAACTGAAACCAGAGTTTCTGGAGAGTTTCTCAGAGTTGCAGGTCCTGATTAACAGCAGGATGATGCTCATTAGTATGCCATTATTTTATTACTAGATAATTAGGCTGATAATGCCAATTCAGATCTTGATCACTTTGATAACAGCACAGAATGAAGCTGATAATTAGGAATTCTAATTTGTTAAGTGGATATTTGTTCACAGAGGCTAGATCTACTACCAAAAAAAGATTTCAAAATTAGTTTTCTGCTTTCACTCTCTTTTAATTTTGGTAGTTCAAAACTAGTAACTGGACATGGGACAGATCACCTAAATTCGGGAGAGTAAAATATGGTTGGCTTATGGAGTCACTGAATAATTTATTACTTATTCAGCTATCAATGACTAATTTTATATTTTTAAGATAATATTGATGGGCTCTTCAACAAAGTGGATCAAAGAATTTAATTCTGAGGAAAAAGAAATCAGTAACATAATATATCCAACACTATTGGATATATTATGACGTAAATGTAAAGATGAAATTTAGATAAACTTACTACTCAATGCTTCAGCCCGCCAAGCTAATTTTGTACTTTAAAAATTGTTTTGCCCAGAAATTTTTCTTCTCTCTAATGAGAAATATCTCCTTTGAATCTCCTGCTTGAATGTATACTGGGGACATGTGAATTATTCAATATAAGATATTGTGATCTGCAAAAGTTCCAAGTTGGTTTGTGTCTGGACATCCAACAAAAGTCTATGCTGGCCACTTTACTGTGTGGATTTCATTCTTCACTGACTTTTCTCAGTGCTCAGAATGGTGTGCTAGAATTTTATTTATTCATTGTTGAGTAAGGAATGGCACATAACACTTTAATTTCTTTCTGTTAGGGGAGAACCATGAGAATTCTTCCTGATGCTAATTTTAAAAATTAGTTCATTTGTATAGATCAACTGTTTGCTGTTTAGTCTCTGAATATTTGGCAGCAGAAAATTACTGGCAGGAGTTCTTACTGACACAGCAAATTTTAAATTGGCACTAGAGAGCATTTACGGGAAATATGTTTCACAGCTGGAGTAGGAAGATTGAGTAGAAAATCATCACCTTAATACTCTGTGATCTGCATGGGTAAAGAGATCAGAGTGTTTTAAATGTCTAAAAAATTAGTGAAAAACAGGCAGCAGAACAAGTGGCTTTTACCTGCAAGATGGCTTTTAAACAGCATGGAATTGTAAGTAATGCAATCATCTACTAGAGAAGTCCTAAAGAGATCTCTCTTCCTCTGAAATTTGGTACTCAAAAAAAAGCAGGTGACAATTCCATAGCTGTATGTGGAGGCTTGCTTGTTGGATGATTATCTATATAAAGTCAAGAGACACAAAAAAAATTCAGCGCTAATGGACATGCAGCTGAGGCACAAAATATACATTTGTGAAGTACGAAACAGGTCACATGAATGCAACTCTATGAATTAGAATTTATAGATTTTCATGTACAATTTCTGTATCTTTTACACCAAAGACATTGCTAAATCACAAGCGTAACAAAGCATGCAAATCCCTTATTTCCATAAGGAAAAAAGTTTGCTTTTTCTTTCTCTTCTCCCTTTAACAATTAGTAAATGCAAACAATAAAAGAAACAGAAAAATTACCTTGAGTTAATGGAATAAAAGAGATCTTGTACCAGGATAATTGGAAAAACTTGGAAGTGTATTGGGTAGTTTCAACATATCTGTGGTATAGAAGACCACCTTTTTGTTTGTTTGCTTTTCTCCTGCCTGAACATTATCATCTTTATGTCCTTCTGCCAATACAAAGAAGGTCTCAGGTTTAAAGTAATTTGATCTCGATTTAAAAACAATTACAGAGCCAAAGTGAAATAAAAGGACCAAAGAGTTAATAAATCTTTTGTGTCTTCTAGAAAACCATACTTTAAATATTGGAAGTGATTCTTTAGATGCATTTCTCCAGTGCTTTTAGGTGATACTTCAGATAGCAGTGTGGTGAACTGGAGCCAATGTATAGCCATTTTCAAAATTTTAAGTCTCACTGTAAACCAAATTGTACGACCTTGGATGTGAATTGTCCCACTGAGTTGAACACTCTTACGTTCCTAAAGCGACAGAGTTCCTGTCAAAATGAGACCCAGCCTGAGCTGGCTGAGGCCAGCTGAGTGCAGGATGTGTTGTTTGCTGCTGCTCACACAGGGCAGCTGATTTATGATTAGAAGTCTGAGTCCAACTCCTCGTTGTTCACCTGAAAAGAAGAAACAATTCTTGTCTGGCTTTTCAGTCGTACAGTGTGAAGTTTAATTTCTCTTCTCTCATTACCTGCAAATACAAAGGTATTCAGGAATATGCTTTCTGACTTGGTGAGGTTGTCTGCTACAAATCTCCTTTCAGTGCAAACTGCATCTAGTCATTATTAAAGCTGGTGGTGGCTGTGTTTACATTGGAAGTACAGAACTCCATAAGTATTTCAAGAAAATATTGCCGTACTACTTGTGCTTCCGTTTGTGGAGCTTGTTTTCACTGGGCCCTAGATTTTTTCTCCAGATTTGCTATGCAGACCCTGAAATTCATTAATCACATGTTAGCTCTGGGGTACTAACCCCAACTTCACAAGGCAGTGGAAAGTGTGGAGTGAGAGACGGGATAATTTTACTCTTGCTAATACCTCTTAAGTAAAGCAGTTCTTAAAACAACAGATTTTTTTTTTTTTTTGGTATTAAGTTTCTTAGTCTCTTATTCTCACCATTCTTAAGAAAAGGCTATTTCTTGGTTCCCTGACTTAAACTGTGCTGGATGCCAGAGGAGTTTAAAGTTTTCTGCATGTTAACATTGAATGAACTGTGTTAACTTTGCTAAGTAACGTGCTCTGCTATATGTTTCAATCTCTCTTTCATCTGATGTATTAGACATACATTGTTGGTGATTAATGAATGTACCAAGATGTTTCTCTTAGAAATGATAACTATATAAATAATTCAAGTAGTCAGAAATCAAAATTGCTGTGGCTTGCCTTCTGCTTTCTCCCCTGTCAATCTGACACCACAGGAATATATGGGTAGGGAATGCTGCTTGGGAATGATGGACAAAAGATTTCACTTCCTCTACACGAGAAACTAAAGATTGTCAAATATGAAAGAACAGCTAATATATTGTGATTTGCCATTAGACCTCTGAAACCAGCATCAGGGGATAAGAACTGGAGAGCAACAGGCTTGAGCAGTTTCAACCCACAAACTCCTTCACAGTGGTTAGGGATGCCCAGCATCCTGACAGATAGCATGTTCTGGAGATAGGTGTGGGAATCACGCTGGAATTGTGATTAAACTGCATATTGCAGTGGAGATATACCTCTCTCTTCAAGTGCAATCTACCTTTATGCAAGATATTTTGTACCACTCCATTAAATCAGAAATCTGGTGTAACATCAGCGATCTTCAAATCCGTAAATTTTCTATTAAACAGTACACCCTACACTTGTAAAATATCTAAAAGAGCCTGGTCAGTGAGCACTGGCCTCTGACAAATACTGTTAATAGGGATGATCTTACTAGAGTGATTTTTCTAAGGAAAGTAATATCTAGGTGTAAAATAAATGTTCATCCTGTGTAATTGTTTGATGTCCAAAGTGGCACTAAAAAGCCCTATTTCTTGCAGGCTAATGGTCAAGTGCAAGCAAATGCAGCGTGTTGAAGGACAGAGGATGGGAAATTGGCCGTTGTGGAATGAGAGGGCTGACGTGAGAAGCAGAACATTTCAGTGAGGATGTGAGAAATACTTGTAATGACTTTCAAGAAAAATGGATCTAGCAAATAAGCTTAGAACTCCTGCCAGATCTAACATTGCTGATGGTTTTACAAGACATTAAAAAAAAAAAAGGAAAGCAGATGAGTATTTTCTGACAATACTCGGATTAGTGTTATAATTCTTGGGACTTATTTGTGTAGCTTTGTTTTTAAATTATGCCAATATTAAATCAATTGGAAAAAGTTTGTTAATATTTTTGGTGATTTTCTACATTTCTAGGCCTTTTGATAAAAGGAGGAAAACTATATATTACTCCTCTTAAAATCTATTCTGCTTCATATTTATCCTTTACTACTTTGTATTTAGGGGGTAAGAATGTTGCTTGGGACATAAGTTAGATACTGAACAATTGCTCTTGATGTTGTGTAAGAATGTATATATGTGTGTGCATAAAATCTCTCATACATTGCAGGTAAAAATATTATCCTTTTTTCTTTTGTCTTCTGTGGATTGAGAAGATACTGTAACGATACTGGTGCTTCTAAGTCTACTTCAATGAGAGTGTCTCATTTTCTTAAAACTAAAGTATCTTCTGGGGAAATGAAATGCAGCAGATCCTGATGTTTTACCTAGCAATGAATAATTCATATGCAATGAATGGAAGTTAAAATACCTTCTTTACAAGTGCAAATACAAACAATACTTTTCCTTTTGAAAAAAGTGGTTAGCTACAGAACTTGGGAAACTATTTGAAACATGTCGAATACTGTATAACAAACAATAGTTTTGTTTTGCATTTTGTTTTTATTTCAACTGTACCTGTTTGTTACTTTTATGATGTTCACACAAGGGGGATAGAGTAATACTGTAACTTTATCAGAGCTCACTTTGGTGTTTTTGTTTCAAAAAAAATCCCTGTGCTTGCCAAAACCTCTTGTTGATACCAGTGTGTGAGGTGGGAGGGCAAATCAGACTTCAGAGGAGTCAGATGCCATTTATCTGCATCGTGTTGTTATCTATACACGCTTTTTGAATGTGGCCTTTCCTTACCTGCCGATTATGATATGAATCACATTATGAGACATTTGTATCCTCATATCTCTCTACTAAACAAGCTTTTGCAAGGGCTACTTTGGTGTGACTGCTGATGTCCTGTGTTGCTGGGAAATGAAATAATTTCACGTCTTATGAACACTTGGTGCAGGATATGCTATGGAAAATATCCTTAAAAAATCTGCTGAAAATACTTATGAAGTATTTGAAGACCCATAACTCTATAACTGACTACCACAAATTATATTAAAGAAGGAGAATGCAAAAAGTAATTCTTTCGCTGATGGAAGTTGGCAGCTGTATCACTCATTTTCTTAGTGAAATGGATTCAGCAGAATTAATGTTGGACATAAAACTTCCTTTGAGAGGCAAAACTACTTAAATTGCAACCGTATAAATATGATAGGTCTTCCATAGGAATAGGAATGAAGATTCCTAATAAAATACAGGCTTAACTGGAAAAGTGTTTTAAATGTATGCAGGAGAGGGTACATCCATTTCCAAGATCCAAACCTGACACTGCTGTGTGTCTCAAACACAGCCTTTCCCGATGTTTTCAGTGTGCAGAATCGATTTTGTTTGGGAGGATTGATTTTTTATTTTAGTTTCAGCTGCTGCAGTTCTTCCTTTCAATCTAGAGTTAAATTTTCAGAATTTTAGTCAACAATGCAACCATCCTGCAGACCCCAGCACAAGCCCTTTTCCCACAGACAGGCAATCCTTATTCTGCCCTTCTCCAACCTAAATAACCATTGCTCTTATGTGAAGCAGCTGCTTCCATTTTAAGGGTGTTTCTGACCAGGTACTGAACAATTGCCTTGCTATTATATTTATTATTTCATTTAATACTGAAGCAACTACTTGGCCCAAGTGTGTCATTCTCCCTTTTGTTGTGGAATAACTTTATCTCTGTGGAATGGCAGTCATAGGAGGGCAAGTGTGTTTCATATAGATCATGCAATGGTGGTCTGGGGAAGCAACGATATCCTTGTTAAAATAATTGGTCTCAGGAAGCTGCCAGTAGGCACAGAGAATTGTGTGCATCAGCGTTAGATTGCTGGCATTTACATGAGAGTTTAGGCACTTTTTTTTTTTTTTTACCTAAAGCTTTCTTTTTTCTAAGATAATTTTGTATTGTGTGGTTCAGTCAAACATACTTATAGGCATTGATAGACATCACAGAATTGTCTTCCTCAAAGTGACCTTTTTGAGTTTGATAAATTCTTTTCTTTTTTTCTAATTTCTTTTCTTCTTAAAAGTTGTGGGAGGCAGGGACTTAATCAACCAAACAATAGTTTTTATGTAGGTAATTTACATATAACTGAATCAAAATTGCAGCTCCCTGCCAGCTTGCAAAGGCCATGCCCTTATGTCCCAGTAATATAGGTTCAATTTTTAAAAATTCAGACTGGCCCTGAATTTAATTCCTAGTTTAGTCCTTGACCAAACTGGCCCGTATTAAAATTTCCTTCTCCAAGTTGTCTTTCCCATCGTCCCCTTGGTCTGTTACAGCATTAACATGGGAGTTGCTGTGCTCACTCTGCCTGCTTGAAACCAAATGGACACTTCCTAAATTCAGTGAATCTGACAGCTGGAGAGCCATTGGTGATGAGTTTGTGGGTATTTTTAAACCTTTTGTTGCTGCAGTACTTTTTTAACCACTGCAACAGAAATTCATTGATGAAGCAATGAATGCAGAAGCCAGGTGCTTTTCCCTTGCTCAGATTATCCTGTGCCTTCACTGGGAATTGTCCCCTTGCAGTACTCAAGAAAATTGAACTCAGCTCACTAAGCAGGGTGAAATCAACTTGCTGGAGAGCTGAAAATGTTTGAATCTCTTTGTGGCTGCTGCCATGGGGAAGCTGAGCAGCCTTGGACTGCAGTGGCTGCACCTCCTGAGCAACAGGTGGGCTCAGGGTTGCAAAGCTGAAATACGTGGTGTCAGGTGGGATTCAAAGCTTAAATCTGTGATTGATTCTTTTATTTGTAGCCTGGACTAAATGTATGTCAAGTGTCTGTGCCAGTTTTCTTTAAACACAAGTTAGTTCTCTTAACCAGATGCTGTTTTGTTTAAAAAACAAACAAACCAGACGTCCTCATCTGTCCTTGGAGGTTTAAAACAGTAATGTGTTCTCAACACCTTAGCTAAAATACATTTACTTTAGTCTTCTTTCATAGTTCACCAAGTGACCTGGAGCGCAAGCTATCAAAATGATCTGCCTGGCAAGATGAAGACGTCTCCAGCAGGAAAATGAGGGTACAGTAAATGCATCCCACTTGGCTGGGGAGTTAGCAGGAATCTCAGATTTGGGAAATGAAACAGTGCCTCGCTCAGGAAATCAGCATGGGTATGACAACAACAAGTAAGACACACCAAAGAATTTTTTATTTCTTTCTTTCTTTTTTCAAGCATAAAATAAGACCCAAGTAACTCTGCCTCTGCTCCCTCAAGGACATGTTCATTATTATTCTGTGTAGGGTCAGGACAGGAAGGAGGTGGGTTATGCTGTGCTTAGCAATGGGCCTGAAGAGCTTAACCAAATCAGACCAAAGATAAAGGAATCGATAGTAAGAGACAAATAAAATAAGCAGTGCTGCTCTCTGAATATCACATTAGTGTCACACGTTTTCCTTTCTGTTTTGTGAAAGAAAAGGTCTGGGCTCGTATAAATGTCTGTTTGTTTTTCAGGTGTGGTGGTGCTCAAGAGCTCTCCCTCTAATAATGACAGAAATTTGAAGGCAGACAAAGATGGATGGGGGGAAAATGTAGAACACAAAAAAGAGCGGGATAAAGTTAAAAACCCAAGGTTTGGCATTAGCTATGAGGAAGTAAAAGGGGAATCACCAGAATGAAAAGACACTCCCTCCCTCTCTTTCCCAAACAAAAAAAATGCCACCAATAATGACTAAAAGCCATAGTGGTCCCTGCATTCCAGTAGTTTTAGGGTTGGATTAATCTCTCCCAATTTAGGTATCCAAAGAGTATATTTTTGTATTTGACAGTTTATATTTTTAATAATAGAAGATAACTAGTTGCTGTCTAGGAATAATTGACCCTATTACAAAGATAGAAATCAGGAGAGTGTGTAAATCCTATTGCACCAGTAATATTGCGGTATCATGGCAAAAATATAAGTGTAGGCATGGCTTCCTATTTAGTTAGGATATTTGTATATCCCTATTCTTCCTGCTTTGTCTTTTGCTGTGTTTTGGAAACTGAAAGACTTGTGGCTGCTTTCTGTTTGTTACTCTGATGATTTTACCAGTGAAAACAAAACTCCCTTTCTTGGCTTTTTAATCCTGTCATCTAGATCTGTATGCAGTAGTTCACAGTCAACGTGGGAAATTTCAGTTTAAAACACCCCGTGCTGTTAACGTTTTTATTGAATTGTCAGACTTGGTGAATTCATTGGTGTATCAACAAGTGACATTCTGAGAAAATTCATAGAAATGTTTGTTTTAAAATTTGCGGAGAAAAGGGACAGAAATGTCCATTCTTGCTATATTTTTGCCTATATTGCCATACCAGAAATTTTCCATATCCCCTGAAGATCATATTTGCTAGAGTAAGTCTAGGTTTTGGGAACAGCACTAATTTCTGGGTAAACGTATAAAAGGAGAGTGTGTTTCTTTTCTCTCACAGCTCAGAACTTTAGTTCTCTCTCCAGGACAGCCACTTTTAATTGCAGAGCTGCCCATTTGTTGTGTTCCCGACAACGGCCCTGCATAAAGCCATTGCATTTTGTTGCTGATTTAATAGAATTAATTTTGACATTGATGGCTTAAGAGGCATCGTTGAACTTTGCTGTGAGAGGATAAAAAGGTAGTAAGGAAACAAAATAATATACAATAGATTAAAGGGGGCTGGAACCCCAAAATGCTCATGCCTAGTGAAAAAGAGATGAGATTACTGAAGGAAACAGAATTATCTGGCTTCATGAGGAAGGTCACTCTGCCAGCTCTATGGTGCAGAAGAGACTGAATTGAGAGCTGTCTGCCAAAGAAGCAGGAAAGAAAGGAGGGGAAACTTCCTGCCTATACAGCTGCAAACATCTGAGAAGGGGGAGTGGAGAGCCACCCACTTGTCTAGAAATGCCTTTCAAGAGTCCTTTTGAAATGGTGCACTTAGGAGAACATTTTCCTGAACAACAGCAAGTAATCCCTAATTGAACTGCCAGAGGCTGTTTCTCGACAATGCAAAGCATTTTACTTTCATCCTTCCCTTTTCTGGTGCTGATTGATAGATGGGTTGATTCTGCAGTTGCCACTGTAACAGAAATCATCCCAATACTATCAAGTACAGTTTGGAGAGGGTTTTATGTGTCAATCTCTCTCTTTTCAGTAACTTTATTGAGATCAAACCAAACCAACTGGCTTAAAAACACTTGAACTATTTAGAAACAAATCCTTGTGTACATAGTTTTGATTTATGTAAGTCATCCAAAAAATTTAAAAGGTAATAAATCTTAAAAGCTAAGTTTTAGTGTGAAGCCAAAGCATCCAAATACCAATATTCATTGAAAAGTCACTTTGAATTAGCTACTTATCAGGTGTGTAGTTGTATGTGTTTATATAATTTAATGAATTTCTTTCTATCTCTAAGTTTCTATTTCAAAAAATTACTGCTATGTTTTAGTCGCTGCTGTGGCTAAACTCATGAGATTTTAAGGACAATATTTCTTCTTTCATGCCTGGATCTTGAGTATTGTTGTCATTAAAACAGCAAGTTGGGAAAAGAAAATCTGTTCTTGAAACAAGAATGATCTATCCACATGCCACAGACTCAGAGTCTGGATCAGTTTGCACAGACTGTTCTCACTGAGCCCAGCCTTGTTCACATGTGCTGCATTTAGTATCAGCTGATGCATTATATATAAATACATTGTGCTTTTCAATTCTTTGTCAGACACCTACAAGTTTACTTTAGTAATTTTAATTTTATTACAAAAATACTGTATCTGGACCTTTTGTTGACTTTGTTCATTGCTTTCACAGCAAGACATCATGAAAATCATTAAAGACTCAATGAATCTTACAGATACCATAATGTGAGTATGTTCTCATCTTTCTTCCCAAAGGTGGTGGCCCCTGCTGAGTATGTAAACAGAAATGCAACCAAGTGGTGGCTGCGAGAAATGATGAAATAAATTGTTTAAACAGCACCAGGAGTTTGGGTGAACCAGACTCTTTTCTGGCACTGGTGTCTTTTCTGGGTTCTGTCAAAGGGAAAACCTACAGCATTCAGAACAAGAAACCTCCTCAGCGTTCCTCTTTTAATAACTAATAGTTTACTTATTTTTAAATTTGTTTTTCTACTTTGCACTTGAGGACGCAGAACAGGTAGTGATATGGTCACATATATGGCACTGATTCTGTTCACTTCCATCAGTCAACGTGTGACAAAAATGTATAACTGCGGCTGAAAATCCTGGAATTACTGCTACTCTGATGCCTATTCCTGTCTATAAGTACTGGAGGAGGAGTTACGTTTCATCTGTTGTCCATGAAACCCAAAGGGGAGTAGAAAAGAGAAAAGCTGAGCAGCTTGTCCAAGTAAAGAAAGTCTTGGGCAAAACCTGCGATAGATTTAAAGCTTATAATATCCTTCACCCCAGCACTGCTCTCGGTGAATTTGCTGTTCCCAGGGAGACCTGTGCGGCCATTTCTCTCTATCATTTGAAAAACTTTTCTCAGAGGTATAAGGTTTTATCCAGCAATTATTGCAGGTAAAAAAACCCCAAAACCTACGTTATTTTATGTATTTATCTACTTTATTATTTATTTTAAAAGAAAACCATGAAATATCTCACCTGGAATTCTTCAAAATGCTAATCTACTGCACCCCTAGAAAGAGAAAGTTCTTGGTATTTTAGACCACCTCTCTCTTCAATTTGATTGGTGATTTCTGATTTATTTATGAATCACACTCACTCTCCATGCCTATGTAAAATGGGATTGATCTCATCCCAAAATTTGACACAATCCTGGCAATGATTGAGGTGATTAGTACTAACCATCAGTTTTACCCTTCAGAATAAAATGTGGCAAGTGAATAAAGCCTGATGGCATGGCTGTGCAAAATTTCATTTAACAGCTCATTGCAAGCAGGCCAAGTTGGATTGCCAAATATATCAAATCACTTTTATAGATCTAAGCTGTCTACCTCCTGATTTTCTTAATCGTAAATGGTATAACAGATATTGCTATGGTTTTCCCATGCATTGTAAAAGGAAAGTGTTTCAAATAAGGAGCAGAGCAAGCTGATTTGTTTGGTTAAGTTTACAGGTATAGGTTGTATGTACTCCAGATGTTTGCACACATTCCCAGAGTCCTAGGGCCCTTTGTTTCTCCTGAATCCACTCTGAATACTCCAAACACATCCAGTCAGTAGGCAGTTGTTGTCAATGAGTTACTAAAAGGGCTCATCTGTTATATTTATGTGCTTTTCATCCAAGAATGAATAGTTTTTGCTGTGCTGTTTCCAATTCCAGATACAAGGAAATATGCCAGAGTACAAGCTGCTTGCTTTGTTTACAGCTACCTTTTTGGTTCTGATTTTTAGTACGTGGGATGACAAAATGTATCTATTCCTCTTTCTTGGTATTGAAGCTTCACCTGGATTTTTACCATAGATCTGATCTCTGTATCTAAAATAATACACAGCTATTTCTGCCTTGTCGTATGATCTCTAACACACTTCACACACATGTTCTGGGAGGAAAGGAGTTCCTATTACCCCTGTCTGAGAGATGAGGAGATGAAGCACCGAGAAGGAAAATGTCTTCTTTAAGATCCCACACAAAGCTTATGGTAAGTTTGAGATAGAGCAGAAGTCAGTTGGGAATTCACCGTGATTCTGGCTTTGGATACTTCTCAAGCTCAAGAGCTCAAACCTGCCGCTCAACTCCTGCTGATGGCACTGGTTTTATCATCAGTCTTGGGGAGGGTATGGTACACTCATGAAAATTTCAAAAGCATCCTTAGCCAGAGTTTTTCAGCATCCCATTGTGTGCTTTGAGTCCTAATGTTTGCCCTGTGGTGTTATGCCTAACTGTGCTCCTCTCTGATTATTTTGGCACAGGTGGATTAAGGATGTGACCCTGCAGTTTTGTGTGTTTTCTTCGTGGTACACCAATACATTTAAAATATCAGCACCGCAGTGGAGGGCAGTGGTGGGTATCACAATATTAATTTTGACACTTTTGTATACCCTTGAATAAAAAATGTGTTCAGAAGAGCTTCTTTAACTGGCCTTATGAATGAGACAGGCTGAGGGCTGTGATATACCTGTGTACTAAGATAGCATCTTAATTGCTTGAATATTGGGTTGTTTCTCTTTGTAACATATGCAATCTCTGCTGGCTAATGTGAAGATCAAGACTGACTCAAACAGATTTTGCAGAGTACGAATGGAAAAAAACCCCACCACGGGAGCAATTGCACTAATTTATCATCACAGAGTGATAGTTAACTCTGTAGATTTCCAGGATTCTCCTTTCCATCTACTTCTAATGTATGAGATTCTGAATAATCATCAGAAATGTCACTTGGTACTGGAGAACCCTCAGTTCTACTTTTCTAGACCCCATGAAACCCGGATGAAATGCCCATAGTTTGGCTGAGTATCATGTATTGAAATGACCTTCGTTGCTTAGTAGCAGCATGATTTGTCAGCTGTATTAGAAAATCATTCTTTGTGTGAGTTTAGTAGAAATGTGTTAGAAATGTTAAATCTCACTATGGGAATGGAAATCAGTGTGTGAAGGTTCGCATGGGGGTCAGGACGATTGTCATATAACGCTTTACTAAGCCAAACTAGCTTCTAACACTTTGTGGAAGGTTTTTACAGTCAAAGGATTATTCAATATTCTGCAAACTAAAGGCTCTTCAGGGCTAAGATGTCAAACTTAGAATGCATTTTTATGACCAAAAAGAAAAATTAAAATCAACAAAAACCAGGGAACTAGAAATTAGAGCTCAAATTCATTTTGGCATTATTTGAGTAGTTCACTGCAAAGGAATTTCTGTGAACAATTACCTCTATTCAATAACTGAGTTCAGATTTGAAAATAACCTTAAAAATAATTTATTTTTTTCCAATTATTTGTGTTGGAGTGGGTAGAATATCTCATACATAAATAAAATGGGTATCAGAAGAGTTTAATTCTGCCAGTAAATGCTACTCAGAAAGAGAAATGGAGCATTACTTTTCGCACTGATTGGTACTTAGAGGTCTAAACCTAAACTTTAATTTACATAAGCGACACTATTTTAGAAATGATAAATATAAACAAAATCAGTCTTATAGATTTTTTTTCCATAGAAATGAAGATTTGTGATGTTATGCTGTTTGTGAGTGAATATAAGAAGAGATGTCTCAGATATTTTTGTCTTTTCTTAAGAACTATTGCCCCTTTAGCTGAACCCAGACAATCAGGTCTCAGAAATGCAACAAATGTTGTGGAAGGAAAACCTTTGGCACATAGGAATATCTCCAGTGTATCCTATTTAGGAAAATGTGAGAGTATGTGTTCAGTCCTTATTAAGCTTGAGACAACCTTTACTGATGTCTAAACAATGGGAAAATCTCTTTGGAGCTTTTACTGATTGGTTGCACATTCTTAGTAATTTCAGTCAACCTTCACCTGTTCTGCTTCTTATAAAGCTTCTTATTTCTCTTTGGATGTTATTTGAGCACAAATGTTCCACGTTCTTCTTAAATTCTAGGCAGATCTGTCGGCAGCTGTGTGTATCTCACCCTGGCATCATGCTTTCAGAGGAAGAAAAATAGGAAGAACTGGTAAGAAAGGACATTCAGTTCTTTGCACAATAATCAATACAGACACCTTGGATATGAAGCAATTGCTAAATAAGAGCTAACATAGGCCTTGTTTTTCTAAAGAACATTTAGTCTGCAATGTCAATTGAATACCAGCTTGTAGAAGAATACTGAAAAGCACTGAGACTGATCTGAGCTATAAACAAGACCTGAATTCTGCACAATTTTTATCACCTGTCCAGTCGACAGGAAAAAACGTTATATGAGTCAGGTGGTCATTAGGAGCCAACATATTCATTTCTACACATTTAAAATTTGATTGAACATTGTGGGATATTTGTTTGGTTCAGTTGTTACTGGATTTACATCCTCTTAGAAGGGGCTGGAAAGAATGACTACAGGAAAATGTGAATAAGGAGGGGGGAATTCTTATTTTAGCAGCCGTGCATCTATCAGACAGCAGCAAATAATGTATTACCGTGTCTATTGAAAGATAGCAGTTGTATAAGTGGAAAACTTGCTCAAAACCTGCAAATTGCAATTGGACAATTTTTTATTTAAAAATTAGCAAAACAAAGTAAGAAAGTATTCTCCTGTTTCTTAAATTGTTTTGGGACATCTTCTTGAAGTTCAATTTGTTCTTTTGAATTTAGATCTGCATCATAGGCTTTTATGTAGTATTTCTTGCTATGTGCCTTGCAAACCATTCCTAGGACAAATTATTCCTGAATGTAGCCACCAAAAGACCCCTCTAAGAGAGAGAGCTGCACCTCGTATTATTTTTGACTGTACTTAGTATTTCAGAAGCTCTGTTTGCTCAAATAGAAGGGCATCCCTCAAATACAATGTGAAAAAGGGCTTATAGGATTTTTCTTCCTGCTTCATTACAATTGTAGTCTGCAACCATGTAGAAAATGTCACTTGAAGTGTAAAAGGAGGAAATGTTTCTTGAACAAGATGATGCATTGGGCAGGCTCTCAAAGCCAGTCCTCCTTAAAACTTGAATAATTTGACTGAAGAGATTTAGAATTGATTTTCTCTCTTTTTCTTCTCTCCAACTTTAATTTGTAGTGTTGTAGAGTGCATTCATGTTCCTCTAAATGGCACAGCAGTCTTGAGCTCCATGCTTTTGTCTCAGATAGTTGCTAGTAAAACAGGTACTTTTTTTGTTAACGGGTCTGCTGAGCTAATCCCTGAATTGATGAGTGGGGAGACAAAAAGTGGGGGCCTTGGAGGGAAAGACTGAAGACAGACGTGGAATGTAGAAAGCAAGGAGATGTCCACAGAGACAAGGAAGAGGGAAATGTGTCCAGCTGTTTCCATTGCTAAAGGAGAGATAATCTGTGAAAGATGACCTTAGAAACAAACGATTGTTGAGACACCAAAAATTGTCTTGCCTTCACAGCTGACATACCTGTGGGTGGCAAGGAAGGATGGAGGTGGCTCCTTGTTCTTTACTGTGTACCAGAGGTCAATTTGGCAGTGATAAGACTGGCAGCAGTCACTGATGTATTGCAGAACAGCAAATAGTGCATTACCATAAGTATCTATTGAAAGAGAGCATTTATATAATCGGAAAATTTGCTCAAAGTCTGAAAATTACAATTTGCTCATTGAAAATATTGCATTGAGGGCATAAAATCATGGATTAGAAGCTCTTAAATCTCTAGCTGCCTTTCTTAAAAGCAATGTTAATGTATTTTCAGATTGTATAAAAATGACTAGATATTTTTTGTTTCAGGGAGCTTGAAGGAATTTTTAAATACAGTTCAAATCATGTTTCAAGTATTTTAGACTAAATAAAAATATTTGCATTTTGTTTTAGACCCATTTTCCTAGTAAAAGAGATCAATATAGTGAACTTTTGTCCATCCTGTGCTTTTTGACTTGTTACAACCAAGTTTGACAGCAGTATAATATTTTAAATTAATAGTTACTTTGAGGACAAAGAGACAGGAAAGGCTAAAATCTCACTATGATGTGAGTTCAGTTCAGGTATTCCTCATGGCCTGCCTGTCACAGAGCAGGCAGAGGGGCAAACAGGAAAGAAGCCGAGGATATGAAGAGGCTTTGGAGGATGTACTGAGATCCTGTTGAAGACTGGAAGAAAGGTGGATTCCTAGGTGTAAACAGAGCCTGCTGCTAAAGTAGAGAAGTGTGGGGATTTCAGTCCACAGAACTGAGGTCTTACAAGTTGAATACGAATACACGCTTGCATAAACACAGAAACAACACTCCTGTGTTTGAATGTGAGCCTGTTCATCTGGCTCTAAAGTCCTGAAGCTAAAACTGGCTTATTTGTTGCCCAAGGGAGTGAAAAATAATAACATCCAAATACTAAAACCTTCATAGAAGAAAAAAATTGTCTCCATCAATAATGCAATGAGTTATGAGTAGCAATGTAGTGAGGAAATCAGAACAAACTTCTCCTTTCTTTGTCCATATTTTTAGCCTGACAAAAAGTGGCTTTCCTAACAAGTCTGCAGAAATCCTGCTATGAGGAGAGGGTGAGCACCAAGGAAAAGTTAGGGCCAGTGTATCCTTCTGAGTTACAGAAAGGCAGATTTATGGGTTGGGTCTGTCCTTATCAGGTAGATCTGGTTTGTAGCTTAAGTATTAAAATGACTTGCTCTGGACAAATCCTTACTTTGTTGAGAACGTTAAAATGTCAGAGAGTTTAATATGGAGTAATTGGAGAGAACCCTGCTCGAGAAAGAGATACAGTGAAATTCTTAAAACAGATTTTAAGACTGCTGTGAACCCTTTTTGTCTGTCTTGAATAAGTGTGTTCCGCTTTAATGAGATTATTTTGAGGCTCCCATCAGGTTTTATGCACAATTTTCTGCTGGTTTTCCAACAAAGGCTTCTTTCTCTTTTTCAATAGAATTTCCTTTCTATTGGGTTAACAGTAATGTCTTTATAGCTGATCAAATGTAGTCAAGTTAACTGACACACAAATTATTAAAACCAGTTATTGTTCTGATTCATATCTTTACACATTCATTTATTTAAATTTATATACATATTTATATATCTCAATTATGTCAATATTTATTTTGTTCTTTGGCTGCCTAATCTAATGCTTGCAAGAGCCTTTCCTTTCCCCATCTCAGGGTAGATGCAGTTGTATATTTAAGGGGTATTATTTCCGTGCTGTGTCCAGAGTGAGGAAAAAGGAATGAGAAACCATTCAGGAGGAAGGCAAAAAAGAGAAGGTTAAAGGCAACCTATAGCTTAGCATCATTTGCATACCCCATAAAATTCAATTCAACCAAGTCCACTCCCTGTTGTTATGAAAGAACAATAACACACATCTTAATTTTGTACTTCAGCCTTTGTTTCTCCCCAGAGAAAGGGGGTTACTGTAATTCCAGCTTAGTGGAAATATGTAAGGCTTTTACTCAACTTGTGCATAAAACTGATAACCCATGCAGTTGGGACTGCTTATTTATTTCTTATTAATTCATTTCAGTTTTTATAAGTCAACCGAGCATTCAGCATTTGTAAAGTGATTCTGGAAAATTATTTTGCATAAGTAATAGTAAACACTGGCGTTGCTTCCTGGCAGGGAATGAAAATGGTTCATGCAATTCCCAGTGGCCTAATGAGCAGAAACAGGGACTGGAGCCATGAATAGCTCATTGGCTGGAGTTTGGCAGCAGAAAAAGCCACGTTGATCAGCTGTGCCTTCACCAGCAGGCATCTCCTGAATCGGTGGGAATTGCTCACTGTGAGGCATAGAGACGCACAGAGGGAAGATTTGGCACACAAATGTGGAGCAGGAGGAGATGGAGAAAGAAGAAAACCTCATACCTGGAAAAGAAAATTAGTTGTGAAAAGTGTTCTGCTTTCTCCTATTAATTTATCAAGATTTGTAGCAATGCCAAGAAGTTTTATATTCTGTGAAGCACTCCAGCAAGCTTCCAAAGTACGCCTAATATTTTACAGTATATGCAAATTCAGTTCTCCTAGGTCTGCCAAGTTCTTGGTATTTAAATGGGACCCCATTACTTCAAACAATTTTGCTGTCAGCCATCACACAGGAAATTCTTCCTCTTTCTCTTGTTTGTTTTTAAGCAAATCCAGTTTCAACTTAATTGTAATTTAGACTTTTATCTTTAAAAATCAGCAAGTGAGCCAATGAAAGCACTCTATAAAAACATAAATAACAGAGGTAATCAGACACTGAAAATAAAATACATGAAACAAAATCTCATCAAGTAATGAACTGACACAATTTTCTCATTTCTCTTTTTGTTTCACAACAGCTAGATTGTCAGATGACTCATCTGCTTTGATTTAAAATAAGATGTGTTTCTGTAGAGTCACTTCTATCACTGCTTTTTGTCAGTGAGAATTAGGGAGCCTTTCAAAAAGCTGCACAACTTAGAACAGTTTACAGTTGCACAGTTGGGATATTTTGTTTTCTTCACATCGAGCGTTATTGTTTCAGTATTTGTGCTATGATCCAAAAGCCATTGCAGAGAATGTTTCCACTGACAGCAGGAAACTGTCAGTCTTTCAGAATGCTTTGGTTCATTCTGCCAACTTCAGACCCAGGACAGGGTTCTTTTATATCCCGTTCTGTATATCCCGTTTGTGGAATCTACAGGATCTCTTACTTCAGATCCAAAAGAAAGTAAGTGAATGCTGATGCTTAAGCACTTGAGTAAGTGCATCTGAGTCAATGCTCTCAATCAGGCTCGAAGGAATCAGATCCTTGCGGAGGAAGGAGGATTTACTGCTCTGAGCCAGCTTGACAGGGGACGGCTCTGGGTGCACAAGGTGTTTCTGCTACCCGAGGCAGATTTGGTTCCCTCTAATCCTCAGAAAAATAACAATGCAAAGAAATAATTTTTACATAAATTATTGCATCATTTCAAAGGGAAATATCAGTCCCATTTTGGGTAATTTGAAGGGCTAATGAGTGTGAATGCAATAAGGAATGGAAACAAATAAATAAACTGAGCACAATATTATGAAGATAAAAATATGGAATAGAATAGAGTATGCGAATAAGCGGTGAATAACATAGAATAAGGAGAAATAAAACACCAATGTAGAAATTTTTATACTACCCTGAAGCCCAGGTGGTTGTTTCGTGTAACTCTGTAGGGTTTTTTACCAGTAATAATGAGCAACTGTACTATAAAATGTATGGCTGTGCACATAACTACCACCAAAGCTACAGGAAAGACCATTAGTAATTATTATGAACATTAAAAAAACCCCAAAACACCAAAAAAACCCCTATGCTTTTGCTATCTGCACGTGGTAGTCATCTTGGCTCAGTGAGCTCATTAGAAAAACAAAATGGTTCTGTTTGATCGTGATGTGGCTGATGCTCTACAGGGACTCCAGCAAGAGTTCCCTAAGCCAAAGCCAGTGTGTGAACCCCATGTTCTTCTCATAGGGTGGGAAAACAAAAATGAAAAAATCACAGCACTTTATATACCACACCAACACTTTCCAGTTTGTCACTTTTTAATATTGCAGTGTGGAAACAGTTACTCAGTACAAGATAACTGCAAGTGTGTGTTCATAGTTTAATTTTTACAATAGAGTTGTCTTGATTTATTGGGAAGACAATTATTTTTAGCTGGGTCCATTAGTAATTAAACACTTCCATTGGTTTTCCCAACCATTGCCAAACAAATGTGGAGGCTTTTAATTTTCCTCACTTAAATGACTGCTTTGCTGTTCCTGCTGTTTTTTGCAGCTTTTTCCGACTTCTCAGGATCTCATTCTTCAGATTTTTTTCTTTTCCCATAATCTGCTCTGTAAGACTGCCTGTTAGTTTATAACCCCTAGAAATTGAAAATGCAGCAAACAACCAAGCTAAACATTTGAGACCACGAAGAGATCAGTAACATTTGAAGCCAGTTTGGGCAAATTATCAAGATTAAACCAGCATGGGGTCAAGCAAAATTGCTTAGAAAATCATAATTTATCAATGTTAAAACAGAAGGAGGTGCTGAGAAGCATTTCAATGGTTCAATTTCTATTCTGCCTATAAAATTATTTGATAATTGCAGTAAAGATGTAGATCAAGTAGAGATATACGGGTTATGTTTCCTAAAGCTATATAGACACTAAGCAGGCAGTGAGTGCAATTTGCTGTGTTGGTGCAGAGAAAATGCACCATGGATTGTTTAGGTCCTTTTTGATTCTTTGATTACCCTTTGAGAAGAAAAGGTCTGGATGCAATTTTAGGTCATGCCCTACAGTGAGCTTTGTATTGAATAATGTATGTACAAATGAAGTCAAACCCAGCAGTGAACGATGGTTACCAAAAATAAAGTACAATACCTTATCTTTCTCATCAAGTACAGCTGCTCAGGTGGACCAGAAAGGTGTGTTCCTTCCCTTTAGAGGAATATTGAAAATCTGGATGATATTTATTGATTGCTGAGCCAGCAAAAGTTATAGCTAGCAGTGTGCTAGAGACTACAAATGAGGTCAGGGACATTTTTTTTAACTTCAACTTGTGGGGTCACTGGGTGCATCTTTAAAATAACATCTACTCTCCAGACTTTGTCTGTAGTACAGCACAGAATCTTGGCTTCTTAAAATGCAGGGCTGATCTGTCTGAACCACATGGTAAATTGTAGTTAAAAAACTTTAAATATTTGCATTGTGAACCTAAGTCTGGTCTCATTCAATTTTTTGAATGTATTTTATCACAGCAGAAATACTTTTAAGGATCAATACCAAATTGTCTCACTAAAGAAATGTTATTCTTTCTTGGTGTCTCTAAATTCATTATCAGGAGTGTTTTATGGGAAACAAGGATTATATACAAAAACCCCAAAAAAGCAAAACAAACCCAAGTCTGAAATGGTTCTGGATAATATAGTGAGCAAAACCTGTTTGAGATTTCTGCACTATAATCATACCTTTGCAGCCACGCTACTCAAAACCAAAATCTGTTATTGCTTTGCTTTGTTTTTGTTCAGGAGCGCAAAGCCATGTAGATCAAACTTCAGCTTCTTAGTTTTATCTCCATCCTCATATTTCAGTGGAAATTAACTGTTCTCCTGTTCGCTTGAATAACTTAGAGATTTTATTCCCCCTTCTATAATCTTCTATTTTTATAAATATTATTTTGTTTATTAAATAGCTAAGCTAATATAACAAAACAGCACAAAGAGAGACAGCTGAAGAATTGCAAACAGAGAATGATTAGGAGATCAATAAACAGTTCAGTAATTCTGAGACGACTTTGAAGTGACCTTCCAGAATAAAAAAAGCTCAAAGCTGTGTAGGACACACAAATCTTAAATGATAGTTGCTGTGCCAAGAAAATTTGAGTAGGTTGGTAATGTTGATTTAGCTGTCTTAATTGTGGAACACTGCAAGTCATAGAATAAAAGAGCAGTGGTGAGAACAAAAGAAGCACACACAGTAAAGAAATACTCATAGAAAAAAAAGAATGAAAGAAAAAGTCAAAGTGAAATAATAAAATGGAGGCGACCAAACACAATAAACTAACATTATGGCAATGTTCAACTAAAGCCCCCTCCGTAATTCCAGGTAAAACATAATTCCATTCTGAAGCACAGCACTTTAGCTGCCTGTATCACTGGTAATGAGGCTCAGAGCCAGAACTCTTCCATAACGACGTGAGAAATGATGCCTTCAGCCCCTCCAGTATAAACTTCCCCTATGAAGGTGTGTGATTTTTTCAGTTATTTTATTGTATTTTGAGGTCAGTTATGTACAGAAAAAATTCTTGTGCTTTCATTTAATTTTCCTGTAACATTTAATGTTTCCTCAAGACTGGCAGAAATATTGCTTAATTTTCTTTAAATTTTAATATTTCAAGAGACTCAGTCTTGCACATGCAGAAAGGGCTTTCACTCCACTTATAGTATTTAGTATATAACGTTCCAAAAGGTCTCGTTTCATGAACATACAAAACTGTGGGAGGTGATAGCGGAGTGCTGCATCATATACAGAGCCATATTCATGTTTCTTGTCAAATTCTTAATGCTATTGGAATGTAGAGCTTTGTTCAGACACTGCTGCTCAGACAGGTCCATTTTCCTTTACCCTGGACAAACTATTTTATGAGAAAATTGCTACTCTTCTTTTTGACTAATAGTTGAGAAATAGAGACAAAAGGGTTTTAAGGTTTTTTTTTAATAAGTCTAAGCTTCTCCAGCAGAACCACTTCAATTAGGGGATGTCAGCATGCATGTCAAATCAGCTCCAGCTTGAACTTGCAGGTAGGAATAGCCTTCAGGAGGCAGCTTAATTGCTACTGTTTCACAGTGTGTGGCTGGGAGTTGGCAGTGTTTGACTGGGGAAGCTGTATTAAAAATCGCTTACAACAGAGATATTTGGGAAAGTCATGAACCATTTGGCAACAGAATGGGAACAGAGACCAAGTGACTGAATTATGGCTTCATTTCAAATTGTTTTCTAGTGATAAGTTTGAAGAAACCTTCTCAGTAGAAAAAACCCCACGGGATTAGGAAGATTACGTCAGCCTAGGAAAAAAAAAAATTGGTAAAGGTTTGCTTGTTTTTTCTTTTTGTCTCGGGAAAATAATACCAGGCGACCACTACTGCGTTTCCAGCTTCACACCCCAGTGAAACAGCACATTTCTTTTCATGTCAGATGACATTTTCTGTTAAGCCCATGACAGTTTAATTTCAGTTAACCACTTCTAACAGCACGAACATACAAAGAAAGGAGACAGTCTCACAGCCATTGACTGTATATGTAAATTGAGTAATCCATTGTGTTGGGTCGTTGGGGAGGTTGTTGATTATTAAAAACTAAAAAAAAAAATAGTTCTTCCCCCGTCCTTGTGACAACCTTTCTGCCTGACTGACACTTATAAAACATTTTGTCTATAGATATGCAAAACTACCTGAGCCCGCAATAAATTGAAATGGTAGAAGAATTAAATATTAAGCCATAATTTTGTTGTTGATTCAGTGTTCCAAGTGTATGTCTGTTGACTGACTCTGCTCTGAGGTTTAACTATCTTTTTAATGTCCCTTTCATTTCGTTCATTTTCAGATGATAACTTTAACAGTGTTAGCGTTATCTAAAGACAGTATAGCTACTTTCTTATTGCTTTTGGAGGTGGATAGGATGTTCTGCATGGTGCCAGAAAACAGGAGATTCTGGAATGCAACGTACTTCTGAAAATCCTGTTGTGCTATAGGAATGGTCAGTTTTTACATCTTTTTAATTACTATCTATAATTCTAAGTGCTTTGTCCAATGCTGTCCTCTCTACTTAAAGGTAGAGTCAAGTACAGTTTCTTCCTGAAATCCTGTCAGTGTGAGATCCTCTGTAACTTCTAAGAGACTTACTGATAACAAATAGCTGCCGAGAGCTGTAGTAATTTATCCCTGGTTGCTTTCAACCACCAAAAACCATACAGATAATTTCCACGAATATCTAATAGAGAAGTAAATAAGGATACCGTATGTTGATTTGGTTTTGCTGCTGATCTAAATTGTATTCATGATTCCATAAATGCTGTCTAATTTGCCCTTAGGCAAAGAAATTGTAATATAGAGTTTCTCAATAGGTCAATGTAAGATAATGACTTTCTGCTGGGAAACATCATTATTTATAGATAAGGAAAGGAAAAGTCTCCATGTGCAAAATTAAGGAAAAGGAGGGTGGGTGAAGGAAATGAACAAAGACAAATCAAAGGATATCCTGAACCTTTACCAGCACTTTGTTTTCTCTCAGTTGGACAGAACTTGCCTGTAATGATTTCATGGGGCTGTGTTTAGAAAAATTAGGAAAAGCAACTGGAGGAATTTGATATTTCTACAAAATTAAATACTACTCTTAAAAACACAGGAAAAATTTAATTTTGCCTCGGAGCAACGCCTTCTGTCATTTTTATTCATGCTTGGTATCCTGTGCTGAAATTAGTCCTGTGGAATCACTTATTAAAATCTGTGTAAAGGCTCTCATTAGCTTTGCATTGTGCCCTACAAATGGGTCTCTTAAATGTACAGACTGCTCAACAAATGCTTGACATCTTATAAATAATAGACCAGTCATTAGAAACAACCAATAATATTGTTATAACAATGCGATTGTTGTAATGCCGATCATTTACTGGGCACTCTATACATATGAGAATTACATTTGTGTGGCATAATCAAAGTCAATGACAGTCTTTCCCTTGATTTCAATAGGCTTTGGATCAGGCTCTTTGAGAAGTACCATTAGCTGTCAGACGTGGTTTTGAGACTATATGTATCAATCTGATAAATTAGTGGCAATCTAAAATGTTTTCATGAATGGTTTCTTCAAATTCAGGCTTGCATAAAGAGCGCTGTAATATCTCATTATTGTGGTTCCTCCTACAGCCTTTGAAGTTCCTGTTAACTCTCACTTGATAGTAAATTTAACCTCCCTACCAATGTAATTGACTAAATAACAGAGAGTATAATGAAATGCCGGTAATTCTTTCTGCGTGCAAAGCTGAAAAGAGAATAATTACTGTCAAAGAAACTTCTGGATTCATCTTTCTCAGATTAATTTCTTAACAAAGTAAGAGTTCTTTTAATCCTTTAAACTTTTCTAGTTTGGTTGTGCTGTGTAAATAAGAATGCTCTTGTGTTAGTTCCTTTTCACAGTGAGGCAGCACTCAGAGGTGACCCTGACGTTGGTGTGTTCCCCTGCAAGCCTTTCCAGGCGCAGTCTGTACCCGCAGCAGGACTTGCTCTTTCTTCTGGCAGGGCATTAAATATGCTGGGGATTGACAGCTGTGGTGTTCCAATGGTAGAGCTGAGAAGCAAACAAAGTTTAAGTTTTAATGCTGACACTGGCATCAGCTTTCATCGTGTCAGTATTATTTAAGAGGAGCTAGAGTTCTGCAGGTTTAAATAGTTGTACAATATCTCAATTTAATCAGTTTTTTATTACAATGCCTCCTTTGAAATGTGATCTGAAAGTTAGCCAACAAGCAAAGCAAAAAATCTGATTAGAAATAATTTTTTGCAGAGTTTTGCTCTTAACTTATTGCTTATTAATTGCAGCAATGAATTCTGTAGCTTTCATCATCAGCCAATTTCAGCCTGCTAAGAAGCATGGAATTTTATCTTCATCAATAAGTTTTCCTTTAAAGAAGCTATATAAAAATTGATTACAATGAGTACTGTGTCTTTACCATTAAGAAAGATAGATTTGTTTTCATCATAAAAAAAATTAACTAGATTTTTATTAACTGTTTTCTTAAACCCCTGAGGCTGATCATATTTTCCCTTTACTTATATTTTAACAAAGTACAATCATACAGAAAATGTGCTTTTTATCTTGCAACTGCTGATTTAGGCTAATAATCTTTTATTGTGAACTCTGCCCTTGCATATTATATATTATTTTTTCTACCTGTTGTTAGGTGTACTTGATATAATGCCTTTATTTGCTTACTTCCATGAGTCTTTGACTAATTTGTATATGAGTTAAGGTGTCACAGATAAAATTTCTCAAAGGATCTGTTTTTGTACTGATACTGGTTTTCAGCATAGTACATTGTATGAAGGGTTTTTCAGAAGGTTATTACAAAAACTGGACAAATAAAACCATTAAATTCTTTGAAATTATAGGAAAATTCTCTTATTATTTATTGTTACTTTTACTGTTTTCTGCTGGAAGGATGTGGTTCCACACCTTGGTTTCCCTTTGGATTCTTCTTCCCGCTCCCCTGGTTTTGGCAGTTACTTGGATTTTTTTTTTAATTCCATCCTCTGTCATCCTTGTCTCCCACCCCCCTCAATACTTATATACACCAATGCTCTCAGAAGCAGAAGCTGACATAGAAACTACAGTAATTTAACTTCAATCTTCTGGCATCCTTGTCATGCCACCTCTGACAGCCTGATGGCTCCAGGCTTCCCAAAATTCTTTATAAAGAAGGAATAAGAGAGGGACTGTGCCTCCTTAGCTGGGTTTGGGCAAGGAATTGCTTCTCTGTAGCAGCCGTGCACCCTTTCACATCCCAGCTGTGTGAGGGGCTATTTGGGTTGTCAGGGAGGCAGATGGAGTTTTAAAAATGGATTTGCATCAATTTGCATCCATCCTGTAATGGACTTGCTTTACAGATGTTCGTTTCTGTCATGTCCTCAGAAAAACCTGCCTTTGTAATTACCTTCCATGATAATATCAGAGATCCCTGGTTTTGACGAAGAGGTTTATAAAATAGCTTGAATATTTTTGATACTTTGTGCCTCATCCTCTCACCTTCTTTTCACCGTTTCTCCAGCTGATAGACAGATAGATAGGTAGATAGATAGATAAATAGATAGATAGACAGACAGACAGACATCTGTATGCTTGGCAAATGCTCCAGGCCTTTTTTGCTGACTTTGAGCAGTTTTAAGTGTTGTATATGTGTTTTCTACTTTCTCAGTAAATGCAGCCTACAGAATATCCTCACAAACCTTCACTCTGCTCCTCCTTTCATAGTATCACAGACAATAAATAGCTGGGCCCAGCAGTCTATTTATGGAAAGCAAAAAAAGCCTCTCAGTAGGATGCCAGTGTCAGTTTTTCATGGAGTTTTCAGGATGTCATTTTCTTGGCATAAATGTTCCTGTAATTAAGTATTCTCCATGCAGAAAAATTGATTCTCCATTCTGCAGTTTATAAACTTGAGCATTTCTCTGAGAATCCCCAGCTCATCTGCAGAGCACTGTGCCTGCTTCCCTTGGTTCCAGTTTCATGTTACTAATAGAAGCCTGTTTAAGAGGAAAAAAAAGGCTATTGAAATATAATCAGACGCTGTGTGGGTTGTTGTTGTATTAATTCTATTCTAATTATGTTGTTGGCATTCACATGACTCACGCTGAATCTAAAAATAATTTTGATAGAAATAATCCTCTCATAGTGTAAAAAGGAATCTGCTGAGAAAGTGTATGGATTACTGTGTTACGTACCTGAGTCTAAATAAAAACATATTATAACTTGCAGTATTTTTTTCAGACAAAATAGTAAAATGAAGATGAGTCCTTAGTGGAAATTGCTTCCTTCCCCAGGTATGTATACAAGGAATGTAGGATTAGTTCCACAAACCTGTGTTAATGTAGGTCTTCTTTTTCTTGGATCCATTCACATGGACAGGTTAAAAGGAGACTATGAGGGCACGAATATGTTTTGTATATATTTGAGTATATTTTGCTTTGTCAGTATAATCAATGAATCAGATTTGGCCTATAACATGCACTCATTTTGTACATTGTATCACTTCATTTCTGAGCATCTTGGTCTCAGTACCATTTTTGACATCATGGAATGTGCCAGTTCTCCTGAGCACAAGAATTCTGAGCCAAACCTGCTCTTAGAAGTTTCTTAAACCACTTCATAATAACTATTGAAATAAAGTCATGTTATAGAGATAGGAGAAAAAAAGATGATGGCTGCTGATGACTGGTAATAATTGGACTGGTCTTACATTGTTGTAAAGGACTTGGAAAAGGGAAAGGAGGGGAGAGAATATTTGTGTGTGTATGTGTTCCCCCACATTTTGCGCAGTGCTGTGTTTTCAGTGCCTTTTAGTGGCATAAGTAAAAGGTATACACTTGTTATGTCAGATGTGCATTTGAAAGTAGAGCGCAATTTAAAGTTTTCATTTGTATAACCAGGGCACTGATCCTAGTGGGCTGTAAGAATTTGTCTCCTTTTCTTCCCTCCTCTCTCCTGATCCTGTAAATAGTATATTGGAAATATTTAAGCTATTTCACACCTGAAAAGGAAACACAAAGGAAAACATATGTGTTTGCTTACTTGTTTGTCATTTGTTTGTTCATTTAATTATGTTTTTTTAGCTCAAAATTACCTAGATACCCAAGTCCTGAAAATCTCGTTAATGCAAACTGTGGGAAGAGAGGAACCTTTTAAATGCTACCCCATTCTCCAGCTGGGCCAGGTGAAAGGGCAGTACTTATCCGCTGGCTGCCAATTTTTAAAACTGTTTCAATAGGTGATCTTTCCATTGTTGCTGATCCTGCTTGGTTGTATTATTTTTCCTACTGGGAAAAAAACACTTTCTTTTTCTTGAGGTTTTTATGATGTATGGTAGCTAACACTGATTAGTACATTTCAAAGAAGGAAGGTTTGTCCTTTATTGCTCAAAATGTAGCATGGTAATCCATGTCAATGGGTTTCTATTTTTTTGTGCCATCATCCAGGCCGTATCCCTTGGGCAGAGGAATACATGTGTCTTCATGGGCCAGCAAGGAGAAGTTACAAGGAAAATACTCGTAAATTTCCTGTTTGCTATAGAATTTTGTGAACGAGAATCCCCAAAGGAAACTTTTTATCATGGTCTTGGAGCTGTGCTGATCATCTGCTGTAAGAACGAAAAGACTGATGGTCTTACTCTTTTAATAGACATAAAAATGAAAGAAGTTTCAAGTTCCCTTTGTTGGTCCAAACTGAACCAGATGGGACCTTGCAGCAACCATCAATCTGTCTGCTCACAAAAAGTCAGAATGCCAGGATTAAAGGAAAGAAAAGTGAAGGAGAAGAAAGTATTCTTGTGACCTAATGAGACCTAAAAGCAGAACAGCAAACAGAGAAGACAGCGGGGAAAATTCTACCCTCTGAGGGTAAGTTTGCACTAAATGCAAACCATCCACCATTGTTTGGTCTTGCCTGCTGCCAGTCAGGCAGTAAAACTGGCTGCCAGTAAGGAATGATTACAGCTTTAGTTCCGTGATTGCTCCTCTTTGCTGGAGAGCGTTCATTAGGAGGAACATTACTATTCCATTCTTTCTTTTAGCACTGTAGGATGCTACTTGATTTTTTTATAACTGTTGGGGAGGCAGAGGGAAATCTGAGAATTCATTGTAAGGAAGTCTGTGATAGTTGTTCTTTTTAATTACGTACTTTTAAAATGCCTTGGAGTCAACAAGAGTCTTTTTCTCCAATCTCCCTAACTTTTCTAACGAACTATTAAAACTAATCTTGCTTCTAGGGTTGTGAAGCACCGTGGGTGGGAAAGCCAATTACATCAATATTTTATTTTTAAAAATAGCATGTATTTTTCCCCCATCAAGACCTGTTACATTTCCAGCAGCATTCAATACAATAGAGTACTGTTAAATATACCATTGGCATACAATCAACTACCATTCATTTTACTGTTGAGTGATTTGTTATAGTAGATAGAAACCATTCAATACCATTGACAAACAACAGACAGTCCATAGCTCTGAATTACTGTTAGACTATTTTTGTAATGAAAGGAGACTTAATTTCAGCTCAGTTTTCTTGTGGGTGCCAGACACAATTGTGCAGAGCAGAGCAACAGCTTTATTTATTAAGGCTTGCAATGCACTTTTGTCTAATTAATGCTGACTTGTCAGACAGTAGTCAATGACCTTCATCAGGAAAGGTGAAACAATTCCTCTCACCTGATTCCTCCTGGCCAAACAGCTTCCAAGAAAAACACTGGATTGTCTAATTGATTACCTAGGAATCTTACAGACCAGTAGTGTTTGAGAGGCCTTTAGGATCCAGCTGTGTTTTAGATACAGACATTTCTCTTTCTATCACAATACTCTGGCAAAAAACTAAAGGCATTGTGAAGCTTTTAGTCATGCCTGTGTTAGGAGACTCAAGGGCCCACTCTGAAGTGTTGATGTTGTGCAAAAAAATTTATTCACACTAATGACTTTCTGAGATCAGACCGAGCATTGTATAATTTATTCCATCCATGCTCTGTAAAGCAAAAGGTATGAAGCACACTCTGCAGGTAGACTGCCCTGCCATACCAAGGCACATCTGGCACACAAGTGTTGGGTGCCTTTTTATTTCTTGGCTAACAACCAGTGTTTACCCAAAATAGATGAGGGAAAAAGAGCAGGCAATAATACAGTTCTCATCTGTGTGTTCTAAGTTGTACACTAGACTCTTGTATACTGATAAACCTGTACAGAACAGCATCAGTGATTCCTCTGCAGTTCTTGTCCCCATCTCCCGACTCAAAAACTTTCTGTAAAAACTCAGATGTACTAAAATATTCTCCATCACAATTCATGCAGAAAGACTCCCAGCTAAGTCTGGATATTCTTTCAGAATTGACTTTAGCACTGAGTACCTCTTCGCAATAGTCCTTACAAAGTTTACAGAGTCAGTTTATAACACTACGATTATCAGTCAGCCTCAGCAATAAGAACTTCTTTTGAGTTCATTCCTCTTGGGGAAACTGTAGACTGTCTCCTCTCGTGTTATGGGCAGAAAGATCCAGATATTATTGACAAAGACTAGCTCTGAAGCTATGGAATTGTATATGGAATGGAATATGGTTGCATAAATGGAATATGGTTACCTTATTAAAAGACCCCAAGGGGTAGCACGTGGCTGGGAATGAGATTGCTTTTCTTGAAAAGAAAAGATGTGCCAGCTGTTCAGAATGAAGTTCTTTATATCCATCCTCAGCTGAAAATAGTTCATTAATTCCCAGCTATTGAAGATATGTTCTACAGACAATGATAAAATGGGATCTTTACCCAGTGATCATTTTCATGTTTTTTTCAAGCCATCAAAAGCAACAAGCACCTTTATTAAGCAGAGAGACAAAGGTGCTCTGATGTACTGTAAGAAGGAGAAGAAGGATAATATGGTCAAAGTTGTAGAATAAATAGAACACCTCAGAAATGCAGGGTGAGCATAAGTGTTGTGACAGCAAAAGCTATTAAAAAGAAACTTGAAAGTTTTAGTAGTTCTGCCTAAAGGATTACTTGATCAAATAAACAGCTTATTGAGCCTATAACCATAATAAGGTTAGAGTCCATTATAAATTAGAGTAATTTTATTCTCTGGAAATATTAATGCTATTTCAAGATCCTGTTATTCAAAAAAAATCCTGTTTTGTAACAAGAAACTGAATTTAAATATGTTATTTGAATGCAATCTCTCAAATCTTTTAACACCTGCCTCTTCAGGTTATTGACTGAATTACATTGACCGTTGAATTAATAACACTGATAAGGATGGAAGTAATTGGAATAACTGAGGTTCAATAATTTCTCGCCAATAATATTTGCTTCATGAGGAAAAAACCTGAGGAGATTTAGGCTGCATGCTCTGAAATATCACCACAAGGAGTTTGCAGTCAGAGAATACTTTCCATCAAAGTGTGGTCAGCTTCAATAGCAGGATAGTTTGGGGATACATAACTACCCCAAGGGGCATGCTGGCTTCACTAAAACGACCCAAACCAAACAAAAAATGAAATATTTTGTCCTTTAAATGAAAAGGAATTTAAGTTATCCTTTAAACTGTGGAACAAATGGAACAACGAATGTAACTGGAGTTTTAAATGTTGTTGAATGGTCTGTAACCACTCATACAGTTATAAACAGAAAAGTTAGCTACTTCCTATGTCTATGCCTGGAACCCAGCAGCCTTCAGGAATAACAGCTTCTCCAGCTGTAACAGTAGGAGAGAGCACACAGCACCAACTGAATAACACATTTTGTCCATATTGTGATTCTCCACGAATATGACGTGCTGAGAAGTACATTTCAATAAAATGTGATGACTGAAATATATCTGAGCAAATTATAAAAACACCAATAAAAATATTGTTAAATGGAGAAATAATAACTGCATTTGGTAAACAGTTTCTTAGAGATCTCTTGATTTTAAACACGCACAGTACAATGAATAATTTCCTGAAGCAAGGAGTGTGCAGAGCTGCACTGCTCCCTCTACGGAATAAAGGAGAGGCAGCCTGGGATTCTCACAGTACAGTTTGCTGGCTCAGGTGACTGGTTATCCCCCAAAGCAGGAGACACCTCTATATGTCTTGGGATACATTAGGGGAGCTACAGGAACCTTTGTGTAACCTATAGGTCCCTGTGCTTCCACCCACTCACCTCAAGAGCCAAAAATCACTCACTGTCATCCAGGGCTTAATCACTCTTGAGGCAGAGACTTACAACTGGGGGAAAGGTGGGAGGGGGTAAGGTTATTTGCCAGGATGTCTGTGGGTCTATAGGCACATTTTAGAGTATATATATAAAAATCAGTTTATACTTATTGGGCTTACCAACTCTGGACAGTAGGAGTTGATGTAAATAAGAGTGAGATCCTAGAAACTCATCACAGCAATTGAGAGGTAAAACCACACTTCCTAAATGTTTTCAGGTAAATTTTGTTTTATAAAAGCTTTGACACGAAGAGGTAGTCAAGAAACAAATGTTAGGAGCGGAAAGTCTCTTGTATGGCCCAAGATATGTCTTCCAAAGAGCTGTAAGGGATTTTGAGGAGTTGCTGTGGCAGTGGGGAGTTACGTGCTAAGGGAACGCTCACAGTGAGCCACATTCAAACATAGTTCTGTGGAATCTGCAGGAGACAGTTCAAATCCTCCTGAATTACAGTTTCTGTTAGAAAAAAAAAAAAACAGGCAGAGTTGGTTTGGCAGTCAAGGTGCAGTTTATAGTCAGGCTGTGTGTAAGGTACAAGATAGGGCAGGTTTACAGTGAGCAGTGGTGAGAGCTTGCACAGTGCTCTGCTGCAAGGCATCAGACAACACCTGGACACGCAGTTGCTGGACTCCAGCTGTATGGATCTGGACCTAGGCCCAGCTATGGGATGGTACAGTGTGGGGTCCACTTTGAAACAAAAGCTTTTTCACCTTATGGGTAAACTTTTATCCAAAGAAAGTGAACAATTTTTCCTTCCTCTCCTATGGGTAATATGGGGAAAGATCAGGAACTGCTCATCATAGCTGTGGCAGATTGAGTTACTCGGGCTTGGAGAGCTTAGTGCACCAGGGCATCACTGATGTGGGTTCTCCAGACAGGTAACAGGATTTGGAACCTATGCTTTTCTTTAAAAAAACCCACACCAAACAAAAAACCCCACCCTAATGAGCTTTTGTCTAGTTGGGGAGAGGAGCTGTGACTGTATATGCTGTATTACTTTGATGAGACATTTACTGATTGAAATGGGGAGCAGTAAGGGCTGAATAAAATTATTTATTGTTCTCACTGGACCTGGACAGAGGAGGAATAAAGGCTGCTGGTTTGCATGAGAGAAAATTTGAAGGCCTCAATTCAGGGGAATGGCTGAAAACCCCACTGGTGAGATGACCTTGAGCTAAACAACCACGTTTTGCATGGTATCACATGCTTTTCCAGTCATGAAAAATTGTGGCTTTTTAAAAGAAAAGCAAAATGAAAATACCCTGCTTTAGTAACTTCCATGGGTTTGCTTTCTTCTCAAGGTAGAGTTCAAAGTAAAATTGTCTACTGTTTGTCTTTTCATTTAATAATATCCTGGAATAAGTAAGCAGGAAAACAAAAATAGAACATACATCAATGAAAAATACTGTGTACAGCAAATCCATTTTGGCAGGGTGGGAATTTGTAACCAGCTCCATTTAGCACCTACCTCCTGCTTCTCATTCATTCCTGCTGTCTCTGTCCAGAGTCTAACAGAATTTTGTTCATACTGCTGCTTTGTCTAAAACACTTTCCGTGCCTCATTCACTTGCCATCACTTTTCAATTTTAGCAGGTTTTTTTTTCCTCTCCTTGATCTCTGCCTCCAAATTTCCTTCTCTCTGTGTCATTATTTAAACTGTATGAATACTTTACCAACTAGTGAGTTTAAGGTTTAATAAGAGTTCGCTTAAAATACAAGGTTTAGTAAAAGTCTGTGCAAATGAGAGCCTAAACTCATTAAAACTAAATATTTAATTGTGGCATTTCAATAAATATGTACAAATAGAACCATATATAAATAGTAATGAGCTAGAAGAAAAATCCCAACACATCTGAGATTAGGAATCTTGTGTGTAAAACTGCAGTATTGTTTGTTCCTAGTGTATCATCCCAAACCAGATGTTAAAGTTTGTTTGAGAGGTTGTGAAATTTTAAAAGATATTTTAATTTCTTAAATGAGACATAAAAATGTTATAATTCTCCTCAAAATAATTAAAAAATAATTGTTGCAGTATGATAAATGAAATAATCTCTGCTCCTCCCTACCCCCTCAATAAAAAGCAAAGGTTGAAATGAAAGCCTCTTTAGAAAAAGACACAAAAATATTTTATATAAAATAGGAAGAAAATAGTTCTTTTTAAAGGACTGTGGTTTTCACTTCCTTTTTCAAGCTTCAGCTCAATTGCAATGTATGATCAATGTTTCCATGCAGCTGTCAGTTCTTCTAAAGTTCTCTCTGACATTTTCAATTGATCCAGTTATTTTAAGGACAGGGAAGTGGAGGTGCTAAAATGCAGTACCACCTCCTTGGAACTATGACTGGATTAAAAAATAAGAAGATCATCCCTCTGTATTAGATGAAAAGTCGTTCTCCTCATTTAATTTGGCTTTCCTAGAAAAAAATCTTCCATGAGCCCTCCAAACAACCAGGATACCTCCAGTATGTCACATACGCCCTAGAGAGGTACAATCTAGCTGTATCCTGAGCTTTACATTTATTTGGACCTCTTAGCATTCCAAAGAGCTTGACAAACTGTTTTTTAAAGGTTGGACATAAATTAGTGGAAGACACCAGGTTATATCTTTTTTATCCATATCTTTTTCATTTGATTGGTTTGGTTTTTATGGTCGAGTTTTCTTGATTTGGTTTGGTTTGGTTTGTGTTCTATCTTTCTTCAATCTGACCAAACTCTTCCCCATGGATTTTGTGTCAGTAAGATCAATAGTTTCAGATGAGGAGGGATCAGAAGCGAAGGGAATCTTCTTGGTAAACCATCTCTTTAAGCTGCCCCTGAGCCCACTCCTGTTCTTCATTATCTTTCTTCCAAGGTGTCCAGCTCATTCTGCTCACCGGAGCGCCACCAGACACATCACATTGCCTCACCACAGAGGCAGCAAATTCCTTGTCAAACTGCATTTGGGAACCTGTACAGCCAAGAGCAGTTGGAACAAGAGCTTGAACAAGGAAACTTGACCCTTTCTGAATCTGGGGGACTCTCTGCTGTCAAGAAAAGTCAAGTTTTGCTGCTTTGTGTCACGAACATGTGAAATAGCTACAACAGGAAGAGGTAAATCTGTCCAACAAGTTTAATGTCAACAGAGGATAAACCATTAAATGCACTAGCTGGGATTATAATGCAGTCAGTATTGTCAGATAAATATGATGCTTTAGAGGTAAATTTCCTTCCTGAGAATGAACGTGCAGGTCTAGTAAATAAATGAGACACCTTTAGCAATATATAATCTAGTGTTCCATCATACACCTTCATTATTCCCCCTATAATTAGGACTTTAATCCTTGTATTTGTTCTTTTTAAAAGCCTATTATCACTGCCAGGCATTCCTACTGATTTATTGATTTGTTATGTATATCATGAATGACGCCTGAGGAGTATAATAATGAAGGAGAATGTTATTTAAATCTATACAAATATTTATGGATGGAGCCAATATTATTGTGTAGCTTTATTATGAGAAGCCCTATTTCTTCTAATATCAATGTCATCTTACAAAGCTCCTCATCTGCTATGAAGAAAGAAGGATTATTAGAACTGACATAGTATTTGGCTTTTCAAAGCTATTATATTTCTTGTAATTATTTCTTTTTGAATTTCTGGTGCGACTTCCACTGAAAACCTGTTTGCCCTGTTAGTCTGGTGGCAGTTTAAATAAACAAGTTGCTTCCTTCAATATTGAATTGTCAAAACAAAACTGCTATTAGATATTTAAACAAGATACCTGATAGTCATTTTATTCTTCTAAACTGGCAACGGGAGACACTGGCAGATATCTTCATGGGGCCTTCCATTAGGCACAAGTTTTAAAGATGCACTTATATTTTCATCAAATTGAAATCTCTTCTTCCTGTCTATGCATAAGGATTTTTTTCATAGTCATTTCCAGGGTTTTCCTGGTTTGGGAAAAAATAAGAGTATTTAAAAAGAAGAAAAGAATAAAGAAAGAAAAAGGAAAACCTACAGAGAAAAAAATATACATTTCCAGTGGGCTCACAACCAGTGCTATGTTTTCCTGTTCACTATATAATTTAACATTTATCTTTTACAAGAGATGCTGCTGGTTTTTGTAAGCATAAATTGCTTTCTCTGGGGTTTTCTATTAGAGGTAAGGAAAGGGAATAGCATGAAAGCAGCACGTATGTTTTATAAATTATGTGGGGTTTTTTCTAAAGAGAGCTGTAATAACCTCCAGTCTCATGTGGCAGCAATGCATTTTCCATATGTTTAGTATGCATGTGTATATAAGTGTATGTTATGTGTATATACTTTTCTTTTCTTTTCACATTTACTTTTGGGTTATATTCACATCAAATGTCCAGAACTTAGGCTGAGGAGATTCTCTAAGGAAAATGCAGGATGCCACAGGAGCTGATTCAGTGGGTGGTACTCTTCCTTTGGAGTCAGCACCAAACCAATGCCTCAGCATGTGGCTTGTGGAAGGAAACATCCGAATGAGAAAGAACATTCCAGTCTGTCAGTAGGGAAGTTAGCCATGTTGTAACAAGCTGAAAACATGTCAGTAATAGCAGCAGATTAATTAAATCTTGTATAAACTCACGCTTTTGAGGAGGCTTTAAAATCTCCATGACTGGAGGGACTGTTTTGTTTTGTTCAAATGAGGTATCAAAAAAGAATTAAAAAGTTTGCAACATTGTAAAAATGTCAACGAAACGTTCTGTATTTGGACTGAACGCTGGGCTTGTAGTTTTAATTTAAAAGATTCTAGGAGCAGATGCTCAGATGCAGGTCTTGGTGTGTTTGTGATAGAGGGCAGAGGATTGTTTTCTCAGAGCAGTGGACATTTCAGAGCTTTCCATCACTCTAATCCTGGGCAGTGTCTTCACCATGCACATACTTGCCCACAGGTGTTCCTTGTTTTCTTACAGAAACTCAAAAGCTGCTCACTAGCAGCTGCTAAAAATAATTTTTGTGTAGCAGTCACCAAGGTGTCTTTTCCTGTCTTTGCAGATGCAGATGCAGATGCAGCCATGGTGACCTGTGCATTCGTGATGCACATGAGCTGGTCATGAAAATGATGGCCTTGCAAAAAGTATCCAGACTTCACCTTGAAGAAACACATCCAATAAAGCAAGACAGATAATTGTAACACTGTACTATATGGCATCAGGCAAGCCCTGTCAAAAAATAAATTAAAACTTTGGCAGTTCATGTCCAAATACCCTCTTTAGATTGGCTTAAACTGTTTTTAGAACTGGTCTTGAAGAAGAGATCTTTATTTATCACATTAGACAATATGTATGAGGTGTGATCCATTAAGATATTATACATCTTTTTCTTCAGTTTAAACTACTTCCTCTGGAGCTATATTACTAATAAATTACTAGTAAGGAAATCTTTCCCTGAGGATGAAAAGTTCAATTTGCATCTTTACTACAACTTTTATCATTAATAATTGTTATGGATCTGGCAGGTGTCCATAGTTTCACAAAGTCTACATTTAGACTCTAAACAGAATTCATGTATTGTTGGTAGATGCTCAGATATCAAGACAAAGAGTGCAGAGGCAGCCACAGAGAATGATTGATCTGACAGGATATCTGTGAATTGCTGTATGAACTAAAACAAACATGCTTATCAAATAAAGTATTTACCTTCATGTTGCAGGCAACTTTCTAGAAATGCTGAATTTCAGTATAATTCCAGGGTGGTACTTAATACAGTGAATCAAGATATCACAGTATGTGCTGGCGGTACTTCATGAAAGTCAATGTACTGAGCTCGAGTAACCTTTCCATTGTACACATGAACTGAATACCTGCTTGTGTTCAGTGTTTGTCACATCCTTGAAAGACGAGGTGAAACCAAAGATAGACATTTTCAGGTCCTCTTTTTCCTGTTATCACTTTATGTAATAATGAGATATTGAAATTGGAGCCAAATCTACACTTCCACACGTAAAAGGGCATAAATCAGGCTTTTTAGCAAAATAGCTATGCCAGCAAAAACTCTATGGTGAGGGTCAGAGAAGGCCTTTCTGGATCAATAATCTTAGACAAGCCATTACCACAACAAAATGTAGAGAAAAATAAATCTGGGAACATGGTATAACCAGGTATATTTGTGTCACCGCTATCCAAAATTAATCTTGATTTGTCAAAAGGTCTTCTGATTTGCTTGGAAGCACAGGTTGCCTTAAAGGTAACTGAATATAACTGGTGATATTTCAGTGAATAACTTGACTGGAGTTATTTGACATTTAGTAGGAGGTTTCTGTGTTTGTCTAAGAGAGGAAGATGCGTACATCTGTGCTTCTAAAAAGCTCCGATGTATGCCAGTTGTCGCGGATTGTTGAGTCGAATAGAATCTTAGCTCACTTGGCGCTGATCTGTTAAAACTGGAGGCATGGATTATGTGCAGAGTGACAATTATCCACAAACTCAGAGGGTTGTTTTACTAATCCAAGCCATGGAACTGAATATTTTCTGCTGTACACATTGTATCCTGGAACAGTCACTGTGCTGCACGAGCTGAAGGTTCCCTTGTATTTTATGAAACTGAGTGAAATTCTAGGAATTGTTTCTCTGCACCTCCAGCTTGATTCTGCAAACACTTTCAGGCAGTTTTGTGGGCCGTAATGCCTTGTTGCTCGTTTGGTCATTGCCCAGTTTACTGTGTTCACGGGAAAGGGAAGAAACAAAGGATTCTGTGTCAGCTTTAGAAGGTGATGGATGATGCTGATGTATCAGCCTGGCTGGAAATGTCTGCTCAGCAGAACCTCAGCAATCCTGAGGTGGATGGGACCAAGAAAAGAAATTTCCTTTCACGTTAGCATTTAGCTTCCAAATGGATCTGAGATATGTCTGTGGAATGTGACAAGGGCTCAAAGCAGCATGTAATGGATTCTGTAACTGTAAATCTCTATTACACCACTCCTTGACTTCTTCCAGTGCCCTGTAAGAACAGTTCTGTAAAGAATGGAATGAGTTACATTAACTTTTTTATTTCTTTCTTTTTTTTTTTTTTTTATGTGTTTTGGTTTGGTTTTGTTAGGACAGTTTATACAAATCCTGTCCCTGAAAATCTGTGCCAGGTCAACTGACATGGAAAGAATGGTGGTTGTGGGGCTGGGCAGGAAACAAAAAGTTGCTTAAATTAACAACTTCTGGACTTTACGGTATTTTTGTGACACTTGATCACAGTGTAGCCAGAAGCTACAACACAGAACCAGCGGACTTGAATCTCATGAAAGAAAAGAATAAGATCAAGTATAATTAGCTTTCATTTATAAAGAGGAAAAGAAATAAAGAGAAGTTTACAGACACGCTTTCCTTCAGGACGTTCCACACTGAAATGTTTACAGCCTGTAAACTAATAAAAATAGACAGCTACACACAAGGCCATCAATATAAGGCTTGTTGAGTGGGGAGGGTAAAGCTTATTTCCCTCACTCTGATATGGACTGAACCTTTTTGTTGCATTTATTTGTCTGTCTTGGAGAGAATATAGTTATATTCAGGTCTCAGACAAGGCTTATATGGGTTGTGTGTGGGATGGACTATTGTCTTAGCTCAAATTTTATCTTTTGTCCTCCTGTTTGTCTTTAACTGGACTGCAAATTTATTTGAAATTTCCTGGGTTAGCTGACAACAGCAGCTTCCAAGGAGATGATCTTTCCTTACTCTGACTTCATCTAAAAATGCTGCTCCCTCTAGTTAGCTTGAGTTAAAAAAATGACAACAGCAAAACCTCCTCCATGCCCCAAAAGGCAGCTTTCCCAGAGCTGACACACAGCGAGGGTCTGACCCTTTAAATGGAGAGAAAAAATATGCTGCAAGGTGGGAGAGGGAAGTGTTGTTCTTTCCTGGATGGTCTGGTACTCAGAAGGTGAATGTTATTCTTGCTCCCCAAAAACTACAGCACTAATCCTGCTATTTTACTTTTCCCTTTTCCCAGTCCAAAGCAGGAGGAATTTTTACACGATCTTCATTCCCATACTTCTCCTTTGCCCAAAAGTACTATTTCTTTTCATTTTCTGTTTCCTATAGGTTTTTTTTATTTCCCAGATCTCAGCTTTGAAGTCAGACTTGAACACCCAAATCTTTACCAATTCCCATATTACTTTAAAAAGACCTACCATTTCCATGAAAAAGAGTGCTACACGATATATGAATATTGCTGCATCCATTTCCTGCAAGCAAGTCACCTCAGCTGATGCCCCTCAAGTCTTGGCACGAAGTTGATATGTTTGTGAATTTTTTTTACATTTACTCTGAACATTTTTGTAATCTGGAAAGGTGAGGTTTGGGGGAGTAGCAAGAAGATTTGAAACAGAAACTCTGTTAATGGGATTGAGTTTGTTTCAGACTTCTGTGCAGTTGCCAGTGAATCTTTGTTAAATGTACTGCTTGGGTATCTTCTGCACCAAACAAGACTAGGACAGAGAAGAGAAGCAGTTTTGCTGTTTGTCCCTGGACCATATGCGAGATTTAAAGCCTATCTTGCCAAACATTCTTATTTTTCTTCTCATTTGTTCTTTATAATTGCTTTTGATATAAAGTGAGCACTATAAACAAAGAGTCCTGCTCAGTGTGTTACAAAAGGGCTTCTGATCTGCATTTAGCAACAATTCACAAGTTGTAGTTTACTCCTAGGTACTCCCATAACAGAAGGACCAAGAGATTTAAACCCAGCTGGTGATGTGGCTCTAGAAATATTGTACCAGTGCTAAAGTGTCTTTGCATTGTTTTTATTAAACAAATACTGCTTTGGAAAGTAAAGCTCCCATCTGCTTCCCACCGAATGAGTTTAAAAACCATTTTCCTCCTTTTCCCTGAACTCTTACTGTGCAAGCCATGTAGTTCTCCCCACTGTGATCTGTTTTGCAAAAGAAGCCTATTAATTGAGGATGTTTTTCAGTATTGCCAAAAGGTCACTACAATCAATTATGGAGAATATTTGTAAAAGAGAAATCTTGCCTATAAAGCAATATATCCTGAGAGTCTAATTTGTTCACTGTAATAAGGCCATGCCTACTTATTGATTAATCAATCTTTGTTGTCTGTTTGCTGATTATATCAGGAAGTCTCTTAATGTAATGGAATATCATATACAGAGTTGGCTTGCAAAAATATTTATTTCTCCTATTATACTGCATGTGTTCAACCTGAGGAGATGATTTTTCCAGGATAGATCATTCTGAGTTGTTGTGGCAAGCCTAGAACTGAAAATGGAAGCATATTTGGATTTGAAACATGACTAGAAACATGACTAAGGTCATCAAACAGAATTTTTTCTGTTTTGATCCAATTTGTAAATCATTACCTGATGTATTCCATTCAAAAGTCTTAATGTTATGCAATTATACTGCATCGAGATAGGCAATGCAGGAGTATAATTGATCCAAATCAAACTTATGTTGTATGCCAAAAAACTGGTTGTGGATAAATTTAAAGTGGTTCTCAGGCTATATTTAAAAGTATAACATTTGGCTACATTTTAAAATCATATAAAGGAAGCCAAGGATATTAAAATTAATTCATCTTCGTGTGCTTGATATAATTAAGATTTTTATCTTGTCATAACTCTTAGTATGATTTGTGCGACACAGAGTAGTGGCAGGAGTTATGTACATGGATATTTTAAGTTATAGTATAATTATCATTATCTCTGTTGGCAGGAGTGTATCATTTCCACTAAATAACATGCCTTGTTTCACTGTGACTCCACGATTCATTTCTGTTCTATTGTACTGTAGTTGATGTAAATGAGCCACATTAACTGCCCCCCTGCCTCACTTTGTGCATATTTAAGGATTTAAAGTGTCTCAGAAATCCATTATCACTCTGTGACAGAAAGGTGAGAAAAATGTGTGAAAAACTCATAAACAGGTAGAACTAGAACATGTCTATGTATTAACTTTTGACAGGTGTGAGACATCTAAGATTTAATCTGGAATTTGTGTTGGAATTCAGATAAAATAATGCGTACTTTAAATTGAGGAGAAATAAAGAATTAGTGATGCTGATGCTCTGTGTTACTATTACAAAGAAACAGTGGTTCTTAAAACATTTAAATGTTCCAAGAAATGAGTACTTCATGATCTGCTGTTACAATACACAGTGGGACTAGAGAGTCAAAAGAAGAAACACAAGAACAAGTAAATAATTTTCCATTTATCCTTTCTTCAGTATTTAAAGTGCTTCTTTTTGCTGTATAAAATACTCATAACATGATTTATCATGATGCACATCTCATTATGAGTAGCAAAACGGAATAAAAATAGGCTCTAATTCTGCAAGCAGTTTTGCACACATAGATCCTATTTTGTATTACTTTTGTACACTAAAATTTACTGTGATATATAAGCAGTATTAAAGAACTTAAATGAGAGGACAGTTTTTATAAAAGCAGTGGTACCACATCTCAAAAAAGCCAGGCTTGGCATCCACAACATGTGCCATGTCTGCAATGCTTTCAAATTACAAAGCAATCTTTTTACCAGAAGGGTACTTAAAGTCACAAGTTCTACTAACACATCCATTGAGAATAAGAATGTAACAGTTCTCTCTAAAATTTTAATATGTATATTGATTCTCAGTGCATTCTGGAATGTGGATTCAGCTTTTCCGGCCCTGGAAATCTAATGTTCAACATATGGCCACCTGCAGTTTTACCATGGTAAAATTTCTGTGCTTTTCCCCAAGGAAAAATCAAGGTATCAGAGGTGGTTTTTTTGTTTCCACATGCTATGTAGATTAAATATGTGACATGCAATTTAAATCCAGAAGATTTTTGGCACTGATAATGATGACTTGAAAGATACCATAGCATAATTTTTAAACTCATTTATGTGGCAGTCACTGCTGTTGAAAATACAGCCTCTTTATTGTGGCATCAGAGCTTCATCTCTGAATTGGTGACAGCCAAAAAACTTCTCAGTACTGACCCACTTTGGGAATGCTGCAATGCTATCACATTCCTTAAGCCTAGGGAAACCGAAGTGGTGAAAGGGTTGTATAATTCTGCTGTCGTTACTGCCAAAACCAGGACAAATCATCAATGTCTCCACAGAGGGAAGAAAGAGGAAATACCCTCTGAATTTTTGCAGTAAGGACTGAAAAAAAGAATTAGAATAGTGTCACTAAAATGCCCTACTGTGTCTTAGCACCGCTAAATTTCTTCCAATGTTTAAGTGGAGATATAAAATTTACATAAGTAATATATAAGGTGATCCACACAAACACCCTTAAAGAATAATAACGTAGAATAAAATATGTCTTCTGTTGCGAAAATACTATAAAATTCAGTTTCTTAAACATAACTAAAGCATGGGAAAATAATGCTTCATATAATAAACATAGATTAGTCCCAATAATTCTTTTAAGCAAAGTTTTGGGTTTTATTTCATTTAAATTATTTGTCTACAATACCATAAATAATAATGGCGTTTACTGCCATGATCTATTTAGCATTTCTTATCTTTCTTTGAACTGTTTATTTTATAGAGTTCTACTACAGCTTTTCATGTCATTGCCTTGAGGAGCGCACGTTGTTGTGACAGTTCTGGGTGACGATTCCCAGCAGTTACGTGCAACAACATCCTTGACTCTGGTGTTTATGCTGACCTAAAGGAGCCTGTGGAAATGCCTGTCTCTCAGTGTGAATACAGGTAGTACACACACAGCCCTCAGACAGACAAAGGAAGTTGGTTACCCAAGAAAAGTTCTCTAGTAAAGGTGAACAGTAACACGCTCATGTGCTCAAACTCTTCTCTTGTGGATTCCCATGCAAGCTGAACCTGGGGTGGTCAGACTGTTACCCTGAGTGAACTCTGGTGTAGCCTGGAGCAAAATCAGGTTCAGACTATGGGCACTTGATATTAGCATAAACTGAAATACAAAGCATGCGCTTGACAGCTTCAGTTACTCAATTACAAGATATTGGAGAATTTATGAGCTGAGTGCCAAAGGTGAAAAATGATGTTCTGTGTGTCACTGAGAGTGCAATAAACTGTCCTGTGAGCTCAGCGTGTGCATTACTTTGATGCTGAGTGATTTGAATGATTTATTAATCTGGTGGCATGTGGTTGATCTTGAAACCAGTTCAGTCACATGCATGTAGGGGTATTTCAGGTGTTCCCAAGGGTGGGTAGCAACATTTTACCACTGTGCAATATGGCATTGATGACAAATGTGCTGGCTGTCTGGAGGAATGCTGACAGTAGTCACATTCACCCATGTGCTCTTGTAAAAATGAGAGTGGGCTTGGATGAGTCCATTGATTTGTCACTCAGAGTGAAGTGACAGAACCAGGGATGAACTGTGTTCCACATGCAGAGGAGACCCTCTTCCAGGGAAAGAGGTCCATGAGGTGCTACAAAGATCTTGCAGAAGGTTTATACCTGTCTTGCAACAATCTTATTGAAGCTGACACTCTGTGGATGCTGAACTTCCACTCACTTCAGTGCCTTTTTTCCAGCTGTATTGAGGAAGGTGGCTGTAGATCAAGGTCCTAAGTTGCCTTGATATTTTGCACTTATTAAGACCTCAAATACAGTCATCGCTGTTGAGACTGGCACAAGTCCACACAGGAAGGGTGCTTTGTTTAACATGTTGTTTTCTAATTTTTTTTAGACAATCACAGCATGACAACAAAATGATTTAGTGTCTTTCCAAGAAATTTACTAATGATTTGGTCAATGTGTAATACTTAGGAAAAAAATTGCTGTTTTCATTGTAGTAGTATCTTAAAGATATGAAAAAGATAATCTTAAAATCTATTTTTTTTGCCCCTTATTGCATCAAAGGGTTACATAAAGTAGCAATGCAAAGGGAAATAAATTATATTTGTCCTCCAGGGCCTCCAGTCCATTTACAGAATGTGTTTGTGTGCACTACTGAGGAGGTTAAGCAGTCTCCTAAGGTTTGACTGTTGCTAACCCAGGTTCTTGGCCATCTTGCTGGAGCATCTGGTATAAAGTTATTAATGGAGAGAGGCCATGAGATTTAACAAAATCAAGTTTGACTCAGTATAATAATTTCTTTGAGTTTTTTTACTTTTTTTTTTTCAGAAGAGGTAATTAAAGGTACATGACACAAAAGAATATTGGCATCCTAGTTAAACTTTACAGGTTTTGATAAAACGGCCTGACCTTGTCATATTTTTTCTGATTCTAGTTCATTGAGATATAACCTCAGCAAAGTAAGTTGTGAGTAAAATCTGAATTGACAGCAGCAGTAGATTTATTGATGCTTTTTTATCAATACCTTTGGACAACTCCTGAAGAACTCTAATTATCTTAGAAAACAAAGCCTTTGCAAATGGCAGTTGTGTGATTGATTATTTGCCACTCTTACCTTGCAGCCTGAAACATGAATCTAAGGACTAATTCTGAAGCTGAGCCCTTTGAAAGTAGTCTTTGAATATGGATTGTTCTTTCAGAACAACTTCTAAGCACCAGAAGCATTCAGCAGCAGCAGAATTTTATCATTTCCTCAATCGAGGGGACACTTGCATGTGTCCACTCATACAACCGCACCAAATTCTTGAGGAATTCAAAAAACTTGATTGAGTAAAATATAACTCTACCGCACTGCCTTTTTCTACAACTGCATACAGACCAGAAGTGTTTGTACGCAGGGCAACAGTTTTCTAAAGAGCCCATTAACTCTCTCTATCTCCAGTAAGAAAACTGCTTGCAAAACTTATTTCACAAACCTGGGTAGGCTGGAAGATAAGGGTAAAAATATATACTTTAACTGGAGATTTCTCTCAGATGATAGAAGATAAATCAAGCCACTGATGACAGCAGAAAGTTGAATTCTCAACTGGTTTTGCCATTAGCGAGTAATTTTTTGTGCTGTTGACATGATAAGAATAGAAAGCAGACAATGAAGCAGAATTATTAAACACCTACGGGTGATGAACCAGGTTTCATCTCTGGTTTTGGGATGTAGTTGAGTTCCACTTGGAATAAAGAATTCTCAGGAGTAACATCATGGAGTCTTGTAAATCCACTAAAATATCAACTATGGTAGAGGTTAAAATGGATTTTTTCCTAATTTATGGCACATATTAACATCTTTTAAAAGGTTCACTGTGCCTTGGTAAGAGTTACAATGGAAGATAAAAGAATTACTTATTTAATCAGAAGCCACTCTTAGCATTGTAGCTGCTTTTTCTGTCTGACAGAACATGACAGAAGGAGTCAGCTTCTGTCTGTAAACTGGGAAAATGAGATGAGTGCACTTGTAGAGATTCTAAATTGTCAGCTCTGGTGGAGGGTGGGATGCTCCCAGTCCAGTTAGGTGACAAGATCAGTGTTACAACCCTCAATCCACCCCCCAAACGTCTGTGGTGAGCTCAGAGTAGCTGCAGACCCTGGAATGCAATGAAGGTAAGCTCAGAAATCATACAGACAACTCTGAAAATGCTGCCATAGAATCATGTGCTACCTTGCTTTAGTGTCATTTGCTTTATATAGCCAAGACCTGTCAGCTGCGGTTTATGGAAAGTATATTTTACAGAAACAAACAGGAAAGTTTTCACCACAAAATAAAGTTTTTTTGTGTGAGGAAGAAACATACTTAATTGATAAGGTAAGATTTGCTTTCTGGTTATACTCTCCTAGCTTGTAAAAAACTTGCTAATGATAGAGTGGAATGCACACACTTGACAATTATGAAAGAGGGATTTGTGACTCATTCATTTAATCTTACACTTGGTAGCTCTTGACCTCTCCTCTCAGTTCACTGGCAAAAATTACCATTTATTATCTACATAGCAGTTATTATAAACCAAAATTTATCCATTTTGCCAAAAGGAAAACATTTTTCAATGCAGAATATTCTTTTCAACTAGAATTTTTGTCTTAGCATCGTTAATTGTGTTAATGTCTTCCAAGTGTCCCACTTGATTAAAAAATTAACTGAAGAAATGATTAAATAAATGGATACTAGATTCTGGCACTTTTGTTTTTTTAAACTCAATAATTCCTAAGTTAGTTTTCATTATATATTTGAGCTGTGCACTTGCAGGTCAGAATTCTCTTACTTGTTGTGTGTGGACTGTATACAGGGCTGGGCTTGTAAGGTGGGGAATGAATCCCAGGAGCTCCACGCAGGGAAACAAGACAGTAGTGCTCATGGTCTTTAAATCTGAAAAAAATGAGTAACCAATTCTGTAAATGCTGAACTTTTATGTATTATGAACTTTTGTGTATTCTGGGTTTGTTTTTTGGGGGTTTTTTTGATTGATGCAAACTGTAGTGATCTCTGATGAAAAGCCTGAATTTAGAAGAGAGCTGCCAAGTAAATTGTGAAGTTTGTGAGCTATGGGAAAGCTGCTTTTGGCTCCCTGGCTCCCTTCTCAGCCCTCAGCCTGTCAGCAGTGCAATAAACCGGACCTTAGCTGTGTGTAATCTCTTTACAAACAGCAGCATCACAGTCCTTGATCTGGGTGTCCTTTTAATTCCTGGCTCCCCGCTGAGCCCCCTCAGATTAACACTGGGCTGTGAGGATTCTCAGCCTCCATCAGTTTATTGCCCTGGGGTGAGCCGTGGTTTCCATGTGGGCCTGGTGCAGCCTGTGTAGCACCCGTCAGGCCAAATGGGCCAGAGCTGTGCCTTTGCCCTCCAAGCCTGGCCTAATCTCTAGTTCTAGAAATCCTGGCTAGAAGGTTTAAGTGACCTCTCACAGCAATCCCAGCCTGTGCTCATTTTCAAGTAGACAAGAGTTGATGGTAGATGGGCTGGGGAGGCTGTGGGGCACCAAAGGGCTGTCTCCTCCTTCCTGGGCTTGCACAAGGCAGGCTTTTCCCCCTCAGCTTTCTCTGGAAAGGATGGTGACACACAGATGAGGTTCACAGGCACCCTCCCTGGACCCCACCTCTGTGGGTGAAGGGAAATCTGTGGGGTCAGGTGTTCCAGTAGGTTTTCAGGTTTCTCTGAGCCCTCCTCTCTCCCCCATGGGGCAGCCCCCAGAGGAGCCCAGAGGCAGTGGGCACACTTGGGGGACCCCACAGCAGATGGACACAGCGTGTGTGGGTGAAGCAGGATTGTACAGGATGGCTGCTCTCCAGCAGAGGTAGTGAGATGCTGTCCCCTGTGTTTTTAAACTGGTTTTTCCTTCCGATTCACTTGGTACTCTTGAGCAGTGTCAGATGGGATCATCCTCCACCTGCTTTTGGCCTTTATCAACACAAGGGATGGCATGAGAACACTGTTTTGAACATGCAACCATTTTAAAGCACAGGACTGTCACCCAGTCAAGTCGCAGCACTTTTTCTTACGTGTTGAAAGAAAAGGACAGCACAAAATAATGCCGGCAGGGTAACCCTGTGCCTGGCTGGGCTGATGCAGAAGTAGCAAAGTTCTTGTGTTGGCCTCGTGCTCCCCACGAAGGATGTTTGAGGCTGGCCACCATGCGTGGGGAAGCTGCTGGCCCCAGGACCTGCAGGGGCCGGGCAGTGGCCAGGCACCCCGGCTGAGTTCAAACCTGGAGGTGTGGGAGGCATGTGGAGAGGAAGAGAAAGAAAAACACTGACCACCCCAGCATGCTGGTAAGGAAAGAAAACACTGGAGGGCTGTTGAAATATTCACAGAGGATTAGCACAATGTTACTGTGTTTAGCACAGGTGTTTCTGTAGCTGTGATACATTAGGAAAATTTACAATGTTCAGTGACTCACACTTTCTCCATGTAGTGTGGTAGTTTATTTTCTTGGGCTAGAGTACAAAGTGAGGAGGAACACCTGCTGGTATTTTGGCTTTCCTGTAATGTCTAAGCTTTTGTTTAATCTAGGTGTGCTTTTTTTTTTTCTTTTTTTTTCTTTTTTTCTTTTTCTCTGACTACACACAGGCATTTTAGCACATAACGTTTACAAGGAAACTGATTTCACCAGAGACATGTAGAAATATTCTGTACTTTGCCTCTGTGGTATTGCATGTCATTAACTACTATCAGTATGAAAATTGTGGATGTTGCTCTCAATACTCTTCTGGCTTTACTTTTAGGCATCTAGTTAAACAGCCAAATTTTGAAAACAGATCTGTACACTGTGTATTACAGTTTCTTTTAAAATTTTATCAGAAACGTCTGTTTCGATGTCCTATAAAGTTGCATATGGTCCTAACTAGTTCCACTTCAGAAGTATAGCTAAGAAAGATCCTCCATACTGTTATAAATTCAATATTGATATGAAATGCTTATTTAACTTGTTTCTCATGGTAAAATTCTCAGCAAAACATTAAGGAAGAAAACAGAAACTACACAGAATAAATGCAGAAGCTTAAGACAGATCAACTTTTTATTTAAGAAATATTCTTAAAGGGAATAGATCTGGATTAATACCCTTTAATAAAATTAATTATTAATTTCTACAAAGAAAACAGAGAGGTTTTTTTTCCCAAAAGTACACAAGATGGTGCACAAGCAATTGAAAGTAGTCTCTGTTGGATCGGCTTTGCTGCTGTATGAAGGAATAAAAAACAGTTAAAAAAATGAAAAAGTAAGGGAACATATATCAGTACTCTGTCCCAGTGGAATATTCAAGACTGACATTGAAGGGAAAAACCAACAAACATTACTAGAACTTATCAACTAAACAATTTGATCTCAACATTTTTGAATTGTGTTCTAAGATTAAAACTGCAATATAGGGGATCTATACAGGTTGTAACTTAATGACTCTGTATTTGCCCTGTTTTCTCTCCTCTAATTTCTTTGTTACATCTCTTCCTTATAAAATGAATATTTATGTTTTTAAAGGAGCATAAGAAGAACACTGAATTTATGATGTGGGTGAGTTGCAGTAGCACCCTTATCTTTAGAATTCCCTGTATTGTGTGCTTGATTTTTTTTGATTTTTTCCCTTGGATGTTCTGTATAATGTACACTTTGCATGTTTATTTTGAGTTGCCATACCTGGATTGTATCTCCTTATTTTGCACTTTCTCACTTGTTTTCACTTTTATTCTCTTGAATCAGTTAATTCTCTTGAAGCAGTTAAGGACATTTTTATTAGAGTACATGGAAGCTGGCCCAGATTTAAAAATGCGATTGCTCTTGATTTTTGGTGTCTGACAGCACTTTGTCCATAGGGCCAGACACCTAGAGGGATTGTTTATCATTTTCTATAAGTGTATATATAAGAACAGCTTATAGGGGACAGGCAGGAACTTGTGTTCAGATGCATTCCACATATGTTCACTAATCTTACTTACATGAATAATGCCTTTTATGGAACAAATGCAAGAGAGAGAATTTAAGAGAAAAAAGTTTTCCTTGGGCTTATTCAGGGGTTCTACAAAGCAAAAGGAAAACATAACAGATGCAAGATACATTAAAGGGGATCAGAGACATACATTAAATTCCTTATGTCTTTTTAATTATGCAATTGTGAATTATATTCCTGTTGCATTTGTAATTAGAGGGCAGAACAGATGGTAAAGGCTTGTTCTAAAGTAACGTGTCTATTAAAATTATCCACATAGCTAAACTGACTGTTGACTATAACAGGGTTTCTTAGCCATTAAAATACCCTGTGCAGATATGGGCTTGATTATTATAGCTCATTACGTATGAGCACACACAATATATATGCATATATACAGAAAAAAATCTGATCTGTGTTAGTTATATGCTGTATATGCCTTTAAATGTCACTTATTACAGTTGTGAAGGAAAATGAAGCCTGATTCTACAAAAAGCGTCCCACGTGGGTAGACAAGACGTGCTGTTGTATGGTCATCATGTATCATTTGTTTTCTTTATCTCCAATTTTAGTTGGAGCTAAAGTGTGAAGATAAATTTATCAGATGAGGTGTTCTGATATAGGACATGACACAGACAGCTATGATATGGTTGTTATTACCCTGCAGAAGCTTGCTCTATTTTTAGTCAGTATATTTGACCTATTATCGCTTGTTTATAGATTTATCCTATCTCGAGATCTGGAGATACTTGTGTTGGCAACCATTTCTTTTCATGCCATCTGTAATGTTTTCCAATATAAGCCATACACTGAACTGATATTATCTAATAATTTGTGATGTCATAAAATTCTCTCCTGGCACCAGACCCCCAACATTTTAGGGAGTTAGGAAGGTATGAAATGAGTGAGAGGACATGATCCTAGTTTTTACAGTCCTTATGGATAAGATATTTGTTCCATAAAACAAAATTATTCTGACATCTGTGTATTGACTTAAAATGGATTCTGTGCAACATCCCCAAATATATTCAAGGCATGATGGCATTTCTCTGACCTCTGTATATCTAAAATATCTGAATCCTTGATTGCTTTCTTGACCTGAAAGCCCCTTTATAATAATGAGTATAAAGGAAACTCCTTAGGGTATTTAATTTCAAACATTGAATTTCAGTGAATAACTCTATCAGGGTGTGATGCTTTGGCTCAGAGCAGAGTCTGTGTGCTTGCATGTGGTTGCACATCCTTAAGATCATCCTGGCCTCCTACCAAAGTACAGTACCTGGTATTTCCATCTTGCCACTAGTTCCAGCCAGAGGTGGAAGACAGTGACAATAAATGTCAAGCCCATTCACTCGGAGGAGAAATCAGCTCAGAGCATTTTTTAAAACCAGGACTTGACAGGCAAATGACTAAACATATTTCTTTAGTGATCCAACATTTCTTCTTAACGAGGCAAGTTGTCATTGACTCTGCTTGTTGTCTATAAATTCTGACTGACTCAATCTTCATAATGTCAGACTGGTCAAAGACATCAGTAAATTACATGAATAAAACATAATACTTGGTAATTGCCCTTAGCTGCTAAGATACTGTAATTCCATTTGCTCAACAACATTCGTCCAAAATAGTGTTTCCTGAATTGGCCATTACTTTTACTTTCCTAAAATGGATGACATAACCTCTGTAAACACCATATCTACTTAGGTTTTATGCATTATGATGTTGCAAAGACATCAGTGCTTTTGCTCTTCTGGTTCTTTCCCCTAGCCTGCTGTGGGGAAGGGGGTGGGGACTGAGTGACCAAGTGGCGCTTACTTGCCAAGTAGGGCTAAACCATGATGGCAAATTGAGCACTTTTCTTTATCTCTGGAGACTTCAAAAAATGAGTTGCCTGCATCTGGCAAATAAAACAATAAGCACAGTTTGCTGTAAGGAGAGTTGACTCTCGGCTTAGTCTCAGATACTGTAGAATCACATTTTCCTTGCATGTGAATTGGATCCCCTACTATGTCCTACTCACGGAAAAGCCAGAACTGAGAAACAAATAATGCTCCTGGCAATGCCTTCTGGCTTTGGGGACATGTCTGGACTCATGCATGCGTTGTGCATAATGCAGTATGTCCTTGAGAAAATCAAACTTAATTTCTGTGCTTTGGATTCTTGTTTATTATATCTATCAAAATAATTAAAAAAAAAAAAAGAAACAGAGAAATATTATTGTCTCCCAGGCATTAAGTTGATTGATAGCATTTCTTTCTTGTCCTTAGACCTAGCCTCTCACATGTAAATATTTTAAATTACATCTGCCAAATAAAATTGTTGTGAAGCAGACATTTTATTATTCTAGGTTCTTTTGAAAACACATCATCCTAACATGCCCTCTGACAAACTGCCAGGAGAACGATTTTTGACACCGAATGGTGTAGGAAAAGAAATGATCCTATAAGATCCGCTTACAGCTGCTTCCCACTGTGCTCTTTATTCTGCACCTGGAATGTTCTTGCTGGCTATGTACTTAAGTGCTTTACTGTAATGTACATATCCTCTGGTTTCAGAAATATGCCTCTATGCATCCTTTTCCAGTCAGGCAGAAAAAAATGTTAGTCCAACCCTAAAGAAAAGAAATCAAATCTAAATAGATGACAAGCCACCTTTCTAGCTGAAGGACCTTCGAGCAATGAAAATGTAAAGCAAAAGAGAGTTCTGTGTTGATCATATTCAACTCATTTTGCTGGACCAGCAAATACATCAAGCATCTGACCGAATTCCAGCAGTTCATTCAATATTTGGAAAGAAACATGTAATCAGTGCACAACCTCCAATGAGAAGGAAACATGAAACTAATAACGCAAAAACAGCTTTGTTGGAGACCTGTTCAGGCAGATGGAAATCTCCATCCCTTTCTCCTTAGGTAGGTATTTCATACCCCTGTACCTTTACCTGTGCTGATTCAGAGTTGCTATTTCAGTCTCTGGTCAGATTCTCAGGGGTTGTAAATCAATTTAATTCTATTTATTTGTGTGAGCTATATTAAGGATCTGACTCATTAAAGGTTAACTTTGCCTGAGCAATGTTTCCTTATTTTGGCCCAAAATATAGCATATTTTGTCTGGTTAACCACAGACCACAACAATTAGAAATACTCAGACAGATATTTTCGAAATATCACTTATGTAGTAACTTCCACTAATTTTCAATCGTTTTAAAAGTGCCTAAAAATAGGTATTATCTTACTGCTTTAGATAGCTTGACACATCTGAGTAGGAGAGCAGATGCTTCTGAGTTTGCAGAGCAAAGGGTGACTAATAGGAAAGACCTTTTTTAAAATAAATGGCATGATCATGCAGTAATATTTAGCCTAAGTGCTAGTCTTTCACCTTGGGTTTTTTAATTTGATTTATCCATCAAAGTATTACACTGGAAAATAATGTGGCTCTGTTGTTTAATTATTGAAGATTGTTAAGTATTATAACAACCTTTTGATCAATAATAATTTTGGACTTTGTTCAATGCCTGGATAAGTTGCTGTGGTTTGACCATTCCAGAGCTTTAGGGAAAGAAACTGCATTAGATTAGAGAGTAAATAAGCAATTAGTACACAGAATAGCTGGAAACAAGCTGGCACTCAATGAACTGGAATGGATTCAATGATTGCATATGTCACCCTGATTTACAGATGTGTTAAATATGGTTCTTTTCCGGTTTCTGTTCTTGGCTAATAAGCTAAGATTTTCATCAGAAATTCAGAACCTATTAGTTCATTCTTCAATGTCTCCAGTCATACGCTGCAAGATAAATTATGCCCAAGTTATATTTGGTATTTGAAAAATTAAATTTTTATTCTATTTAGGTGTCTATTTGTCTAAGAACACGTCCCAGCTGGTAACTTCGTCTTCACACAGTGGTGCACTCATTTGCAAAACAGAGTCCTCCCTCCTTTAGTCTTGCCTTCTCCTATCTCTTTTAAGAATTAACTATTCCCTCTAAAGGCACCACCTGAGTTATGTAGTTCAGTTTAAAATGGCAAACAAACAAAACCTACATTTACTCTTTTTGTTGGGAAAGAAGGTGGAACAAAAAGTGGCTCTACAATGGAGGAGAGATTCAGAGTAAACCAGCAACTTCTTCCATTTATTAACATATTAAAGCTCAAGCAATGAGGAGAATGACTGATATGGTCAGACATCAGTGGCTAAATTTTGGCAGAATTTCTAAGCAGTTCTGTTATTGATAGGTCCAAAATATACCATCCATCCATCTATCATGATAACCGTGTTAAGAAGAAAAAAGGAACTTATTAATGAAATATCCCAAGTACTAGAGTATATTTAGTGCATAGCTGACACATGCTGCACATTTTTATGTGATGTCAATTAAATAATTAGTTATCAGCGACTGAGTCAAACAATATGTCTCAGAAATAACTGGTTGTAAGTTCTCAAGGGCAACATATAGATGAGATTTTCCTGATAACACAGCTGTAGGAATGTTCCATGTATTTCACCTAATGTAATCAACTCAATTTCTGAGAAACCACACAGCTTCCTTAATGGAAAGTAAAAAGGCAACAATGGTTCAGTGGCCAACATCCTGGTAATCGGCTGAGAACAGGTTTCACCTTTTCTACAGTAATCTGCTTAGGTCTGCTTTGAGATGAAGCAGTACATTTAAGGCTGTGGAGAGACACTACAAGAGTGTATGGCTTTGTGATTGAAGAAAGTGCATCCCAGAAGTGTGTGGAGACCCTCAAGTACTGCTGCCAAATGAAGTTCTGAAGTGCTCCGAGGAATCTGCAGATGTTTCCAACGGTAGTGGATGATAGGGCTGCAGTCAGTGGTCTCTCAGGAATGGAGGGAATTTTGTCTTTCAGCTTCAGGAGCTGGAATCTGTGCAATATCAGGAATGCAGGTGGAAGAGAGGTTCCTAGGAAAAGGGAAGTCTACTAGGCACATGAAAAACAATGTTTTTCTGCAAGAATGATTAGGGTCTCAAGAGAGTGTTGCTGGGGAGAAAATATCCTGATATTTTCCATATGTGGGAGGGAGAAGCATAAATCCATTTTTTGTTTCTTTTTTGTGGGATTAAAATAGTAATCTCTGCTGATTTCATTACTTGAAAGAACTTTTCTGAAGGGTATGATTCTCTTTCTGTTTGCAAAACTTTCAAAATTGCATATGACATTACCATTGCAGTTAATTTTTCCTATGCTGAGTACTAATGAGAATGGAGACAAGAGGATAAATGAAGCACGGATCATCCTGCTGTTCATCACAAAGTTCAAGGTTCTGACAGAGTTTGTCAAAGGTTTTCACACACATACACATTTAAGAACAGTGAAACTAAAATTTCTAATGCAGAATTTGCCTAAGCAGCTTAAGTCTTCCGCAATACAATTTCTGAAGTTTTGATGTTGTTGTTAATTACTATGAGTTCTTGAAAAATTCACAAATTTCTGTTTCCTGCCTAAAATTCTTTGCTTCCTAAGCCACTGTGTAACTACACAGCTGGTTAAAATTGTTCCCAAGAGAACTGTTTGGTGCTAAAGAGACAGATTCAACAAAACTGGAGCTCTTTGGGAAGAACATATTGCTGGTCTCTTACCAGCCCTACAAGTGCAATCAAGCTGCTTTTGGCCCGTTGATTGTGATTAACATCCCAGGAGGCTGAGATCTGACTGGTGATCTCAGCTGACTATGGCTTTACCCATTCTATGTTCAAAGGTATCATACCAGGTTGCTTGGATCTGCTAAGTGTACGAATTTCCCACAGGCGTTCTCCAGGTTCTTGTTCCCAAATCCTACCAACTATACTTACCATGATCTTGTGCTTGTTAAACATGCAGTTCCCCTTACTTTGAGAGAACAGATGTGAAAAGAGCTAGAAAATCCCATAGCCACATCTTCATCCAGCTCTTTTGTTGCTTTTGCCTATGTTCATAGCAAGTTTCAAGATTCTTTTTGACTTCCACAGAAAGACTTATAAGGAAGAGCTCAGGAGACTGTGTGTACCCTGTCCTGCTTTGCTGGGACCTGAAAGTTCAGCTTCCAAAGTGGCCCTTAACAGTGAGACAAACCTTCAGTACCAATGACAATAGTCACAGCTGGAAGCTAGAGATCCTCTAAGAGACATAGAATTTTGCTTAGATATTCAGAAGCCTTAAGGACCTAGGCAAGTCATGGGAATGGTGTAGAATAAATAGGCCATTTAGGTACTATCTGCAGTCAGTATTAGATATGCCACACGATGAGGGATTGTTGAAGTGGCAGAGCAGATGTTTTGTTTTACAGAGGTCACGTACAATTTATCTGTGAATTATGACGGTTTTCCATAGCTGAATAGAATCCTACGGAACCTAACGGAACAAACTGAGTAACTGTGTTAGCACTGGAACAGAAAAAAAATGGGCTCTTGGAATTGCAGGAATATATTTCTGCTATTTAAGGTGCTAGGTAGTGTTAATTGTTTTGGATTAATTTCTGAAATTCCATGTGGTATTTGTACAGTTATTTTATCAGTTAGCACTCTGAATGCAATTATATCAGGCCATGAATTTTGTCTGTTCAGGTGAAAAAAGAATGTGGGGATTAGAGGAAACTTTGACTAAAGTGTCCAACATCCTCTCTATTATTTCTACAAGTAATGTCAATAAAAATTTCTTGCCTCTTAAGTCCTGAAAATGGGCATATGTTAAAATACTCTGCTGTCTTTGGAGTCTTTGTAAACAATCATGGTTTGTTTTCTGTCTCCAGTATCTCCCATGCAAGTTTGTATTTATGTTCTGTTTTCTATTTTGAGACAATCAAATTAAAACTCACTTTGTTTCATAATTATAAACATCCATTTTGACTAACTGACAAACCTTGCTGGAATTTTGTTCCCAGAGCTATCATTCACCAAGACATAAAGCAACAAAATTTATTAGGATTCTGCCTAGTTTCTTTAAATTTTCTTTGGAATTGTACAGCATCTATTAATTTACATTCACTTGTCTCCCTTCATTCCTACGTGATTTAAGGTTTATTGATTGGTTTTCTACTTTTTCCTTACTATAATAGAATTAAGTAGAGATAGGAAACACACAGAAAAGCTAGAGAAATGTCTTTTATGTGTTACTAGTTACTACAGAAACTGTCTCTCTTATAAAGTGACCTTCATAGTGGATGACAGAGGGTTTTTAAGACTTCTGCTGAACCTTACCTCAACACAGGAGTTATATGATTAGGGACAGAGTGTCATTACCCCCTGCAAGGGAATTTAGCTCAAGTGAAGAGAATAGAAACAGGATTATATTTACAGAGAACACAAACATACAAAGTTGTCTGTTGTCTGGGTCTTGCCTTCTGATTTGGCTCCCTTTACTTGGCAAGTGTGAGCAGGGAAGTCAAAGGTATGATGTAAAAAGCGAGAAAAACATTAATGGAGAGGAAACTCTAAGACTGTTTCTTGCAACAGCAGCTGGAGACGAGCATCACAACACCACTGCTCTTTCTGATGTGCTGAAGAGTTAATTGTCATCTTCTGCTGGTAAAAACAAATGTGGAGAGGTGTCCCATTCGTCACATCAAGACTCCTCAATCTCCTTCACCCACTGTTTTTTCATGTTGGTCAAGAAAAACTTCACTTGAAGTATTGGTATTTGTGCCGGTTTGGCCAAAAGTCACCCCAAGACAGTCTTGTTCCTGCTGAAGGGTTGAAATCTCCTGTTTTATTCAGGGGCTATGACTGCAGGTTTGCCTCTTATTCCTGTCCTCACAAGGTAAGAGAGACTCCGGGTTTTCCAGTCACTCTTTGAGAAGCTCAGAAGGAGTGAAGTACATTTTAGTCAGGAAGAGTGCAAAAGAAACAGCATGATCTGATGAGTTTGAAGGGAAATATGCTTGGCTGACATTCTGAAGTGTTATTTGAATATTCTTTCTTTTGCATGCAAGGTACACATCTGAAATATGTGAGTCTGGCATCTAAAACATTAGAAAGAGTGGGATTAGAAGAATGTAAGAAAACCTCAGATTCTAGTTTAAATTGAGGGCATATGAAAACGAGGTGTAGAAAGTGAGGTGGAATGTTAAGAGATTTACAAGCCAGCTTTATAGCACCTGATATAATATTTATTTATATTCAGTCCCTTTTTAGCTCTCATGTGTAGCAATGAGATCTGAAACAGTTCCATGCCAAAGCAATCCTAACTGAAGACATACAAAACATTTCTGAATGCGCTTGCTTGAATGAAAGGCTCAAAAGCCTAAGGAATAGAGAATTAATTCAAATTACAGATTAACTTAATTGTGACAGATGTCATAAACAGTCCTGGGGATTTAGAATGACATGGACCATGTAGTGCCCTTGTGTGAATGAATTAAGAAATCGTCCTATTCTGAATGGAATTCTTGGAGTAGCATTAGAAAAGCTACACATTTTTGGTATAAGCTAACTTGATGTATTTTTCTTTAACTGATTCATTTTACTCTCCTTCCTTTATCAAGTTTTAAAGTTCTGTGGGGCAGGTTTCTACCTCCAATTTTTTTTTTCTTTTTCCTTCTCATCTGCACAAAGGATATAGAAGAAAATCTATACGATGACCTTACTAAACGAATATCTGTAGAGCTGTTTTCTTAAAAAGAATGTCGTATTTCAGCTGTGGAATTTGAAGAGCTTTGGCAAAGGCTGTATTCCAGAGAGGCCTAAGCCAGTTGGGTAGAAATCTGTGCTTACAGTTAATCATGTTCAACAGTTTTACCATCCAAATGAAAAAGCTGCATTTAACTGAGATAGGCCACATAGAAATTCTGCTTCCCTTAGCCTGAGCACTCCCTCATCCCTCAAAATAAGGGCTACCTCCTATATTTTTTTCTTGCTGGCTTGCTTCACTTGCTTGCAAATGTTTAATATTGATCAGCTCTGTCCTTCACTCTGGGATGTCTGCCAAACACCTCACGCCAGCTATTATAGGATTAGATATATTTTGTCTAACTGGAGGAAGGTTTTTCAGTCTCTGTTGTTCCCTGGCATCCAGCTTACAAGGGTTGCTTTAATATACCCTGCCCAGGGCCAAATCACCATTGCTAATAACAAAACCTACAAGAAGGCCACCAGCAGGGCATGAATTTTTGTGTGCTTTAGGGGGATGAATATTTTAAACATCTTCTACCCAAGAAGCCAGAGACCCAGAGTTGGAGTGTGGGCTTGCTGCCTTACAGTGCCACAGAATAGCAGGCATCCTATTAACACTCATCCTTAAGTTTCTTTCCTGCCTCACTGTGTGCCTTTCATGTGCTGTGCTGATATGTGCTATGCTTGCTTGGCCTCTCAATTACATTCCTGTGCCTTTTCTGGAGGGGTGGGGCCATACAAGTAGGAGATACCTTATTATTATTTTCTCTATTACCCTGGTGCTCCTCAGCCATACTCCAAGCAATGTCAATGCCATCTGGGCACCTGCTCACATCCAGGCCTTTCCATGCTTGCTTTAAGCCCTTCTAGTGAGCCCCTGACCTAAACTAATCTCATCTGGACTGGTCTGCTCATCCTGGTTGAAGAAACCTGGAAAGGATATTAATCTACTTCTTATCAGCCTGATAAGAATTTTATATACTCCCCCATTTTCACTGAGGAGGAAGGATGTAACCAGATTGTTCAAGTTATGGCTGGAGCAGCCAGTCTTTGGGTCAATAGGTAGAAATACACCACACTAAACTACTACTCTCTGCCATAAGAGCATTGGCTCTCAGCCAGCATCTAGAAGAAAACATTACAGCCTTGACTAAGCACTTAGCTGCTGCTCTGTCCCATAAAAGCTGAGGTATTTTGAGCAAGGACAGTTCTCATTGTAATTAAAGGCCCTGATGTGACAATTGTCTGCTATGTGCAGTATCCTGCTTCTTAAATGTAATGTTTCTGTATCCTGGCACAGAGCTGTCAGATTGCTGCTTATTTATAGCCACAAGATCCCGTGCGTGGCTTAAAGGCATCTTTGTATCTTGTAAGAGCACTGGGCTAGTGAACACGAGGATTGAAATGCAAATGTTACAGTACTTTTAAATAATGAACAGAGAAAATAGCTTAAAACCTTGGGTCACTTAAGGAATTGATGTAGGATTAGTCCCTGCAACTGAAATTGTGTTGTAGGTCTACTGCCCCTTGCAGCCAGATGGACCTTAGAGCAAAATTGTAAGTGACATTCTTCTAGTCAGATCCTTGGGCTGGGAGCTGTTCAGGCATCAAAAATTACCAGTAGGAATGACTAAAGGGAAGGTACCTTACACTGTAGGGGTTGCGTACCTTTATTGAAGGAGACAGCAGTGGTGCATGAGCCTGATTTTTACCCTAGAATTTTCTAGTTTTCCTCATTGCCATTCTTGCTTCTGCTCACATCCTTTATGGTCCCTGCAATGTTTCAGCATCATGGATCTCAGCATAGGCTGGGAACGGGTCGTGGCCATGTGCAGCACGAGCTGAAGCAGGGCTGTGTCAGTGTTGTTGTTCCACAGTCCCCTCATTAAGGACAGCTGGAGCTCTCTGGGGCAAGGCTGAGGGGACACCCTGGAGCAGAGGTGCAGGCACATCCTGAAAGTATTGCATGAATGCATGCCTGATTCTTTTTCCTGTCTCCATCCCCTCCAAATACCCATTTCCTGGGAACTGGTGTATCATTTCTAAGCTCAAATGTATTATCAATGGGATAATACATTCACCTTCTCAGGTCACCACAGAACCAACGAAGAAATAAGACTTCAATGTGCTTCCAGAAGCTAATTTTCAGCAGCCAAAAATCTGATCCACATTAGTTTCCTCCACTATTAACATTTTTTCTTAGCCATTTTCCTTCCAGAATTATGCAAATTATTGCATTCCTACTCAAACGGTCTGAGCCTGAAGCTACTCTCAGTGACTTAGAAATGTTTCTGACTCACTGTGCTCAGATCTTGGAAAATAAAAATAATCTGAAAAAACCAGTTTCTCGGAGGTTCTTCTTGTGGACTGTAACTGCAGGTGAGGTTTATTTCAGTGTTTGTGTTGGGATTTCTTTGGTTGGGTTTTGGGTGGGGGTATTTTTGTAGTATTGAATTAATCTTACAGCCATTCAGATAAAAAAAATCTGCTTTGTGCATAAGTTCCTCTTTAGAAATTATTTTATCTTTTTAAAAATTATTTTCTATTCCTAATAATCTATTCTACTGATCTCATTACTTATCTATTATATCATATATTATTTTTTTAGTTTTTTTAGGTAAGAAGTGCTGTTCAGTTTTCTTGCTGTCTTTTTAAAATCTTCCTTCTTTACTCTTTCTTTTAATTTGCACTTGTATCCTTTTTAAGTTTCGTATCCCTTTAATCTTTTTTCCATTTCATTGCTAGTGTATGTGGGTATCTCTTGGATATAAAGTCAAATAGGCATCTAAATATTTATACAATATTGTCTCAGTAAATAATCACTTCAGAAGTGGAACGAAGCCATTCCAGTTCCTCTCTGAAATGTTTGGCATTAAGTCATTGGGTCTAAGGAGTACCGCACAGAGAGTGTTTTGATCAAGACTAGAAATGTTATTTATGAAGACAAGAATTAATTCCAGAGTATATGTGGAGTCTAGCACATGATTAATTTTCTAGGGGATAAGGTAGAGTGTGAACTTTATCTTGACTTCATTAACTACTCAGCTTTATTGCCTATGTGCATATTCTTCTGTTTCAGAACTGTATTGTAAATATCAGGGGGCTTACGCTTTTTCATTTCTTTCATCATTTGCTGTTGCTAGGGAAGAGCAGGAATGCTCGAAGGTCACTCCACAGCTTCCCTCTTGAAAAGCTTCCACGTGCATGTGAAATGTGCCTTCCAGTGGTGAGGCCCACAACTTGCACGTGTCTGTATTTGGGGTGTCAGAGCTGAGAACAAATAAATTATGTTCCTCTTGTCTCCCTTGTATTTATTAGTGTGTGTGTGTCTGCATGTGTGTGCATATGGTCTGGTCTGTGTACTCTTCTGGACACAGAAAGGTGAACCTGAAAAGAGAATCAAGCAAACACTTCTGCCTGCCTGTGTGCAAAGCTTTGCTAAAAGTGCTTACTGAGTACAGCGGCACTGCAGAAGACAACAGAATATAATGGCACCTATCTGTGTTAGGTGACATTTGAAAGCTCAGAATTCGCTTCTCATACAAGGGTACATGTCTTTTTTGAGCCCCAGGGTGCCATGGCATGAGAGAATACCAGCCACTGAATTCTCTCTGTGTAGAAAATTTGACTTGGGTTTTATTGGAATCATTATTGTCACCTAGTACAAGTAGATATATCTTGACAAATTAAATTCCACTCCAGAGGTGAAGAAATAACAGAAATATTTTGTATCTTTTTCAAATATAAAAACTAAATATGGTGGTCTTGTGAAGCTGATATATAAGTTTGAAGGTAAAATATTTATGGAGTTCATTTTTTACATGCAGATCAGACACAAGTTCAAAGAATATGGTAAATATAGTCACCCTACACGTACCATGGCTACAGAATTTCTCATAGCCTAACAATTTATTTTTCTTCCTGACTGCTTTGTAAATGACAATATAAATAAATTCTGTACATTTTTAAATTTTATTTTTTACTTCAGTACTTTTGCTGTCTACAAAACAAGCAGTGAGAAATTGTTTCTAAGCCTATTGCAGTCAACAGGGACAAAATCAGATTTTCTTGGGCTAGGACCAGCCCCAAAGCAAAAGAACAACCTCTTTTGTGGTAGGAGTTAGCTTCAGTGGCAATGCGTTCCTTCCCCATGGGCTAAAAATATGTAGTGTAATTAACCAGATAAAATGGGTGCTTTTAAATTCAGCATGGAATGGAAGGCAAAGCATGCGCTCCCACCGTGAATTTTGGATAGTTGAAGTCCATATTTACATTATCAAGGAGTGTGGACTGATGGGGTGAATCTGTAGAGCAAACCTTTGTCAAGAGACCTATGGTTTGTGATGTGTTCTCGCTTGGCCATGGTACAGCCTGTGACACTCAGTATGAATTCATGTGACTTTTTCAGCACTGTGGTAATACAGCCAAAAGCAATATAACCCTAGAAATCATGGAAAAGACTGGTATTTCTGACAGATGTAGAGAGAGGAAAGTGATCTTACCTCTGTCATACTTGCTTTACCCACAGGCTGGCCACTGCTCCTGCCCAAGTATGTGAGTGAAATTGAGCATTTAATAAAACACTAATTAAAGTAAATACCATAAAAGCATTAACCTCCATAAGGTGTTTAAATTGAATTGCTGGGTACTTTGGCATCATTCCAGCTTTCAATAAGTTCCGATCTAACTGTATCAGATCACCAATTCAAAGACTCTGATTTTAGTTTATGGAATATTCCCGTTAATAACGATACCTTAGACATCCATTAAGTCTGGAACATTAATTTTATGGAAAAGTTCCAATACAACTCCATTAGATTTTTTTTAAAGCTAAATTAGCAGTATAGGCTTTTAACAAATGTCATAAATAGCTATATTTAATGGAAAGATTACCCAAATTAAAACCAGACCAAAATAGAAAATACAGCTCCCTCTGTTTAAGTCTTGACCTTCAGAATCCACTTAAAAATTACAAGCTGAACGAAGCCATGAGTGTTTCAAACTTCTTGTAGTTTGTTTGTCACGTGGGCTAGGAAAATAGCAGATGACTTAGGAAACACCAATGTGTTTTTTTCTTCTCTGGTAGGTGAAATCCTTTACTTGCACAGATTGCTACAATACTTTTGAAAATGTAATTGGCTAATAAATGTGCAGTGTATGACACTAACCATTTAAAATATCATGACAATCTAAACATAATCCAGACATTCTGTCTTCCATCTTCTTTTTTCTTCTTAATTAGATCATTTAGGGGATGATTTTCCAAACAGAATGATTCCTAAATTAGTGAGTGTAAACTATTGAGCTTGCCTGTCTTCTGCACTGATTTCTAGCCACTTAGTCACATTCAGCCAATGCAACAGATTTGGAGGAGGAGGATTATACCTTCCAATTTAATGAGAATCAGTTCCTGGGGAACAGGAGGACAATTCAAGCCAGTGCCTGCTGAGGAAATGCTCAGGGGAGCTCAGACATTCTGTGCTGTGTGTGTGGGAGAAGCTGCATGGCCCAGCAGCAGACACAGAACCCAGCTGGTAGCACAGCTTTAGCCTACAAGGAGCTTCTCTTGTTCACCAGGAATGCTGTGGGATGTGGAGGATGCTGGAGTTACCACAGTGGTGGGCTTAATCAGGCAAAGGACACAAAAAAGGACACAGAAACCAGGTTCCAGTCACTTCAGTTCTCCCCTCTTCATTATTATCAGATTTGAACCACCTGGCACTTTTCTGTTAAAGAGTTACTCAGAGTGAAGACATTCAAAACAGCCCAAAATGTTTTAATCTTGTCAGGTTGAGCCACTGCTAAGTTTCCTCCAGCTAATATCAAATGTATACAGGACTAATGTTATTAAATCAAATTCCTCCAAACTGGACTTCCTTATTAGATCTCAGTGAGACTGAAACTTTAAGCCAAAAATAGAATATGTTCCTTTCACATGTATGTGTGTCAGACTGAGAAAAATGCTAGTTAGAATTTTCCTTATAATGTAAATAAATAGCAAAATGTAAAATAACTCAATTCATGTGACATATTTTAATGTACAAAGCAGTTGGGGCAGAATTAACATTGAACTTTTGGCTTTAACACTGCATTTACTAGTTTCCAAGAACTAGCTTTTAGTGACGATGTGTTCTCAGCTGTTGCATGCTCATTTTTCAGTCATAAGTTTCTAATAATACTAATCAGATATAGAAGTTCTTATTTCTGCATAATGAAATGTTTTCATATATGCCACATAAAGCTTTCCTTTTTCTTTTTTTTATTTATTCTTTTGGAAAACAAAAAGTTTCATAACTGTGGTCCCTCTCCCTTACCTGTTGTCAAGGCTTTGATATGGAGAGAGACACAAACTGAAGTCACTGTATCCAGGTAGCTTTGGAAAAATTCATAAATTTTGGTGTTATGGGGGAAAACCTGAGTCACTGGTATTGAGTTCCTCCCTACACAAGTTATAGTGACTCTTCCTGTGTTGAGTGTCTTAATAGCTTTCCATCAATTCATATTTCCCAATACTGGCATCAATACTATTCCTTACAAAAAAATTCTCCATGAAAATATATCTTTAAATACTGCAGTGAAATAAAGAGTTGCTTTCTTTGAAATATGACATCACTAAAGTGATATCCCCACCCTGTAGGGAACTGTGTTAATGTGAACCACTGAGGTGATCTACTTAAATTTATAAGCCACATACTCTCAAGACAGGAAGTCAAATCTGCTGAAAACTGAATAAGAAATTTGTTTTTTCTGTCTAAACTCCCTGACCACAGCTATACTTTGTGCCTTGAGTTACTGGATAATCAAGATACACAAGCTGAAAAATCCATTCCCTCAGGAACTTTCAGTGTTTGGCACTGTTTCTGTCTTTCTAAGGGAGGTGATTTATTTTTGCACACAACAGGTCATTTCCCCCACTCAGATCACAGACAGAAGACAACTTTACACCTATCATTCTTGAGATTAAAAAAGGTTGAGAGTGCTGCTTGTCCCTCATACAAAAGCACAATAAGCAGAAGGTCCTTTACAGGATTAGTTTCTTGAACATTGTTAAAAATCACCCAGGTTTTAGCAGGCAAAATGAGTAAACATTAAATAGTATATATAATAATTTGAAGTCCATAAACAAGATTTTTAAATGTGCAGGGATTGTGTTATTTTTTATTAACATGAAAATCTGTAAGGTAATTGCTGCAAATGCTAGTTAAAAAAATTTCATTCACTTTAAATAGAACACTAGATGGCCACAGTTCTGACTGTTCTTCCACGTACAGTGGCTCAAGTAAACCTTCTGTGATTCGAATAAACTTGTCAGAAATATGGCAATGCAGTCTACAACTTTAGACTTTACTAAAAAAAAAAGAGGTTTCTCAGAGACACTGGATGAAGTTTCTAGCTAGCCCTAGATTTCAGTGTCTTTTTGGGATGCATATGTAAGTTTTCTTATCAATAAAGAAACCCCCCAACCTAGGTGAGACAATAAATCTTCAGTATTAGAACACCATGTTGTACCTCAGTACAACCTCCTGCACCGCCTGAAAGTTTTCTAAACTGAAGCTTTTAATTTTACTTTAACAGGAGGCTTGATCCAGGTCTCAGTGGAATTAACAGGAGTATTTCTGTTAACTTAGACAGGAGCAGAGCCAGGACCGAGGTCAACAATAGTAATATCCTTTAGCTTCGGGCAGACTTCCTCCTTTTTCAAGAGCAAATCTTCACTCCACCTTGCTTGAAATTCAACAACCATGTGTAAAGCTCGGAAAGTTACAGTGTCTCCTAATGACCTGTGAGCGCCTTATTTGGGTGCGTGCATGTCCTGTCCCCAGGCAGACTTTAGGGTCATCTTGGATAGCATTTATTTCTCTGTAGATGGGATTGGGAAGTTCTTTGGGCTAGAACTTGATGCAAAGTATTTTGTCACCACCTTTTTCTTTGAAAAGTAATTCAACATTTTTTGGATTCTCCATAAATCTTCAGTAGGTGCTTTGCATTTCTGTTAATATAATTGCCTAGACAAACTAAATTGCAGAAGAGAAATGACAAAAACTTTTTCCTGCCAAACTTCCAAATCTGGTTAAAGTTCTGTGTGTCTGCCCCCCTCTCTTTTTTCCCTGCAGCCTTCCTTTGGATGCTGTCTGCTTTTTGGCAGACTTAGAGATGCATAAAACAGTACCTTTAGCACATCAACACAAAAAATTTTAGCAAGATGATGACACATATTTCCCAGTTCCTCGCATTTCAAGGCCCTGGTTCGTTAATTTGTGATTTTTTTTTCCTTGTACTTCATGTGTCTCTTTGGTCACTAATACAGAAAACTACCACAGGTTATTAGTAGAACTCATAAAATTAAGGTTAAACTAGGGCCAAGCAATCTAAGATAGATGTAATCACAATGTTTAAATGGGGATAAAAGCAGTAATTATTCTGTAAGTTGGTAAATACAAGGAACATATTTTAAAACCATGCAAGGGTCCTAAGGCTAAGCATAATTCTCAAAGGAAAATAGTAAAGGATCAGGAAGAGCATATCTTTTCTTTTACACTCTGCAGGAATTTTTTTTGTTAAAATATTGAAAAAATACACCTTAAGGGTCAAGCTTGATATTGTTCTTAATGTTTTAATATGTGGGCATATGTACTTTTATAACTGTAAGTGCAAAATATATTATTGTCACAGTCTCTGTGAGTCTACAGCTATGCCATAGGTACCTGATCAAAAGTCAGTGAAATTTAAGTTCCTCAGTTAGGTGGTTCTGAAATTTCCTCTCTGCTTTTCACAGAATATTCTTAGGACCAGCACTTAAATTCCCATGACTGCAAAGATATGTAATGCCAATGTCTTTGGGTAAAGATAATGAGCCCTGAAGAAGTTATGAAAAAAGACAAGGAGTCAGAAGGGGAAAAAAATACAAGAAAGTGGCCAAGAGGGAGAAAATATAGATATCAAACAAAATGTCTGGCAGAATGCCCGGGCAGAATTTTCCTTATGTATCAAGGTCAGGCATCACAAGCTTTTCTGAAGATAAATCCTGTATGTGAAACGAGAGATCTAAACAAGCAACAGAAGATACTTCTTCTCTCTTTCTTGTGGATATTGTGGCTGCTAATTAGAGCTTTTGGACAGTGACTGAGGCAGCGTGGGCCAGTTAGGAAGTCACAGACTAACACTGGAATTGGCAAACGTGGAATCAGCAAATGTGAGCTGCAGGCAGCAAGCTCAGTGCAGTCACCCAAGGGAACCCTGGCAAACCATGATAAGGAAAAGGCACCCTGTGACCAGAAAGGCGATGCAGTTCCATGTAGGGTGGCACTGGGCAAGAACTAAAACAATAAAACAAAACTTTCATAGGGTAGGAACATCAGCTCAATTCTCTTATGCTCTCTAAAACTCTGTTATATTTAATGTGTGGAATTAAAAATTCACTTTAAATAGTGTAAAAATTAACAGAGATGCCACAGAAGGTGAGAGGCTTATAAGTATTCTGTGAATTGTCTGTCTTCATGTGTGGCATTCTTTTTGACAGGTCATGTTTGCAGGTAGCATTTTATTTTCTTCCTTATTTTTTAATAAAGTAAGGATCTAAGCACTCATAGAGACTTCATACTGTCCCTGCCTTTAGGAATCCCATTTCTTGAAAAATGTCAGGAACTTAACCTTTTCTGATGCATAGCAATTCTTCCCATCTCATCTGCATATTTGTGGTACTCTTCAGAACTTTCTCCTTTAAAGTCCTTCCACAAAGAGTCACTTCAAAGGTTGGAATCAGTCCGTGAAGTACAGATGGGGGACCTTGTGTGAATAAGCTGGGGAACAAGGCAAATGGTGGCTCATGCTGTCAGCCAGCAGTAACTATTTGTGAGGGCTGGAAATTATTGAAATTAGTGTAAGAGTGGTTCCTCTTAACATTTATAGCCTAGTAACTGGGTGATAGAGACCTGATTTGATCACAGTTTGCTTGGAATAAGTATCATTCAGTAGGATTAAAATAGATTATGGAATTAAACAATATAGGAGTTGCTGTCCTCCTTGGTCTGCTTCATTATCCCCTTGAATCCTCTGTGAGTTCCCTCTGATGTTCTCCAGTGTGCTTTGCTTTTCCTATTCCTGCCTTTTTCTAGAATAATTTATCTCATGTAAATAAATTCCACTCTGATTCTCCAAGCCTGAATGTTTGGGAAAGTCTCTTACAGTTTGAATGCCTATGTTAACCTCCAAAAATTTTAAATTTATCTCGGAACATTGTAATCTTTCTGATTCTTCTTTCAAAAAGATCTCATCCCAAAAGCATGCACGTAAATAATATATTTGTCCATATGTGATTAGGAATTTCACTCTTCCAGGTGCAAACAGTCTGTTAGCATATGTTGCTACCTGTTGGCTGGGTAATAAGAGGCATGCATTGGTTTGTAGAAGCAGCTTCACACAAGGCAAAAAAATAACTGTCTTCTTAATATGATAGAGAAATCTGAATTTGGATATGTTGTAACTTAGAGTACCTCACACATGCTCTGTGAAGTTAGAAAGTTTAGGGTTCTGAAAGATTCCCACTGAATATTGCTGGGGGAATGAGTGGCTCCTTGCACTGCTGAGGAGCAGAATGCAGCTCTAGGGATCATTATGCAAATGATCAGAGTGTGTGAAAATCTGTCTGCACCAAGTTACTGCAGGATCTGACTTCTTAAGTATCAGTCCTCAGTTTGTTGCCTGCTGGCAAAACTATCTTGATAAATGCAATACTTACACCTTACAGTCTCTTCTTCAGTCCTTGAAATTATGTGAGCTGTATAATTTAAGTATGAAAGTCAAAAGCACAATTACAGGACCACTCTTTTCTGGTTTATACAGAGATTGATCCATAAAGCAGCAGCCACAAACAGATCTGTAACTTGCAATACTTTTTAGGACATTGATCCAGTTTCTGCTTTTACTTTCCTAAGTACTGTCAGTGTCCATGAACTCTTTCCAGTAATGAAGGAGTTAATGCAAGTTACAATTAACGTGGTAGAAAATTGGCCCAGCTGTAGAAGATAAAAGATGAGGAACAGGTGAGGTAAATTTCCCTCAGAGAAGCAAGATTGGAAAGAGCAGAAGCAGTGTGGTCTGGCTTCAGAGGAACCTTGTTCTTGCAGACTTACAAGGTGGCATCTACAGGATCTGGAAAAGCCCTGCTGAACGTGTTGCACCTGTAGCAGTGCAGAAGTGGTGGTTGCCGAGATACCTGAGTGCCTGGAGTTTCAAAAGGTAAGCTTGATAATTCAAACTATTTATAATATTAGTAGAATGTGTTGTACTGTTCATCCTGAGGAAGATTATGCCCTCTAGAAATCCTTAAAATCTTTACAGGAATCCTAAAGGATCAGATACAGGCTAAGAGCTTTGAAATTGACTGCACTTAAGAAGCAAGGAATTGACGGTAGCTAGATGGCAATTTCTCTTCTAGGAAGAAGATTGCTCTTTTAGGTGTAATTTTTAGAAGAAACTGTGGACTTGTCACTTGAGTTTGCTGCCTGTTGTGCTCAGACTTGGTTGTGGTTTGCTCATGGGAAGCTTTTCTGGACCTGTCAACTTTTGGAGCTCTTGGCTCTCTATTTAGTAACAGCTGACTTTGTGTTCCCTCCTTTACTTTGCAAATAGTTGTTTTAAAAATTAAGCTTTTGCATAAAATGTTGAAATTCAAAATATTTTTTTGTCAAAAAATTTCTAACCAGTAGTAAATGTGGATTTTTTTTTTCTGTTTCTCTATGCGTCGCTGTCTTATGCTGTAGCTTGCAGGACTGAAGAAGTCCTAATTACTTCTAATTTTCTAGAATGGCTAGGTTCAAGATGAAGTCTCTGTTATTAATATTCTCTGGACCAGGAGTCCCACAGATGGATCAGGGTACCTTTTCTTGAGAAATAACTCCATAACTGACCAAATCTAAAGCTTAAAATCTAAGTTTTGAACTCCTGCTAGCTTCTGTAGCATATGTTTCTTACGTGTACGTTACTCATGAACATATGAAACAGGAAAGACAACAAGTAAGCATGGTTAAAGAAGTGTTTTCTAGCATAGCTATTTATTATATAGAAACACTTGTTCACAAATCACAGAGAGAATTTTTTGTAATTTTTTTTTTTTGCATAATCTCATTTTTTTTTGAAGTATTTTGAGTAAGTTTTAGCTTTCCAAGGAAGAGAACTGAAAGTAATAGTGTCCTGGATTTCTGATTCTGTAAGTAAATAATAAATTTAGTCTGCGACTTTAGACAAGTTGCTTGACCTACTTGTGCCTCATTCAACCCAACTGTAAAATTGGATGAAACCCAGGGCTGCAAAACTCCCCAAATGCTGTAGTGAAGCTTAATTTAGCTGAGTACTGTGACATGGTGCACAGGTAACCACTGTAAGTGATCAGTGTTCCAGTGAACTGATCCACTGAGCAAATATGGCACTGCAGGTAAAGGAAAGGCATTAAAATATTTTTTTGCAATACTTCTACATAACACCCCTGTATCCCAGCATTATTTCTCAAATGAGTCTAACATCTTTGGAGCCAGCCCTTTATGCTTTTTCTCCTTCTCAAGACTTTCTTCACTAACAGCAGCAGAGAAATTTTGTGCTATCACAGACACAGAGGTGATGTTTTCACACACGTACAGACAACTATCTTCTGCAGAAAAGTACTTCCACAGAAAGCAGTGGAAATGCAGGATGCGAGTTCCTACATGTTCCTTTGTCTAAGCAGTCATGCGCACCAGTAAAAAGTAGCTGATGCTTTTTACTGAGAATAGCACATGTACATGTGAGTTCAGCCATCATTCTTGCCTTCTTCTTGTCTCCTTTTGATTGCCATGGTTCTTCGGGGTAGCCATAGGCAGGCTCAGGAAGCAAGGGATTATTCTTTTTTCGCTCTATTCCTTCTAGGGTTCAATCTGAAGTTTTGTAATAATACTTTGTTGGCTGGTGTTATTAGAAAATTCTCAGAATGCTGAGAGCCTGAGACCCAGACAGAGCTGTGTGCTGTGTGTGGGAATCATGTGAGTCACTCAGTGGGCAACAGGGAGGCAACATAAAGCAATAGCTTATCCAAGGAAGAAAGGCTGAGCTAAAAACTGTGCAATAGGATCCTTCCCTGGAGACAGCAGAAGGTAGAAGAGATATCTCTTTGCACCAAAGATTGTTGGGAGGAATTAAAGCTGTCCAAGTCACTGAAGCAGAGCATTACGAGTGCTTAATGTGCAGTGGGACGTAGCTGAGGCCTCCTCAGCTGCCAAAGCTGTACAGCTCAGGGAACTGCCTGCGGGACAGTCAGCATGGCAAGCATTTGGAGACACAGTCGTGGCAGAGCAGGACCAGTGACAGCTTTGGGTAAGCAATGTTTGTTATTAGCTACTGTTGCATAGCTGCTGTACAGGAACATATGCCTAGGGAGCACTGATATTTTCATTTACAGAAGCCACGAAAACAGAATGTGGGTAGATCTTCAGCTGTGTGTTTTGTCACTACCCAGTCAGTTTATACCAGCTAAGGAGCTGCTCCTGAATTACTCAAAGCAAGAGTTAAATTTCCATATGCTTGCTCCACTGTCTAAATGGCTCCATCAGGCCTGAGTTTTTAATGGCTGATGGACAGGGTAGTCTTGTTTTTCACTCCCCCAGAACATGTCATATGAAGATAGTACCAGCTGTCGCAGTCTTGAAGAGCTTTTCACTCCTAAAGACCTTGCTCTGTTCTATAACTTAGTTCCCTTGCTCTGGCTCTGTAGGAACCTCATAGAAACAGCATAAAAATGGGAATCTTTTTATTCACCTACAAAATCATAGAATCATAGAATATCCCAAGTTGGAAGGAACTCACAAGGATTATTGAAGTCCAACCCTGGCCCAGTACAGGACAGCCCCAAGAGTCATACCAGGTCTCTGAGAGCAGTCCACGTGCTTCTCAAGTTCTGTCAGGCTTCGTGCTGTGACCACTTCCCTGGAGAGCCTGTTCAGTGCCCAGCCACACTCTGGGTGAGACACCTTTTCCTAATATGCAACTTAACTCTGACTCAGCCTCATGCTGTTCCCTCGGGTCCTGTCACTGGTCACCAGAGGGCAGAGATCAGTCTGCCCCTCCACTTCCTTTCATGAGGAAGCTGCAGACTGCAATGATTTCCTCTCAGCATCCTCTTCTCAAGGCTGAACAAACCCAGTGATCTCAACCACTCCTCATACGGCTTCCCCCCAAGGCCTTTCAGCACCTTCACAGCCCTTCTAACAGCTTTATATCTTTCTTATATTGTGGTGCCCCAAACTGCCCCAGCACTCAAGGTGAGGCCACTCCAGCTCAGAGCAGAGTGGGACAATCCTCTCCCTGGCCCAGATGCCGATGCTGTGCCTGATGCCCCCCAGGACAGGGATGTCCCTCCTGGCTGCCAGGGCACTGTTGACTCACATTCAACTTGCCATGGAACAGGGCCTCAAGGTCCCTTTCTGTGGTGCTGCTGTCCAGCCTCTCATTTCCATGAAGGTGAAGCCTTTCCGTGCCCCCCAACATTTGTGCTGAGGAATCTTGCATGTTATCCCTCTGTTAGCCCAACTGTGCGTAACAGTTTGGCTGTTCCCAGCAGAGGAAGTGCAGATGGTGACTCCTGGCAGGCAGTGTTATTGGAAGACATTACGCTGTATGTGTACAGGTTGTTAAGCTAACTGACAGTTTTTATGCAGTATAGGCTGCTGAGATTTTAAAAATCAGAAAATTACCATTTGCAAGTCAGAGGTCGGCTGGTCTTTTAGAAGTCTTAAATCTCTTAGTCCTGTGGCAGTGGTGCCGTATGGTCCTCGCTGCTTGTTGCCTTGAAACCATGGTAGGGAGACTCAAAAGCCAGTTGTCTGTTGTAATCAGATTGCAGTGAAGTATGGATGCATTCCTGTGAGCCTGTTAGATATACAGGATGTAATGCATCTCCAAACCTCCCCTAATCAATACTGGAAAGTCAAAGGAGCTTTCTAACTGTGAGTGATCTATCCTGGTACAAAAAGAGGGAATTTGATGTGCCTGTTCACAGTCGGTAATTGAAAGGCACCTCCACTGGGGATGAGGTGTTTCAAAGGGGTACTGCTGGTAATGGGGTTAAATCCATTTTTGTGATTTAAAAGAAGTAACCAGCACAGTAATGACGCTTCCAATTGAAGAAATTGCAAATAGCCCTTTGGACAGAGCAAACTCATACAGTGAAATTATGAACATGAGCACAAAAGAACAAAATGAGATTTGTGAGAAAGAGGAGGATGACCTGTGCTTGAGAGGAAATTATCTTTTGCACGGGTATTCTATGGGAAGAAGGAAGCTGACTACTAACAAAGGCCGAAATGAGGGCTGTTAGTGAATGTGTGTGATATGTGCTAGACCTTTTGTCAGGAGGAGATATCATCAGCAATGCGAGAAGCAGTTCCTTCTATTTCATCTTGCAGTGTGCCAGAGCCTGCAGCTGAGTGCACTGAACGTGGAAGAGCACAGTATATCCTTGTGGCTCCCCGTACTTTCGGGAGGAGGAATGCTGGTGGTGAATACCACTCTTCATCTTTCTCAAATCCTGAGAAAGAGGAATGATTGCCTTATGTCCTGCTTAGCCCAGCATAAAGTGAGACACCATGGGACCTAGGTTTTAATAAACTGAAGACTGTAACTCTTAATTAAGATGATAAAGAAACTAGAACAGATTAAACTAATCTTTTCAAAACTGTTACTTATATGTCGATGTGAGAGAACATGAATTTTATACAACTATTTGAAAGGTATAAAGCTTAAACAATGCTAAAGGGTCAGAAATTGAAGATAAAAGGAAATCTGAGATGGATATGTGAAAACTACTGAGGACATTGACAAGCTGCTCGAGGAACAGGATGGAAGAAACCTACTCTGAAGACTTTTAACATGAAATAACACTAGCACAAAGCCCATTTCAATATACGCAAGTGTGTGAGGAAGACAATAGAAGCACTAAAAATCTGTAATACTGATGATGTTTAACTTCTACAGTGTATGTAGAGAATTGTCATCCTAATTTTGAAACCGATCCTTTAATCTAATAATGTTTATCTTCACTAAAAATATGAGAAAAAACCATCTGATAAAGAAATCAAGTACTTATGAGATACAATACTGTGACCATTTGTTTTGTTTTTCCTCCTTATTTTTCCTGATCTCTTACTGAACGCGAAAAGGTAGAACTCAAGGTGCATATTCTTCCGTCCATATATATCTTTATTTGGGCTCTGAAAAGAAGGAAAAAATGTTTCTCTCCTGCTGTGGCAGTGGCAAATTCATAAATCGTTGGTTCTGTGATAACAGGCTTATGTGAAATAAAGTAGGTGTGCAGAAAGCTGGTTGATGAAGCAATACCTGAGTGATCAGTTTTTAGCTCTATAAGAAGATGCTGCTACTTGAAACAAGAATCCATTTCCAATGGGCAGTGTTGGTTTATGTATCTTAAATTGTAGATCTTATGGATCAGTTTGGGGGTTTTTTTGAGGCTGATTGATTAAACATAGCCTCAAAATTGTCTATGGTCATGTGACAAATCACAGCGAAAGTTGCAGAGGGTCCTGAGGCTTCCAGAGTTTCCATTCTAATCACTACCTGAAAAAGAGCTTTTCCTTTATACAAAAAGTATTTTGTACCACAATTTTTGATGAGCCCCAAAATTATTTAGGCTATTTATTCTCCTTTGCAGCGATACTGATAAATTCTACCTATGCCTCAGAGAGTCTGGTATAATTGGCTTAGTATTCCAACCTGTTATTAAGTTGAAACTCCATTAAATAGTTTTGGTACTAAGTGGAATACAGTGATAGAAATTTTGAGTAGAATTTTAAATATTATTTAGCCTGAAAAAAGTTAAAGGTTAAATAAAGGATTGTTTTTCCTTACTGATTGCGTCTTCTGAGGGAGTGAAAACTCCCATTTCTGTGCTCTGGACTCTTTGCTGTTGGGCCACATGTCCCTTGGCAGCCAATATTCCAGCAGAGGCCTTATCAGCTCTGAGAAGAGCCAAAAGACATTGTGCATCTGGCAGGCCGTGCTCGTGTTTATACACCCCACTGCAGCGACTGCCCTTTTGCAACAGCGTGACATTTGCTTCTATTCCCTGATGCAGCTACTCAAATAGACACTCCAAGAAAATATTTGGGTTGCTGATAATATAAAAGAACATGATTAACTGCACTCCATTTAAAGGGTCTGTGGACACAGGACCTTTAATTTTTCAAGGTTTTTTATGTGCAAGTTGTTATCTAAATAACTCAAGACATTATCATTCCACCCTCTTAATGAGCAAGTATTTTTGTGTGTTGGATGCTGCCTCTGACTTATTTATTGGAAAGAGATTTAAATCTATATTAACCTAAATCATTATGTGCAATTCATAATATTTAAATTACAGTAATCTAAATGAAGGTGATCTATGGTGGACTAGAGCAATGAAGAGAGGCAGACCCATGGCAAACTCCAGCCACTGCAGGGAGAAAGTGCACTTCTGGTACAGACTGGACTGTGCAACATCATCCCTGATTGCTTCTGGTGTTGAGGAGGGGCGGTGGGCAAAGGAAAACGGTAACAATTTGTTATTTTGTTACTCCTGTGAAAAATTCTGTCACACCTGTCCTAATGTAAGGGTGGAAGTTTGAAGTGCTCTGCATGTGTGTACTACTGCCATGTTCTAGCAAGGACCCAGGCATCAGGGGAAGTACAGATGGTGGGCTAGGCTATTTCCCCCCTCTCTTTTATCCTTTTGTTTTGTTTTCTACAACCATCCCTTAGAAATCTCTTTCCTTTCCCCCCCCATGCTCTTGCATGTAAGCTTTACTGTTCATATGGTTGGATGGAATGGGAGTTGAGAATCCATCTGGTCATTGAAATTAGAAGTAGAATTAGCTAAATGCCTAGCACTATTATCTGAATAAATGACTTATATCTTGTGTGAATTCTTCAGAACATAAATTTACACTTGAAGAAAAAATGCATCATGTCTGAAAAAAAACCTCACTAAAATCTATTTCCACTGTATGGTCAAAGGGCAAAAATATATGTATACGTATAACTTGACTCTTCCCTGGCAGTTACTTATTTGGTTTACTTGTAGAACTCAGTGCAAAACAGGGGTCTCAATATATTTATTTTAATCCTCTCTTGACCTTGTAAGGTAATTGGCTGACAGATTATGAGATTTTCAAAAGGTGAAGCAATGGGCTCTGGCATTGGAACTGAGCATAGACTGAATCTAGTGCTTCTTTTCTACCCTGAGTTATAGACCAGCTTCACTGAAATCTCATCACAAAAATGAGTTCATTATTTCCCCCACCTATTAGAGTGAAGAACAACCTCTGGTGCATTTAGAATGTTCATTATGTGATATTATTAGCAGCATTTCCGTTGTCCAAAAATGCTTTGAAGATTGGTTGGAAACAACTTAGCTAACAAAGCAGTCTCTCATTTACTGTTCTTCACATAACTCAAAAGAAAAAAAGAAAAGCCCAAGCCATTCCTTTTATAAACCATTTAATACAGTTTATGGTAGCAATAATCCCCTTGAAATTGGTTATATTGCTATAGTTTGTTATAGTGTTAACTGCCCTTGTCTTCAGCGTGGTCCATTAACTGAAAATCCAGCCATTAACTTATAATGGGATGATTTCTTCAGGATTATTACCTGATTCTTAGCTTGAACGTTAATACTCCTGAAGGATAGAGAAACAGTGATGAAATGTAACAAAAGTTCCCAGTTCAGTGTTTGTGTAGTAGAGATCTATTTACACAAGGTATCTGTGAGTCTTGCATGTTGTTTACTTCATTTCTGTGTCACCAAAATTGGTCCCATGCAAGCAGCACCTCTCTTTATGAAAAAGAGCACTGGTTGTCTCTCACCTGCCACTGATTATCTGGGCCAGGAAAGGCGATGTTAAATGTGCCAGTCTAATGATGGACATGTACAACTCACTCGTTATTCTCTTCAGTGGGAATTTTTCCTATGGCTTCAGTGGAAAAAGATTCAAGGCCAAAAAGACAAGGAGCAAATTATTTCCTGTCTTTTTTGAAGATACCCACTAGATGTAAAAGGGGATGGGAGGGGGAATCATAAGCAAAAGGCTATTACAGCTGGTGTAGGTGATAGAACTGTCCACTTCAGAGAATGGAAAACCTGCAAGAATTCCTTAAAGTATGTCCTTAGAATACTCCTGTGACCTACATTTTTGGTCCCTAAAGTAATCTCTTTGCTTGAGTAATGAAATGCCAAATATGAGAGAGGTTAATTATTAGCTATACAGCATTATTAATTAACCCTGCAATCTACTCCAACAAAATATACAGTTACTAATAGAATTTTGATGTGAGTTCTGGAATTACTTTTTCAAGCTGATCTGGCTTCTGAGGGTTTTTTTTCCTACCCTTAAATTTTGCCAATCTGCTAAGAATGGTCAGACAAAATGGGATAAAATACACAGTATCAGTAGGCTGTAGGAACAGCTTTTAAAATAAATTCATTCTAGCCTCTAGCGATGATGATTTGAGCTGGGCATGCTTTCCCTAGTGCAGGGCTCCTGCTGTGAAAGAAGGAAAACTCAGAAAATCCTTTTTTCTACTTTGTACCAGGTATCAATATTTGACTACCTGTTCTCTGAGACTAAAGAGAGAAACCTGGCAACATAGATCTCCTCTGAAGGAGGGCATCTGGGTTCATTTTGCCACACCCATTACAGCTGTTTCAGAGGTGTGTGGTGTTTTGAGCAGTCCATCTGCCCAAAAGGTAGTGTGGAAAGACTACCTAGGCAATAACAGGAATATCTGAATTGTAAATTTACTTCTTAGAGAAGGTGCCATAAGCGATGCTGGTAAGAATTACTGAGAGGGAGATTGGCAGAACTCAATTCCAGCAAAAAATTTGCAAATGGAATGGCAAAGTAAGAATATCTGAGAATACCAACATATCCCACAGGCAAATATCTATTCCACTTCCCAAATATCTGGGAGAAGGGATGGTCTGGCAGCACACACAGAGAATAAAATCTTGATAGAAGAGGGAGAAGAATACATTTCAACTTACAGATTCCAAAGGAGAAATCAAGTACACTATTATTTGAAAAGAAGGGACTGAATGTTAAACACATAGCTTTCCTCTAAGTAGTACTCAAAGGGGAGGACAAAAGTGGTTTTCCTGGCAAAAGGAACCTGTTGTGTTAAAATCAACAGGTGGAGCCCAAATGACAACTCTAGAACTAGTAATGATTCAAGGCCTAGGAGTAAATTATCTGAATTCACTTTTTCAAAATGAATGTAGTCTTGCTTTTGCCCTTTTTTGAGATCCACAAATGAAAAATATTCATGTAACACCAATCCTGGAACTTCAATAACTATAAATTAAAAGACATAATCATAAGTGCATCTGAAATTAAAATGATGAGATTTAAAGCATCTACATTATGAGTCTCAACTTTGGTTTACTGTGTGGTTACCTCACTGGCACCTCACCTTGCACACATCAGTGTTTGCTCAGTCTTTTGGAGGATATAATAGAAATTCTCAGGGCTTCAAGGACATGTGCATTGTTACTGCTCTTTTCAGTATGTCCCCTTTGAGTGGGTGAGCTGACCCTCTTTGTTATTCTCTCTTGTGTGGTTTTTAATGCTAACTAAGATCAGAAAAGAGATGCAATGAAAGCTTTTAGAGCACTAAAAAGAACCACGCTTAGCCTGATGAAGAGCAATCTCTTATTTCTTTTCTTCATTCTAAGCAATTTTATAGATTGTACTTCAAAATGAAAAGGATAAAACATTTGTAAGAATACTGCCAAAATGATATCATGATCCTGTCCTTCAAGTCTTCCTCTTTCTGGAGTTCACTTCTGTTATGAAAAGATGGAAAGTCAGAAAAAAAATATTAAAATCAATACTGATTATTTTTCAACTTAATTAAAACATAATTGTCATGGTTCGTGAATAAGATCTAGAGTGCCTTCAGTTTATTATGTAAGCCCTTTGGTCCTCATTTGATTTGACTTTAAGACTAGTCTGTTTCTGTCTGGTGTGTTATGAATCTTTTTCACGAATGGTATTGATTATGTATGACAATATAGTATATATTTGTGTCATTCCAAGGAAAAATACTGCTCAATCTATAAAGGATATCCCTTCATTTTCACTGACAAATTAGCACATGCATTCTCTAAGTAAAACCGTTCACCTGTGTTTCCTTGTTTGCAATATGGCAAACTTGGAAAAATCTTGAAAAATAATTCGCTATCTGTTGCTTTCTATTTTTTTCTTACCCATTAAATTTAATAAGCAGATTGTCAAAGACAAGAATTTCTGTGAATTTATGCCTTCAGACAAACACTTGGGATATACAATAGGTGTGCAAGGCAATAATTGCCGCTGTCACAGTCTCTACACTGGAAGGGATGTCAAATCATTTACTAAGTTTGTACTTTATAAAGGACTGTGAACCTTAAGCTGAACTCTCAAATCCTGTTCTCAGCATGGTACTACTGACTACAGGTCCCCCTGAGGGGAAAGGTGGTCTCTTTTTAATGGTATTTATTATCTTCCAAGATTTAAGCTGTGTTAATCAACAGGTTTTTATTTTGAGGTGATTCTCCTACAGTCTAGAAATCAGACAGGAACAAATGCCTCCCTTTAAGCTGTGTTTACTGCCAGAACCAGTGGTCTGTGCATCTTTTCTGAGAGAGGCCATAACTGAATTTCTCCCAACGTACCCCATTTCCTTAGTAGTTGTTTCACTGAGTGACTTTGGGGTTCAATTACAAGAGCTCATCAGGTAGAGGGTGACATGAACTGTATTTTCACAGTAAAGCAGATAATTTGATTACTGATTAAACCACAGTTGCACAAAGGGCCCAACACAAGTGCAAGCGTTTCTGGCAGTGTCCATCCTGAGTGAGCCAATTCAACCCTTGGAGTTACCATTTACTCTGTGGGTAGCTATTCATCTGACCAGTACTTCCGTATGACTGCAGGATCATAAATTTCTAATCACAATTATTGGTGTTTGGCTTTCTGATCTCCTAACTGATAGCAAATGAAGTAATGAAAAGTATTACATGTTCTCTTACATGTATCATTTTCAATGTTGTTTTGGTTGAAAAATCACTGTGCCGTGGCTGCTGCTTCCCTCCCCCCATTTATCTTTTTTCTTATATTTGAAAGGATGATAAATCATACTTTTAAAAACATGTTTATCTATGCTTTCTCTGTGTTTCTCTATAATCTATGCTGCATACAGAATCTAGATTAATTAAATGTTGAGGGCACGAGTTATTTCCTTAAACCTGCTCTAGTCATACTTCATGTGTCAGCAAAAAAGAATCTCAAAGTATATTGCCTACCTGAGTTATAAATAGTAAGTTCATGTCAACATCTTGTGTTGGGCTACAGTCTCCCAGGGGTACTTTATCTAATTGTCTGGAAGCAGAGATTAAAGAACAGGGGATTATATGATTTACTGTGGCATATTAGGTTTAGCCAAGTCCTGAGCTGGCCACTTATTGATACTTTAGCTCAGTAATTTTACTTCACATAGAATTCTTTCTTCATGTACTTTTCTCTCTTCTGAGCCATATTTGTAAAGAATTCTGTCTGACGAGGAAACTGGAGTTAGTTATAACAAGCACCTCTCTGACTACTTTTCTAGTATTGCCATGCTTTAGTGCCCCAAAACACAAAGCATTGTTTTCAGAAGAAGAGACTTGAGATTACGTGAAATATTCAGGAGTATATTAATATTTTAGCTAAAGAATATGCTCAATCCTTTCTTGATGGCAGAATGAAAGCAAATATTTGTCTGTGACTGAGCTGTGGAGTTACATGTGTGAGACTGACCCAGGAAAACATGTTTCATGTGTCTATCTCTATGGGCTGTTATTTTGCTCATGGTCAGACCTATCAGAACGGGGGACACAAAATAAACTTGAGATAGTTCTTCAAATGCTTATTAAGATCTACAGGGCTGTTGGTCACGAGCTGTTTGCTCAGGTATTTGAATGAGGCTGCACAATATTCTGTGAGAGACACATCATTTTCCTCTGCAGGAGGACTGAACAGCGTGGTTTGACTGCGCTGTGTGCACAGATGTACAGGAGGATGTAGTGTTTAATGTCACAGGAATAGCAAAAAGCAGATGTGGATGTTATGGAAAATAGTATCAAAACCATTAACCTCAGTCAGACCTAGTGATGCTCTGCAAAGTCAGGGTGGGGAAAGCAAAATCTTTGCAAAGAGTTTTGTTTGGGTTTTTTTGCTGGATTTTTAACCTTCTCAAACCTTAAACTGCTTGGCAAAATATTTATTATCTTAAATTCTGATTGTTACTGCCTAGCCTATATTGATACTAATCCATGAAATGCAAACATAAAATAAATAAGGGCTTACCAAGGAAAAATATCACTCACTTGGTTTATCAGCTTGGGCAATAGCAGTCAGAAACAAAGACAGTAAACTTTCTCTGTTTCAACAATGTAAGGCCTAAAATAAACTCCTTTGCAAGTTTCTTTCATTATTACTGTTTCTGAAGAACTTTAAATAGAAAAAAATTTAAAAATAAGGGAAATATGTTGAATACTTTATTTCTGTTATCTTGTCAAATTTCATAAATTATGTAAGTCTGTCCTGGAAAATAAGAGTGTTAAACTGATAGATGTAGCATCAGACTCTCTTAAAAATATTCAGAAATTAAAATAGCATATAATTGGGCAACTTTATAGGACTATAACTAATTATTTAGTAGGCTGTCTTGGGTCCTTTGATGTGTCTAATTTGGACTGAAGTTGTAAAACTACATGTTTGTGAGTTGGATTAATGAGAGGAAAATTCACCCTTCTCTCCCTGCTTGCATACAGACATTAAAGTGTTTACTATAAAATAGTTACATTCTCCCTTCAATATCACACTTCCCACCCCACAGGAATCTAAAGTTTCTTGAGTGGAGGCAGCGATTTAAACAGTCTAAGAAATTTTGAGATAATGTAAGGATACCTGTGTCTCGGGGTTTTTTGTACTTTTAAACCAATGGACAATCTGAAATCTATCATCATCACTAAATCTCATTGAAATGTAACACTACAGAGGCGTTTACCCCTCACCTTCTGTTTGCTTGTTTCTTTCTATCTTGCAAATCTACATGGAAATTCAGATACCAAAATTGTGTTTGTCTAGTCAAAAATGCTTGACTGCCACACATAGTGACAGTGAGATAAGGAGAGAATCTGCACATTTATATTCCAGAGGAAAAAGTATATATGTTATGACTTTAACAAAACTAGGGATGAATATTCATGTTTATCAATCCTGATCTAATTAAAACTACTTAGTGTTAGACATTTACATGAAAGACCAAACTAGATCTTTCTAGCTGTTAAAATAAATTGTTTTAACATTCCACAGATTATGTGAGTCTCTCATGCTGAGAACTTCTGCGATAAAAGAATTAGTAACAACAAACCCAAAAAGAACTTAAAGGTAAAAGGTCTCAAAAGAACAACATTTTAAGACTTCATGTGAGATCTTTATATGAGGACTTTGAAGGGTCTTCAAAGTATTAAACCACACAAAGCTATTGTGAGGATAAACGCTTTCTTTTTTTGTTTTGTTTTGTTAGCATTAACACAGAGGAATTAAGACTCAAATTTCATAAATTACTTGGTTCCCAAACGCTCCAGTGGTGTAGGTTCTGCAAAAAATGTTAATTGATGCTTTTTGGCATGAAACTGCACGACAGATAGAAAATCCTTTTTGCTGCAGATTTATGGAGGAAGTTTGGGCCTTATACATCTTATTAAGTGCAGGTGCTGAATTAAAGGAGGCAGATCCTTAAAGGTGATGTTTAAATGTGTTTTAAATGTAGGGCCAGTCCCTAACCCTTCTGGAGTCTCCTGAAGTCAGTGTTCCCATCCTGCCCAGCCTCAGCCCCTGCCCCTGTGAGAAGGACATTTGCACTGCAGCATGGACAGCACTCAGAGCTCCTCTCTCCAGGCTTTCTCCAGTGTTCCTACAGTTATGTGGAACTTGGAAAGCTCCACACCTCATTTCCAGCCTGCTTGTAGTGACCAGGACTGGTTGGGACTATTGACCAATTGAACTGCTTTACTTTTGCTCATGAAAAACATTGTTTTACGTTTTCTATTCTCTTCCAGATAAAGTCTGTTTATTCTGGCAGATGTTTAGACTTGCCTGAGTCCGTGTCAGTGTGGGGTGTCTCAAGCTTTCCTCGAACCATTGTTTTTAGTCTCTCCGCCAGTTTGGAAAGCAGAAAGCTTTCTTTTTTCTTTCTTCCCACCCCCCAGCCCCCCTGTAGTAGAAGATAATTTAAAAAATTGCTTCAGGCATTTTTCTAAGATTATGATTTAAAATCTTATAATCTCTTGAGGTCCTTGAGAAATAGGCCAGTCTCTGATCACTCTTGAACAGTTGCCAGCTTGCCTGAAATACAGGGAGAAGGATAGGATGTGTCTGCTTTTCTAATTATATTTTTTAATATAGCAACTTACATAACCCTCTTTTTAAGTGACAAAAAATTAAACTGCTAAAACTTATATATTTTTCACTCTCTTATTTTCCACCGAATTATTTCAGAATGATAGGGAATATTTAAACTAAGCTTTCCACAGGAGAAAACATGTATCTTCAGGAGATACCTTTAAAGCATAGGAGGGAAAATGTAACTATGCCACTCTGAAAGTCCTGTATGGAGACTTGACTTGAGTAAACTTAAATCATCTACTGTCAACAAGCAGTTGCTAATATACTTTGACCATTGTAGTGTAGAAAGAAGGCCTTGTTTTTCATAATTTATTTAAATGGACTTTATTTTCAGATGATGTATCTGGATCTGGATTTGCATGCTATTTCTGTAACACATTTTCAAAACAATACCTTCAAACCAGTAGAAATGGCCTCAAATTCCTTTCTTGGTTTGCTTTTAGGCATTAAAATTTGGCTTGACCATACTAGAAACAGTCTAATGGTTTCACTAGGGACATTATCCTGTCACCAACTGTGTGATCACGTGGGTGAAAACAGCTATGACAGTTTGAAGGTGCTGCTTTGCAATGAACTTCGTCACTGCTTCACAACTGTAAGTTACTGTGCCAGTGTTTGAAATGGAGCAGTTCCTGTCACAAGAACTTCTCTATTACACTGCAAAATTGGTGGTGGACTAAATCGGCTTCAGCTCCAGCTAAAGCCAAAAGGGTGATTTGTGCTGAAATTTGTGAGAATTGACACTGGCACATCTGCGCATTGGTAACTTCTAGCTGGAAATTGAGGACAACTATCTGAGAGATGGTACAGGCTGAAGTCACGGCAGATCTTTCTGCAGTGATTGCGAGAGCGAGCTCAGACAGTGACTGTTAAGTACTGGTGAAGCCTCTAAACACGTTGGAAGAAAGTTTCCAATAAGTTTATACATAGAAAGCTTTCTAGAATTGAAAACCAGTGAACTCATTGGAGAGGATCATACAGGATCCAATATATAGGGAAAAATGTCTTTTGGATATGGCAGTATGATTAAAATGCATCCATCTAAATGCTGTAGGCAAAAGCCAACAGAATGAGCCAGTGGAAATAATATAAATATTCTTCCAAGAGTTTCAAGCTGAAAGGTGCCATATTACTTAATCTAGTACAGATTCATTTATCCTTCACTGAACAGAAAAATAAATAGACCCACATGCACTTGATTGCTGGATATAAATCTGCTCAGATTACTGCTGAACTCAATTGGTACTGTTTTTATGGAATGACAGGAATAAACATGGAGATCCTGTTCTACTTCCCAAGGGAGAAACCACTAACTTAAATACTAGTGGGTTACCTCTAAGGAAATGCGTAATGAAGGCAGAGGATTGGAATGGAGGAAGAGACAGGAGAATTTGAGTAAACATCCATTACTCTCACTGCTGTTGTGCATCAGGTATGATCAAGTCAAGGAACACAGTTTTTGGGGTCATTATTTCCAAACAATTAAAAGTAAACAAACAAGAAAACATTTACACACAGGAAATACTTAATGTTTGAGCACAGTCAGAGAGCTTTTCTGCCGTGGCTTTTCTTGTGTGCCTAATAGAGCACATCTATATGAGCAATAGGAATAGAAATGTTTTACTCTTCCAAGGTCTTGCTAAAGGTGCTTTCTTTCCTTTTCAACATCTGTTTGATTGGAATGTGACCTCAGCCTTCCAGAACCTCACGCTCTGTCCTGGTGTGTTTTGGTTGCATTAGGCAAGAGCAGTCGTGGGAGGTGTATTTGGAAGTGATGAGGTGCGGAGCAGTTTCTCAGAGGAGAGTGAAAGAGCAGAAGCAGCCAATTCCTTCTGACCCTGTGACCCTTCAAGTATTCACGTAGGCTGGCCCCAGTCCCGGCCCTTTTGCATCTGGAGTGCAGCAGCACAATAGGGCTGGAATGTCTCCTGCGGGAATTCCATAAAGGTATAAAGGGGTAGGGGAAAAAAAATTACATTAATGTATGCTGTGCACTGGGGGATTAAAAGGATCCTATGGAATGGGAACAGTGCCAGTAACAATGTTGTTCAATCAGATGACAGCCTTTTTAAAAGAGGCAGTTTATATTCATATGTATATACGCACCTGAGGAAAACCTGAACTGATAAAAAGGTTCAATGTAAATGTGAATAGGCCAGTCTTAAAATAAATATTGTCTCTCTTAGCTGTAGCAACAGTTAAATTCTCATAGTAAATGCAAATATTTTCCGTAGTATTGATTCAGCGGTTTGATCAAAATGTCAGTATTTTCATTTTTATTTTTTGTCTTCTCTTCTTATAGTTACCTAATAGTCAAAGCAATGTTCCGAGCTTCAGACCAGTACTGAAGAGGATGGAAAGTTGTTAGTAAGTTCAACAGTTTGGCTTGTAGGAATTCACAAAGGTTAGGTCTGTTACCTCCTGAAGAGTTTTCTAAGTGTTCTGTGCCTGTCCAGTTCTGCAGACAGCATTCATTTCAAGGTAGGCTGGGTTCCACACGTCAAAAGGCTTTTACTGGCATAGCACATCAGCTCACTAGTCTGGGTAGTTAAAATTGGATAACAGGGATTTTTTCTCTGAAATAAAATATTTAAGAAATCCTATTCCAAGAAAATAGAAACTTGTTTTCCTTCTTTTTTTTTTTTCTATCAGAGGTTATAGAATAATTTGGAAAGTTGATCCTAGAGCTTATTTATTCATTTCTAGGCTAGCTATATCCAAATAATTTGGCACTTGAACAAAATCAAAGAATTAAAGTGGTTCCAGCTTCTCCCTTGGCAGTGAGAATGAAGCAGAGTAGTTATGCAAACATCTTCCTTTAATTTGTATGGTCCAAAAAGATTTATTTTTCCTTTCCTTTGATAGAAAGGACAAATTTTCATTTCCATCTCAGCAACTTTTGCAATTAGCTTCCTACTTAATGTCTGTATGACTGCTCAGTATTTCTTACAGTCCCACTGTATTTTTTTTATAAATGGAAATGCTCTTGGACAGAGTTCAGAGCTCCAAAGGACTGGTACTGTCATGGAGTACGATGCTCAGTTTATGCTTTAACTCTATTGCTTGAAAAATATTTCTTTTTTTATCAGCCCAGTGAGCAGAACTCTGAAATTTTGTCCAGTCTATGCAACTATAATAGCAAGGCATGTTAGGAATAAGCCCATGAATGGCCAAACCCCCACCAGCAGTAATGGCTGAGTCTGGGGCTTTGTTTTAGTGATCGACAGTAGAACCAGATGTGTGTGTGTGTAAATCCTGATATGGAAAATATCAGAAAAATGTGTCTTATTGAGGAACATAAATTTAGAGTTTGTTCCATGATAAGATCTTTTCGGAAAATGTCAAGGAGCTACCTTTTAACCAAAGCAGTGCATGGAACTTTAGTCCAGTGCAGGATGTTCGTAAGGTTGCATCAAACCCACCTTATTCTCTTCCCTTATCTACTGAGTTTGAGTATAGATGTATTTGGTGCATGTCCTCTGTAAATAGTAATTGATTGGGAGGTAGCAGGGACTCTGAATTGATATTTTTATTTGAGAAGAATATGTACTCAAAGACTAAGAAGACTTTGGGTTTTTCTCTTAACTTCTTTTCCATGCTCTGGATGGGCTGATTTCAGAAAACAGTCTTCCATGTTGAAAACTTTGTCTTTAGAAAACTAATTCTGGTTAAAAAAATGTGTGAATAGAGGTTATGGCTTTGCCTTGCCACAGGAAGTTGTTATTTCTTTCTTATCATACAAGAATAAATCATTACTGTATTTCTTGAACAACTTTTTCATATGGCAAAAAGGTGTTAAAGATTTGTGAATTGACAAGTACTTCTGCTAACAAACCCGCTGTATTTACGTGGTTATGGTGAAGAAGTTTTGTCTTATTTTGTAGAGTACCAAAAGATGTGGGTACCTACACATACAGTTCCTTTTTACCTCTTCGACTTGGACATTTCAGAATATTGGGATTTGCACAGGCATGTATCAGGAAAGAAGTGATTATGGACTGAAGGTGTCATTCTTAAGAGTGATTGCTCAATAATTGGAGAGAATTGGTGGCTCAAGAGAACCCACTTGTCTCCAGATGGCTGTAGACTCTGCAAATTGCCACACAATTTGTACTGAATAGATTAGTGGAAGATAGAATTCCCTTTAAGCATATTTGAAATTGGGAAATTTGGAACCGAAGGGTTCATCTCTTGGGCAGTTTTCAAAGTCTTAACTATGCAGTGCCAACTTGCTTTTTTGGGGAAATGTTTCCTAGTTTAAATTTTCTAGTAAAATATCAGTGTTAATGGGCTATTGTGGGATCATTTCTGTTCTCACAGTTTTAATTTCATTGACTTTACACTTGCCCAAATGAGCTGCAATATATACAAGTGATGAAAATTCTGTGCTTAGGCTGTGATTTTTAAAAGGACTTTATGGAAAGACCTGTCTATGGTAAGCATTTTTCTAATAAGTTCTACCCTGTGGATTTATTTTTAGACAGCACTCCTGTTTAGCTGCCTAAAAATTATAGTCACTTGTTAAATTGTTTTAATAAATTTTCAGTGTTTGTATTAGCACAATTAGATCACACAGCCCTTTCATTTGTTCAAATTTGTTATAGCATTTCCACTACAACTTTGACACCTGTTGGGAGCACTTTCAGCTCTTAGATGCAAGTAATTTGTTCAGATAATGCATTAAGAATGGAAATTGATGTGCAGTCTGCAAAAACACCTGTTCCATGACCCAGTGTGCAAAGGTGTCAGAACAACAACGAAATGTTTGATGTGAGGCAGAATATATGAACCATTTTGAGGGAAAGTGGTTAATCCAAGAAATTCTGCCAAGATTTTGCTGGCAAATGGTGTTTGTTTCTCACCTCACGAAATAGATGCAAGCCTTCAACCATGTTATTACTCAGCAGATAGCTCAGTGATTTTTATCCTTGTTCCTTTAACCTGGACTGCGTTGAGATTGCAAGTATTTCAGTAGTCTCTTAAATTCCTTACACTGACTGAGCACAGTTTTATCTGAATACCTTATAGTCGTAATTTGAACAGTTTGGAGAATAATTATTGTTCAGCAGAACTGTGTGGTGCTGTTTCTGGTTCCTGCTCAAATGGTGACTACATCTGATCAATGTGTTTTGGAAGGCCTTTTCTGTGCACGTTCACCAGGATGTAAAGGCCTGTTACAGTCAGGGGCAGCAAACAATAACTTGCACTCATGCTTTCAACCCTGGAGATTCAGTTTGCTGTTTGTGAGCTGTGTAGTCGCTATTCTGCTGTAAGCACAAGTGTGTCTATGTAGCATCAGAGTATCTATAGAGAGCCTGGATCACAACTTTGACATGTGGATTCTATTTGCACCTGTGTTTGTGACACTTGCTTCAGTCCTTTGCTTTGTTTCCTTCTTTATTTCTTTAATAACTGCAGTAGAAATAGTGGACCTCCAGAGAATGTATTACTGGGAAAACCTTGTGGGAGTGCTTGTGGAAAACATCCCACAGTATTAGCTCAACATTAAGTCTTGGTGCAGTTGAATCTCCTGCCCAAATCCATAACTTCACTACTTTGTAGTAAACATGAGTAAGATTTGGTCATATTTCAGATTCTGATGATGTAACCTTCCTCTGCCTGCATTCTGCTGGGCTTTGTCACCCATGTACCATTCTCAAAACTTAACAACTTTATCACAGGCTGCCTCTCCCAGAGCTGCCTGTAAATAAATTGATGCTCATAAATAACTTGGCAGTGGTTGGAGGGCTAACATGTTGAGATCACTGCCTGTTGCAATTTCTATCTTTCCCTTGGATTGTTCCTTTTTTTTTCCTGTCAGCAGTGCTCACTTACTGCTCCTTAGCACAGGGTATTACCTTTTTTCTAATTTTTTCTTTGAAGTAGCATGATGTCTATCTTTGTGGCGCTGTTTCAAGGCTAAAGTCCCTGTGCATTACTCTATTGTCAGAATGAAAATGTTATTAAACAAACTTCTCTTCCAGAATAAAATATAAATCTCTAACTAGAGCGTACCTCAGTAACATATGCATAACATTGTTTTTCACATATGCAAATAAATAATTGAAGGACATTAATGATTTGCCCTAAGGGTCAATTAAGGGGTCCGTGACTGGGTCACAAATATCCTTACTCATATCCTGTGCCTTTATCCCCCAGGCTGGTTTGTTTATTTTTGAACATCATTGCAAAAAGAGAAAGTTTTATGACATGAACCAGCTCCACCTGTGAATAGTGCTGGGTTTTCTGGATGCTGATGAGCACACAAATGTCAGATGATTGTTCCGACCCCCACTGCACTGGGTGATGTCCATTTGGTCCACTGTTGATGCGCTCAGTAATGAAGACAAATTGAGCTGGTTCTCCTGCTCATTAACTGCATCATGCTTTATAAACAATAAGACAAAGTTCAGAAAGTGGAGTTTAAATGGACAGTATCATGCTAGACTTGCAGTTTTGTTTAATTGAAGACCAAGACAGATTTTCCTGTACAACTTCCAGAATATAAAATTTCCAATTGAAATGAATTTTTAAACATGCATTCCCATGTGGAGCATGTAAGTCAAACTCTGTAATACAAGCAGAAAATGAAACTCATTCAAAAGTCTAAACAAATGTATAAATGGCTAGTATATTTTTACTTCTGATGCAAATGGGAAAAGTAAGCAAGCAGAATTATTGATCAAATGGAAGGTCAATTTAAAACATTCTTTCAAGTTCAGTAATCAAAGGTGATGTATGTAATACAAGCAAAGACAGATTTGGACAGCGGTGGTTTTTTGTGGTTTTTTGGTTGGGTTTTTGTTTGGGATTTTTTTTTGGGGGGGGGGGGCTTGGTTTAATGTTTTTGAAACCTGGCATATTTCCTGTAGCTTGAACTATCCAGATATCCAAAACTTAGAAATGCTACGTACCTGAATGTGTTTGCTTTTGAAAATTACAAAAAATTTAACCTTCTTTTTGCTTTATTACTACAGTAATTAAAATGGAATCTAGTGAGACTCTGTGTGTCAAAAATTCTTAGAATATTGTTTTCATTCCAGGCCCTATTATCTTGTGCTTGAGTAACAATGAAGACTTGGAAGAAGTATCCACATCAGTCATTCACCACAATTAAACAAAGTAGAATACACAATGTCTAAATAAGCAGGAATCAGCTGCTTATATTGGCAATTTTCCTCCTTAGCTGCACTGTCATTAAAAGAGAAATTCTTCAAGTTCTGACTATGTGTTTGCCATACGTGTGCAATTTAGGCACAAAGCACATTCTTTCTTGGTCTGGCCATGTGTGGAAGTTGCTCATGCAATTAACTGTGTTGCCTTTCAGCTTGCATACACAGTAAGGAGTTGGGTGTTCAGGATATTGTCAGCCAGGGGAGCCAGATTGTTCAGGTAGACAGGGCTAAAACAGAGAAAATGGCCTTCAGATTTACCACCAAAAATACAGGATAAATAGTGGCAGAAATTGGTATTTCAGGAGAAAGAGCAGAGCAGTTCCTGGTGCAGAACTAAATTGGGCTTTGTGTCTGACAGTGAATTTCAGGCAGAATGAGCTGAAGTGACACTACTGATTCCAGGGTAAAGTAAATCAGAACTGTTTTCTTGGAGATGAATCTGAGTATTGAGGAGGAGGAGGAGGAGTATCCAGGCTACCAGTATCAAGTATCCCAGGATCTGGGCTGCTACCTCCTGCTGTCTTCTCAAGGGCTGCGGCTATGGAGACACAGAGTAAGGTGAATTGGGTCTCATCTGGCATTAATGTTAAAGTATTCATACATTTATTTTTCTTTCACTGCTGAATTAAGTTACTGTCACCAGGCATTCTGTGACTCGCCTGATAGTATCTCACGTCCCAGGTGGGGCTATCAAATGGCTTGTCCTGAAAAGGTTGCTGTTTACGCATTTGTTCTATTCAGACACCTCTGTTTCGGCAGCCTGTTAAACAAAGTAGTGTATTGATCTTAAAATTACTTGTTATTAAGGGCCTCAGAACTGTCTGTATTATATTGATATTTCAATCTTTATTTTCCTGATCTAATTTCAAATTGACAGGAGTGCAGGTTTGACATACTACCCCC